>OY720414.1:10602500-10867500 GCA_963082905.1 Oligia fasciuncula
CGTTTTTATTTCTAGCAGTATAATATTATCAGTGTTGCCACCTCGGTTTTTGAAAAGGGGCAGTCGGACAAGCTAGAAAGAGCTAGATTTAGCAAATTTTGCCATGAAAAGTGCTAGAAAGTGAAAAAAACATATATACAAATGCAAAGGGTTAAAAATTGTTTATTTGAAACTTATTAATTTCAGAACGTCCAAAATCTAATTATAATTAAGTTATTAAATTGTTAAAAATCAGAGTTATTCTTAGAAACAAAGGTTTATTCTTAGAAACAAACTTTGGGAATTCCCCAGTAAAGAAGCAGAAAGAGTAGGTAGGGCCGTAGGGTTACCAATGTTACCATAGCAAAACTAAAAATATACCCAATTAGTTATCATAAAGTGTAAACTGACGAAATCTATCTACATGACACGCATTGTTACATAACTTGGTAATCGCGGTGTGAAGTTTTCGTCTCGCTTGAAAAGGGCTAGATTGCTCTTTTCGGGCCAAAGCATGAAAAAACGAGTTCACCTACAGTAAAAAGTGCTAGATCTAGCCCGAAAAGGGCTAAGGTGGCAACACTGAATATTATATAATGTCATAATAGTCAAATGTCAATCATCACTGTCTGACGTCTGTCACTGTATTCACTTACAGCCATCGACATACCCTACGTTCCGAGATGGGAAATAATCGATGTGAGTAACGTGAGCGCGATAACGACGTTCTGTGAATCGTCATAGATGACGTCATGACATGCGCCATCTTGCGATAACGCCGACCATGCCCTAGAATAATATCACCGTGAGTGCTGTCAAAAATTACAGTGTGTGTGTGAGGATGTGTCAGTGTGTGTTTTGTTTTGATTTGCATCTTATCGTAAAATTAAACTAACGTGGCATTTTCGAAATTGTGCTTCTGGCTGATAGTCGCCACCTAACCAAAGAAGAAGAAATGTGGTGTTTATACAAAGAAATACTGTAATAATATCGTTTTTACATTGAGTAAGCACTGTGAGCGCGCTCACGGGCGTTCCGAATTGTTGACAGCTCTCAGCTGTCATAATCGTGATATCTAAATCGGAACGCCATGTGAGATGATGTGAGCGCTGTGAGCGATTATAGCTAATTCGGAAAGCGCCCATAATATTGTATGGAACACGGAATAGAATTTTTTTCTATTCCGTGGTATGGAAACAGTAAGTACTGTTTGGATAAATAAAGAATGACAAATATTGCTAAGACTGCGGTGAGCTGGCTGAATAATATAATAATATTTTATTTGCGACACGTGCAGGAAAATTAAACCGAAAAGAAGAAGCATTAAAAAATAAGTGTCCGTCCCGACTGTTGGGGATGGGGGCGGGCGCGGGCGCGGTTACGGGAACGCGCGCGGTCTGGCTGTTCGCACTGGCAATATAGACTAAACTAAATCCGGGTAATTCCCTGAATATTAATGTTCGCGGGGACGATCGCTACGGTGTTACCACATAGCTTTTATCCAAAATATACCCAAAAATACTTCCGCCAATATACCTACAAAAATACTGAATTACTGATGCTTGGAAAAGTCGATAACATATACTGAAAAAGTATTAAAATACTGAATCTGGTCACACTGGACCAGTGTTTGTCAAAATATAAACGCGCGCTCCCCGCGCCGAGCAGCCCGCGCCGCTCACCGCACCCGCTTGCTTGCAGACTACTACACTTCAAAGTAAGTTCATATGTTTGAGTTCACCCGCGCCGCGCCCGCACCCCAGTCTGGCCAAACACTTATGTAACATCAATACAGTATGGTAATATTTTAGCTTAAAATCGGCAAAAAATTATGAAAACTTTTTATTTACTCACGTGAAATAGTTTTTAGGTAGGAATAGGAGGGATCAAATATATCATAATAATAAACCAGCAAATCAAAATACAATATTTCCAAAAGTTATATAATTATTACATGTTATAGATTTAATTAGATAAAAATGGATTGATTCTTAATTTCAGTAATACATTACATTTTTAAATATTAAAATAAAAAAAATCATAGAATAGTAGGTACCTCCACCGGTATCGGAAACAGGGTTTATGCTACCAACAAGAAAGCAAAATTGCATGGACGTAATATATAGAGTTACTTCTATATATTAATATATTACGTCCATAGCAAAATTGTTTATTCTGCATAAACAAAACGCACATTACAAAAAAAAAAAGAACATAATACACCACTGCAGTGCGATTCTGTAATCATCTCACCGTGAAAACTTAGGTGAAGTGAGCGTGGAGTGAGCTGTCAATAGTGTCAATTCCTAGCAAAAACACAACTCACATTACCCACGTTTTCACGGTGAGATTTTTACAGAATCGACCGGCTGATCTCTATTAAAGTGCAAAATAACTTTAATTTCGGAAGTCGGTGTTTATTTTGATATATAATATTACCAGACCGGCAAAATCGAAGTGTTCGTATTACCCGACTGGATTACATAGTCCATTTGACGGCCATATTTATTGCGTCTTCATAATTTACTTGGATGGCCGGCTGCCGCATACGTCCGGTTTCCTTCCTGATCAGAAATTCAGATTCGGAGACCCTGAATGCACGCATTTCATACAAAATCGTCTCTAAGCGCATACGTTCTTATATTTTCCGTCAGGGTTTCCGAACGGAAAATATAAGAACGTCTATAGATGCCTCCGTTAGGTAGGAGAGTAATAGTCATAGACTACTATTAAATCAAAGACTACAATATGATAAAAGTAATAGTGTTCTGTGGACTATGCGCTTAGAGCTCTTGGCTTATAGATGATTTTGTATGAAATGCGTGCATTCAGAGCTTAGGCAAAGAAAAGTATAAGAGAAAGGGATAAAGTAGACGTATTGAGTTATTATAAGTAACAGAAAAGGATAAAGCTATACTATTTCCGTCTCAGTGTGTGCCAGTTTTTTCAAGGCCAGCGACATAAGTAGCTCAACAAACTTTGACATTGATAGATATCTCGTCTTTGTAGAATTGTGTTTTAGCACTTTTATAAATCATTTAATATAATAATTGCTTGCGTATATTGTTTTAAAGCCGAGATAAACCTGTAATACAATGCGGTGTAGTGTACCTAACTGTAAAAGCGATAGTCAGCGGAAAATACCAGGATTGTCCTTTCATGTGTAAGTTTCAAGTTTTCATAAATGTTTTGGTTAATATAACAATGTACTGTGTGTTAACTGTTTTAATTAAGTGACATAGTATCAGTTTTTGTCATAATAAGAGTGGTTAGAAAATTTAAAATCGCGATTCATAATAATGTTTTAATCATAACCTAAAATTCAGTGTTGCTAGTATCGGGTCGTGCAATTTCCCATTTGTCCGTCACAATCTTAATAAAATCTCATAAATAATATTTTGTAAAACCTAGATTCAAGTTCAATTTAAAGTGTCACAACGATTTATACAGGGTTATTGGTAAAACATTAACAACCTCTTAAGAGGTCATTGTACTCATCATTATGATCAACTTTTAAGGTCTCAGGCGGGACGGCGACGCGACGGTAACCGTCGGCGTCGTCGGCTCTGTGTGGAGTCGTCCGTAATATCTAGTACATTACAACTGCTCAGCGTCGCGTCGCCGCCGCCGTCCCGCCCCGCCCGCGCCGCGCCGCGCCCCCTTTGTACAGAGACCTTTACAATGGGAGCAAACCTGAAATCGCGCAAAAAAATCAGCTGTTCCCTACATTTATGTTCGTATACAATTATATATCTATACTAATATTATAAAGCTGCAGAGTTTGTTTGTTTGTTTGTTTGTTTGTTTGTTTGAACGCGCTAATCTCTGGAACTACTGGTCCGATTTGAATGATTCTTTTAGTGTTGGGTAGTCCATTTATCGAGGAAGGCTATAGGCTATATTTTTTTTTGTTCAAAATTAGGGATCCGTAATAAAATTGCTATTTTGTAACACAAGGTGTAAAATCGAAAACCTATTTTTGCGTGCGCTGCAAAAACTATTGACAATAGAACAAAATGATGTACTACGGGTTTGTAGAGCCCATTAAGACCTACAAAAAAGTCCGCGAGAACATATATCTAGCTATCATGGTTTAATCACAATAACCGATTTTGTGTTCAAAATAATTATTAAATCGTCTGAAGAAAAAAAAACTACGTTAAATATGTATCGTAATATTAATCTTTATCTAAATTAAGCATTATGTTATCAAGAGTATTTATGAAGAAGTAATATACTTTTTGTTTCATCTCAATCGGATATTTCGTTTAAAAGTTATCACGTGTGTAAGATGTTAAGAGTTGGTACCTATTAAGGAGTTATGGGCCATAGAGTTTTTTATCTATACTAATAATAAAGCTGAAGAGTTTGTTTGTTTGAACGCGATAATCTCTGGAACTACCGGTCAGATTTGAAAAAAATCTTTTTGCACTTGATAGCCCAATTCTTGAGGAAGGCTATAGGCTATTTAACATCACGCTATGACCCTTAGGAGCCGAGCAAAAAGAAAAAAACTCAGAGTGAACGGTAAGCGAATACGAAGTGTTGCGACGCGACGGGGTGGGGGTACAAGAAATTTCACGCGGACGAAGTCGCGGGCAGAAGCTAGTATATTATATAACTCCCCAAAATGTAGGGAACAGCTGATTTTTTTTCCGCGGTTTTAGGTTTGGTTGCTCCCATAGTAAAAGTTGTTCATAATGATGAGTACCAGCTACAATGACCTCATAAGAGGTTGATAATGTTTTACCAATAACCCTGTATAATAGTCATTAGTTAAATAATGTGAGATAATATTGACAAGATAATACAGATGCATACAGATACAGAATGAAAAATAGAAGCAGATAGCTATTGAATTATTTGATTTAATAATTTCAATAAGTAATGTGATTTCATCTTATATTACAGTTTCCCGTATAACCCTAATATTAAAAAAAAATGGATTGCTGCCTGTGGTCGAAATGAATGGGTTCCAAAAAAGAGTTCCAAAATTTGCAGCAGACACTTTGATGCGGACCATATATTAAAAAAAGGAAGATATACTTACGTTCATCCTGAAGCTGTTCCAGTTATGATGGTGAGAGAAACATTTATAAACATATGGTTCTTATTGTATGATTTACCTTCATAATAAAATTAAGGGTTCAGTAGTTTCGGAAAAAAATATCCTTAAGGTGATACTGATGGTACATTGGTACGGAACCCTTAGTGCGCAAGTCTGACTCGCACTTGGCTGGTGTTTTATTACATGGTAACGTTTGACAATTATTTCATCTCTCAACTTAAAATACAGTGAAGTTATGATTTTTTTTTTCAGCTTGGAGATGACGAAAATTCTAAAAGGTTATCTGAACCCATGCCATCTACATCTGCAGTAATAGCGTTGACGACCATCACAGATAGTCACCTTGTGTCTACAGACGTGTTGCAATGCGATACACCATCTGTGCCTGTAAGTTTCTCTTTACAATAAGATACATACATATCATCACGCCTATAACCCAGAGATATTCTCCTATTACAGGAGTTTCTACACCCAAGTTTCGCCGCTGGTAATAAGCCCCATGTAATATATAGGTGGCGAGCCTATTGACATTCATCGGGCACAGACCCCTTCAATTAATATTGTTATGTAGTTTTTAGGATGATGTTGTCTTGTAATTATGAAATAAGTACCTACTTCTTTTAATATACTTAACATTTTTTTTAGGAAAAATCACATGAATTCACACCAAGAACTCTGAAAAAAGAATGGAAAAATGAAGAAAAACGATCTAAAGAACGAATGAAAAAATTAAGGGCGCTTCGAGAAAAATCGCGAAGGTTAAATAAGAAAGTGGCAAATTTATAAAATATTCTAACATAATTAAAGTCAAGATCACTTTGTTAGGGAAGAAGATTGCGACTCTGGTATTTATGGTCACCGCTGTAAACGATAGTTGGAAAATTCCAGTGGGCTATTTCTTGGTGGATGGTTGTACAGGGGTACCAAAGGCAAATTTGGTAAAACAATGTGTGGAACTTTTAATTTCATGTGGAGTTAATAATTTCACTGACGTTTGACGGTTGCCCTGCCAATTTTTCTATGGCCAAATGCCTTGACTGTCTTCTGGATCCTTTAGATTTGAGTAATCTTAAAACTTTACCATTCAGAATCAAGAAATCTCAGTTTTTCCCGATCCAGCACTTATGCTGAAATTAATAAGAAACACCCTTGGAGAAAAAAATTTGCTTACTAACTTAAATGGTCAAAAAATATCTTGGCAGTTTATTGTTAATCTTCATAATTTACAAAATAATGAAGGCCTTCATTTAGCTAATCGACTCCGAAGTCATTATGAATTTTGCTAAATAAATTATGAAAGTAAAATTGGCAGCCCAAACGTTCAGTAATTCTGAAGCTGAATCTATAGAATTGTGTCGAAAAGATTTAGGATTGGCAGATTTGGTTGATTCAGAAGCTACTGTAGAATTTATAAAAAAATAATAGCATATTTGATATTTTAAATAGCAGAAACTTCCATACATTTGGTTTCAAAAAATGTATGAATAATAAGAACTACCCTGACATTGAAATTTTCTTGAATGAAATGGAAAACTATACATATATAAGTAGTTGGATTGAAATTAAAAGATCAAAGTTTTTCGGATTCTATATTTGTATTCAGAGTCTTAAAAAGGTTTACCGAAATGCAATCGCTTCCAAGATTTTGAACTTTGTGCCCTTGTACAAAATGAGCCAGGATCACCTGGAATGTTTTTTTAGCTCTATTCGTGCCAAAGGTGGATTTAACAAAATAACCAAACTGCTCTGCAATTTAAAGGCGCATATAAAATACTAGTTATACATGGGGAAATGATACATATTACATCAGGAAATTCCATCCCCCTGGAAGACATAAAAATTGTAACGTTCAGTGAAATGCGGTACGAAAATGAAATTAATTTACTTAAGCATACAACTGAATCTAATGATATTTACGAGTCAGTAGAAAGTCTACCAGCTGTTGATAGTGACCATGACTACTTGGGCGGCACACCCCTATAGGCTTTCTTTGTACTCACAAGAAGTAATTGCGTACATAGCCGGATTCGTTGTAAAAAAGTTGAGAAAAGTAATTAAATGTGAGGAATGCCTCCTATCTTTAATCTCGAATAAATATGATGGATTTATTGCCAAAAAAGATAAAGGAGGGTTGATCTATCCATCGAGGAGCGTAATAAAAATATACGAATGTGCTGAAAAAATATTTAGATTGCGTTCACATGAAGGTATCAGCTTTTACAATTAGAAAAACTTAATGCAGAAATTAATACTTTCATGGTTTAAAGGCTGTATATGTGACATTTATATATTTGAAAATCTTCACAATAATGATGACCAAACACTAATTGGAAATCATAGAATAATGCATTTGAAAGCAGTCGCCATGAATTACTTTGAAGTAAGGATTCACCACTACCAGTTTTTTGCACCCAGCGATAGAATTCGTAAAATACGTAATAAACTAGTGTTAGGGCAATAAATGATCTCTCTGTGATCTTAGAGTAAGAAACCTATAGAGCATCGGGTAGCGGCGTGGCCACACATGAGACAAAATACTAACATAACCGTAATGTATGTAAATATATGTATATATTTCCGCTCACTATCGCTTTTACAGTTAAGTACACTACACCGCATTGTAGTATAGGTTTATCTTGGCTTTAAAACAATTTATGCAAGCAATAAATGATGTAGAAAAGTGCCAAAATAAACTTCACAATTTCACAAAGACGAAATAACTGTCAGTTTGTTGAGCTACATAAGTCGCTGGCCTTGAAAAAACTAAAAATGTTGATTGTGATTCAGGTAATGTTTTTATTTTTGGACCCTTGATTGGTTGTAGACTTCGAGGAACTAAAATTTTAAACTTTTACTAAACTAACTAAAATTTGAACCATTGATATAAATTAACCATCGATCTCGTTATCCGATCGTATAACGCGAATTTTTAACTACCCAGCTTGACAGATGTAGAAGAATATTTATTTTATCTTCAAAGCAAGAGTGAGGCATCTTCTGGGCACGCTCGTTCCATCATAGACCTCATCTATCGCTTACCATCAGGCGTGATCGGGGTCAAGAGCGGGCCCATTTAGTAATTAAAAAAAAAAAACAATCGAATTTAGTATAATTTATATTATTACTAGCTGCGCCCTGCGGTTTCACCCGCGTAAATGTCGATCCCGTGGGAATATCGGGATAAAAAGTAGCCTATATGTTAATCCAGGGTGTCAGCTACCTTCATACAAAATTGGTCCAGCCGTTTGAGCGTGAAGAAGTAACAAACATATAAACACACACACAAACTTTCGCCTTTATAATATTAGTGTGATTTTATCGCTCCACGCCACGTTCTATTCCTAATCTGTGCTCCGCTCCGGGTTGGAACTTCGTGGTACTTAAATCTCCCTGTTTCTGGGTAAAGTGTAAGGTTTATGGTATCACTATGGTTCTATACAGGGTTATTGGTAAAACATTAACAACCTCTTAAGAGGTCATTGTACTCATCATATGGGGCCAAGCCTGAAATCGCGAAAAAAAAATCAGGTGTTCCCTACATTTAAAAATAAATAAAATAAAAATAAGTTTATTAACACAAAAACCCTAACAAAGCATAACGCGTTAGCGCCTTAACGTCTATCTCGTCAAAATGTAGGGAACAGCTGATTTCTTTTCGCGATTTCAGGTTTGGTCCCATAGTAAAAGTTGTTCATAATGATGAGTAGGTTGTTGTGTTTTACCAATAATCCTGTTTATAATAAAATTATGATTATGTTATTTTTTTGTCTCATGTGTGGCCACGCTACCCGATGCTCTATAGCTTTCTTACTCTAAGATTCAGATTCTCCGGATCTGAATTCCTGATCAGGAAACCGGGCCTATACCTACGGCCCTTAGGGATACAAGTTACCAGTGCCCGCCAAGATTACCCATAGTAATATACTTTAGGTAGAAATTTCCCACTTTTCACTGCTTTATTTAATAAAAATAAATATGTAGGTAATTAATAATAATTTCGGTTTCATTTACAGTTTTCCTAACGACCGCGCTTTACGAAACGTACGGGTCGCAGCAACAGGACGTGAACGTGAAGCCTTGAATTTCAATAACGCAAGAATTGTTTCCAAACATTTTGAAGAGAAGGGTTTTAAAAGGACTGAGAAGTTAAGGTTCCTTCTGTCCGGTTCTGTTCCTACTAAGTTTGTTCAAGTAAGTAGTTTGTTAGTTTGTAGCATTACATTTTTTTTAGGTCAGTAGTTATTTCGACAGCAATACGACGAATCAGTTTACAAAAAAATTAAGTATACCCGCAGGATCCATGCATTTTTCTGGTAAAAAGTATGCTACTGCTTTCTCTCGATGAAAGATATTTATGGGTTCCGTACGCAAAGGATGGCAACGGCACTATGTATTACTAAAGCTCCGCTGACCATCCGTCCATCTGTCACAAACTCACAAGGCGGTGTCTTTTGAACCATAATAGGTAGACACTTACATTTTCACAGAATGTGTACTACAATAAACGCGATTTATCTATATACATATGTTAGATCACATATTAAAGTAAGACCACGTGTTACGGATAATAGTTTATTTCACTGCAACTACAGTACAATTCACAACACACTCTAATTAACTCAACAATAACACAGGGATAGTTTTACATTATCTAAAAAAAAGGCGCGCGAACCTCCACTGACAGCTTTTCCAGAGAGTCTCACACAAATTGAATCGTTTCGGTGTTGCCAGCACAATAAGTCGATTACAATTAATCGAATACAAACATAAATTAGGTTTATAAAAAAAACTAGATTAAGTACAACAAATTGCGTCAAATAATTTAAATAACATAACAAAACCTAACACTCGTCCATCCTGACAACGTGTATGTCCTCATACACACTATCAAGTAAAACTAAAACCTAACACTCGGCTCAATTTATAACTAATTTAAGTAATAATAATTTAATTTATTTCGGTCTTTCTTCTCAAAGCAGTCGGACAGGAAACACGAAACCACCTAGTTATTAATTGTTTATACAAACCTACTTCACAAATAAAATCATTTAACTCTCGGACACAATCTGGCTAGTGTCAGTAGTGGGCTACTAGGGAGGTTCGACAGAACTGAAGCGTATGGTGCAAGGACTCAATTATCCCATTTGATGACTACTACCCTACTTAGATTTGACGAGAATTATATAGGTAAATAGCAAATTATCTATTAAATCACATCTTATAGGTAGACTTATTCAATAGGTAGTGTGTTTGCTTAACGCTTAACACACCATACACCTTGTGCTTCACAAAATAAACACGTTTTTCACAACATATTGAACACCGTGTGCTTCATACAACGCAAACGTCTTGCCAACACATTACTTTGTCCATTGCACTCCGCATCGCACTCCTTGAGCGCTCCGCAACGCGCATCATGCGCGCTCCGCATCGCGCACTATGCGCGCTCCTTATCGCGAACTACGTGCGCTCCGCATCGCGCACTATGCGCGCTCCGCATCGCGCACTATGCGCGCTCCGCAACGCGCACCATGCGCGCTCCGCACCGCGCACTATGCGCGCTCCGCATCGCGCACTATGCGCGCTCCGCATCGCGCACTATGCGCGCTCCGCATCGCGCACTATGCGCGCTCCGCAACGCGCACCATGCGCGCTCCGCACCGCGCACTATGCGCGCTCCGCATCGCGCACCATGCGCGCTCTGCACCGCGCACCATGCGCGCTCCGCACCGCGCACTATGCGCGCTCCGCATCGCGCACTATGCGCGCTCCGCATCGCGCACCATGCGCGCAACGCTACGCGCACCATGCGCGCTCTGCACCGCGCACCATGCGCGCTCCGCATCGCGCACTATGCGCGCTCCGCAACGCGCACCATGCGCGCTCCGCACCGCGCACTATGCGCGCTCCGCATCGCGCACTATGCGCGCTCCGCATCGCGCACCATGCGCGCAACGCTACGCGCACCATGCGCGCTCTGCACCGCGCACCATGCGCGCTCCGCATCGCGCACTATGCGCGCTCCGCAACGCGCACCATGCGCGCAACGCTACGCGCACCATGCGCGCTCTGCACCGCGCACCATGCGCGCTCCGCATCGCGCACTATGCGCGCTCCGCAACGCGCACCATGCGCGCAACGCTACGCGCACCATGCGCGCTCTGCACCGCGCACCATGCGCGCTCCGCATCTCGCACTATGCGCGCTCCGCAACGCGCACCATGCGCGCTCCGCACCGCGCACTATGCGCGCTCCGCATCGCGCACCATGCGCGCTCTGCACCGCGCACCATGCGCGCTCTGCACCGCGCACCATGCGCGCAACGCTACGCGCACCATGCGCGCTCTGCACCGCGCACCATGCGCGCTCCGCACCGCGCACTATGCGCGCTCCGCATCGCGCACTATGCGCGCTCCGCATCGCGCACCATGCGCGCAACGCTACGCGCACCATGCGCGCTCTGCACCGCGCACCATGCGCGCTCCGCATCGCGCACTATGCGCGCTCCGCAACGCGCACCATGCGCGCTCCGCACCGCGCACTATGCGCGCTCCGCATCGCGCACTATGCGCGCTCCGCAACGCGCACCATGCGCGCTCCGCACCGCGCACTATGCGCGCTCCGCATCGCGCACTATGCGCGCTCCGCAACGCGCACCATGCGCGCTCCGCACCGCGCACTATGCGCGCTCCGCATCGCGCACCATGCGCGCAACGCTACGCGCACCATGCGCGCTCTGCACCGCGCACCATGCGCGCTCCGCATCGCGCAGTTTACGCGCTCCGCATGACGCATCTTGCGCGCCTCGCATAGCGTATCATGCGCGCCTCGCATAGCGTATCATGCGCGCCTCGCATAGCGTATCATGCGCGCCTCGCATAGCGCACCATGCGTGCTCCGCATCGCGCATCTTGCGCGCTCCGCAACGCGCACGTTGTGCGCTCCGCAACGCGCACCATGCGCGCTCTGCAACGCGCACCAAGCGCGCTCCGCAACGCGCACCATGCGGGCTCCGCAACGCGCACCATGCGGGCTCCGCAACGTGCACCATATGGGCTCCGCATCGCGCATCTTGCGCGCCTCGCATCGCGCACATTTATTTATTGCTTCATATTTTCTGACTGACTTCTTGACAATTCAAAAGTGCCTGTAAATGGTTTAATTGAAATATATGCTTTGAGTTTGAGGCGGCCAGAGTACGTGGTACTGGGGACTTAGCACGCGCAACTGTGGGACATGGAGATGTGCGACATGTGACACATGCGCACTCCGCATCGCGCATCTTGCGCGCCTCGCATTGCGGGCGTTGCGCGCTCCGCATCGCGCACCATATGCGCTTCGCAACGCGCACCACGCGCGCTCCGCATCGCGCATCTCGTGCGCCTCGCATCGCGCACCATGCGCGCACCATTCGCGCTACGCATCGCGCACCACGAGCGCTCCGCACCGCGCACAATGCGCGCTCCGCATCGCGCATTATATGCGCTCCGCATCGCGCACCATATGCGCTTCGCAACGCGCACCATGCGCGCTCCGCATCGCGCATCTCGTGTGCCTTGCATCGCGCACCATGCGCGCTCCGCATCGCGCACCATTCGCGCTCCGCATCGCGCACCATTCGCGCTACGCATCGCGCACTATGCGCGCCCCGCATCGCGTAGCATATGCGCTTCGCAACGCGCACCATGCGCGCTCCGCATCGCGCACCTTGTGCGCTCCGCATCGCGCATCTTGCGCGCCTCGCATAGCGCACCATGCGCGCCTCGCATTGCGGACGTTGCGCGCTCCGCATCGCACACCTTGCGCACTCCGCATCGCGCATCTTGCGCACTCTGCGTCGCGCACCTTGCGCACTCCGCGTCGCACACTTTGTGCACGTGAACGTTTTGCGTTGCGCACCTTGCACATTGCATCGCACACCTTGTGCATCGTATTCATTACGCGTCGCGCACCTTGCGCATTGCATCGCACACCTTGTGCATCGTATTCATTACGCGTCGCGCACCTTGCGCATTGCATCGCACACCTTGTGCATCGTATTCATTACGCGTCGCGCACCTTGCGCATTGCATCGCACACCTTGTGCATCGTATTCATTACGCGTCGCGCACCTTGCGCATTGCATCGCACACCTTGTGCATCGTAAATAAAAAAAAAACATACATAACTAAACATATAACAACACATAACAACACAAACACATAATTAAATGTACAACAGACCTTACACCTCCTCAGCGCACTTTGCGCTGGATATTTATTAATTTACATAAAAAATTTTTTTTTTTATACATTGTCAGACTTACTACCATTGTAAGGCTGGTTTTTCCTTACCCACAGACTTACCCAGTGATGGTATAAGCATGAGACGAACAGGGATTTATTTGCATGAGGTTTGGTTAAAGTTATATAGGTAGTCTTTCTTCTGGTCTTCTAGTTCTCAATACACTTTAATTTGAATAATACATCCAGTATGGGTTGACTATTACTGTGGTAACTTCATGTTCTTCACAATGCTCGAATTAACAAAACATGTGCATACTTACATTAAATGATGCATCCATTACCCTTAGTAACTAAATGTCCAAGGTGTACTGCTTCATTCAGTACCGACACGTAAACAATTGTCTTCTCTATGTAGAATACATTGAATCGCGTGTGATTTTTATGTGTATTCTTAGGAGACCATCATTTTTCTATAAAATATACTTGGGACCCTGAATCTTTGTATCTGACTAAGAACGGCGCGTAGCGATCCCGCTTCTGATTTGTTAGATCACATATTAAAGTAAGACCACGTGTTACGGATAATAGTTTATTTCACTGCAACTACAGTACAATTCACAACACACTCTAATTAACTCAACAATAACACAGGGATAGTTTTACATTATCTAAAAAAAAGGCGCGCGAACCTCCACTGACAGCTTTTCCAGAGAGTCTCACACAAATTGAATCGTTTCGGTGTTGCCAGCACAATAAGTCGATTACAATTAATCGAATACAAACATAAATTAGGTTTATAAAAAAAACTAGATTAAGTACGGACGCCAGCACATCAAGTTACTACAATCTGTCAGATTTCTTTAATAGATTTTCGACTTTATTGCTAAAACATAAGGTTCAAGGTTGATTGGGAAAATCTGACAGTTTCGGGTAGGTTGACCTGCTGGCGTCTGTACAACAAATTGCGTCAAATAATTTAAATAACATAACAAAACCTAACACATATATAAAGTGGTAATCTGACTGACTCACTGACTGGGTGATATATCAACACATAGCCCAAACCGCTGGTCCTAGAGACATGAAACTTGGAAGATGTGTTCTTTGTGAAGAGTAAGTATCAATCCCTAAAGGGGTAAAATAGGGGATGGAAGTTTATATGAAAGTCTGTCAGTTTTGAAGTTAGGATCTTCAAATTTTGTGTTTAGACTGACGATTGAAAATTAATTTATACGTGTCTCAGCGTTTTTGATAATTCCACCCCCGAAGGGTTAAAAAGGGGATGAAGTTGTGTATGGAAAGTCCTTAATTTTCGAAGTAAAAATCTAAATTTATTATTTAGGGTTGGACTCTTATGGGCTCTTATGGTTGGAAGCTAACGTAACGGTGTTGTTAGAATTTCAACCCTTAAGGGGGTGAAAAGGGGGATGAAATTTTGTTTTTAATTAAAGAAGAATGGGCAAAAATATATGGAGCTTGGTCCAAATTTCCACCATCAATAAGAACTATGACATATGATGGAACACTGCGTTCTGAATCATTATAAGAAGACCGCAACCAAAAATATTTACTCAGTAAAAAGTTATGACCCCATGAAAACTTGCAATTTAAAAACCTTTTTACGCTTCATTATTTCACTATATCTTTTAAACTACTCGATTGATTTAGGTGTATGACATTTCGTAGTAATTCATACGTTATTCTGGTTGATATAAGCCAAAATATAAACAATATGGCGGTCGCGGTAGGTACCTCGCTACGTCAAAAAAATCAAACCCTATCATGTGGGGTATCAAATCAAATGAAAGGACTTATAGCTATCTTTACAATGCTTATATTTATTTTAAAATATTTGTAATACTGCTTCCTAAGTGCGAAAGGGACAAAACTAATGCTATCTCCATCTACGAGTCGACGCTAGCAATCCCCGGGTTCCGAAATGCAAAAATATTAAAAAATACTTTTAGCACGATTGCGAACCGTTCCGATTACATTTTTATATGGGTAGGTGCGCTAAGGGTATCATTGTATACTTTGCAGACGATTTGAGCGCATTACAGAACAGGGGGAATGCGTCATCATTGCTACCATGTTTTTACTGCTTGAAATGTGGCTATGTGCGAAAAAAATTAACGGCTAAATATCTAAAAATACGTATTTTTAAAACAGTCATAACTTTTTTCTGAGTGAATATTTTTTTTTCACTTAATATTCAAAATTGTATGGTATTTAGTCGACTTTAAGCTTACATAGCCCTCAATAGTGGTGGAAATTTGGACCACTTCTGCTCATTGTCATTTCTTTATTTTTAGGGTTCCGTACCTCAAAAGGAAAAAACGGAACCCTTATAGGATAACTTTGTTGTCTGTCCGTCGGTCTGTATGTCTGTCAAGACCCTTTATCTCGGGAATGCGTGGAGGTATCGAGTTGAAATTAAAATCATACTCGGTTCTACAGTCCCTTGAAGCTGTGAAAAAATCAAACTTCTAAGTTAACGTAAAAAAAGATAAGGCCGTTTATGCCGCAAAAAAACGTATATTATGACACTCTGAAAGGAATCAAAATTTCTAGGGTAAGTAGGTACCTACGGTCTACTTCTCGTTGACCTAAAATCATGAAAGGAGATTGAGCACTTATAGATTCACTTTTTGACGCGTATGGCCATTTGAGTTAATGTATAATTCATAATATTATTTTTATTGATTTTTGACTTAAATTCATTGAAATAATTTGTGGCGTTTTTATCTGGCCTAGTGGGAGATGGTATTAGACGGCGTCCAGTGATCGGATGGAATAGGTACGTCAAAGACGCTCACGGAAACGCCAGGAGAGTTTTTTTAAACTGGGCGTGGCATAATAAATCTCGCACCGGGTTGTTATTTGAGGAAATGAATGAGATGCGAAAGGTATTTAAACAAAGGTTAAAATATTGTCAGGATCATGAGGATAAAATAAAAATGGACATGCTGGCGACTACGCATAGGGGTAAGCATTTTCAGAATTTCTGGAAATCGATTAAAAGGTTGAATCCAAAACCTGCGGTCCCGATGAGCGTTGATGGCGTTACTGATCCTGGGGAGATTGCGGACAAGTTCAGGAGGCATTTTTCAGTCACATCGCGGCTAGTGGCAGAGCAGAATCTTGTTGTTGGGGGCATCATGTCTGGAGAGCCAATAAACATTACAGCTACGGAACATTATTAAAGGTATGACCAGAAGCAAATCACCAGGACATGATGGCCTAAGCATTGAACACCTTCAGTATGCTGGTCCGCACCTCCCTAGGGTCTTATCCATGCTGTTTAACTTTTGTGTGAGACACTCCTATCTACCTAAGGAGTTGATGAGGACAGTAGTGGTGCCTATTACCAAGAATAGGACTGGGGATGCGTCGGATAAGGACAACTATAGGACTATCTCCTTGGCCACCATAGTGGCTAAAGTTCTTGACGGTATGCTTCAGCGTAGAATGGCTAGACAGCTCATTCCAGATGATTCGCAGTTTGGTTTTAGAGCTGGGTTGTCCACGGAAACTGCTGTTCTGGCGTTCAAGCATACTGTTAGGTACTATATTGACAGAAGGACTCCGGTGTATGCTGCATTTCTGGACCTCTCCAAGGCGTTTGACCTGGTTAACTACAAGATCCTGTAGTCAAAATTGCGGGAGAAAGCCGTACCTCATGAGATAGTTAACCTCCTCGCGTATTGGTACGACCACCAGATTAACCAGGTCAGATGGTCGGGTGCAGTATCTGGTGAGTATGGACTGGAGTGTTGTCTGAGGCAGGGAGGTTTGACTTCCCCGGCGCTCTTCAGTTTACACAGCAATCAGCTGGTGGAGGAGCTTGGTGGCACTGGTGTCAGATGCTCTATTGATGGTAAGACTATCAATACGCCGAGTGGAGTGTAACAGTACGCCGCGGCTCATGGTCTCCTGTATAATGTCAGGAAAGTGAGGTTATGGTGTTTCGTGTGGGTTCCAGAAAACTGACGACAGTTCCTCCTGTTCACTTATATGGGGTGGCGCTTAAGAGAGTGTCTCGTTTTAAATACCTCTTGGGCATATTTTGACGGAGAACCTTTTTGATGACGAGAATATAGAGAGAGAGCGAAGGGCGTGGTCGGTTCGTTGTAATATGCTGGCCCGCAGGTTTGCTTGGTGTACTAAAGACGTGAAAATTACGTTGTTTAAGGCATACTGCCAGACGTTTTACATCTGCAGCCTGTGGGTCAGTTATACACAGAGGGCCTACAACGCCCTCCGTGTGCACTACAATAATGCTTTCCGGGTGTTACTGGGGCTTCCGAGGTTCTGTAGTGCATCGGGCATGTTTGCTGAGGCAGGCATAGACAGTTTTGAGGCCATCATGCGCAAAAGAACGGCATCCCTAATGCGTAGGATACGTGGAAGCTCCAATAGCATCCTGAAGATTATTGTGGAGAGGCCAGACTGCCCTTTTGTGATGTACTGGTCCCGTAGACATAGCTGCTGGCCTGGTGCTGAGGAACGATATTTGAATTAATATTTTCTGTAGAAGAGGTATGGTCATGTTTTAGTTTATTTTTGATTTAATTTTGATATAATTTGATTTTGTTTTAATTGTAATTTTATTTTATTTAATTGCAGTCATTTTTTTTATTTGTAATTAATTTTGATTTTCAATTTTGATTTTAACTTTGATTTTAATGCATAAGATGATTGACAGCGATGCGGATGAATTTTTTGATGCCCTTTGATTATTTCCTTTCTTTTTTTATACTTGTACATATTCTTATTATTATAAGATGATTTTAATTTAACTCTAATTAAATTTTTGGTTTAATTTTAATTTAATTTTGATATAGGTTATGTGTATTATTATTAGGTACGTGTATTAACATAGTCTAAAATATTGTATCTGCTAACAAAATATGGATTGTTATTGTCCGAAATAAACGTTTTGAATTTGAATTAACATAATTCGTGGAACAACAAAATAATCTACATTCGCAACTAAAAACTATTAAGAGTTGTCATTATTATTATTATTTAATTATGTTACTATTTTTTTTCGTTTAAAAGTAATTTCTAGGCAAAAATAAAACAAGATATAATCGATAATGTTATAACGCCGTAGTCTATTGTTGTCTCAGACTAAGGAAGAAAGAGGACTTGGCATAACGAACAGTAGTTATAGGTATGTGACGTATTTCGACGGCATAGTTACTGACATATCGGCATCTCTTTTTAACTTAGGAGGGTAATCATATTTAAAAAAATTGGGTGTCGGGCCACGCACAGTGTAGGCACAGTATAAATATATCTTTATACTGTGGTGTAGGGTTCCGTAGTAGCCCGCTATCACAATGTAGTACGATTCTGTTGTTCTATAATCTGATATAAAAAAAAAAACATATTTTGTTTTTCAATGCAAGTCTTTACCCGTTATAAACAAGCAACTACTTCATCTTAGTCACTTTACAGGATTAATGCTAAGGATTTTGTATTTGGTACAAAATTATCCAACACCCAAGTTCAACGACTATTACTGCTAAACTAATAAAGTTATCTTAACCGCTATAATTTTCCTTTAAAGTTCATGAAATGTACTGTCATCGTGAATTTTTCCAGATTTTTCAAGCCAGCAGTTTAGGTTTTCGAGGGGGGGCGGACGCCCTACTGGAACAAAAATTTGCACTTTAAAGTTTAATATTGCGTAAATGGAGCATTAAATCGAAAAATTGTTTTAGCAACCCCCAAGTAATTTTAGAAGACCTATTCAACGATACCCCAAAAAAATATTCATTCCCACTTCACATGTAGGGGAGCTTAAAAGGACCCTAAAAAAATATATTTTCCAAAATTTTATTTTACACTTTGTCGGCGTAATTAATGTACACACTCCTACAAAATTACAGCTTTCTAGTGCTAACGGTCTCTTAGCAAAACCTCCGACAAACAGACGGACGGACATGACGAAACTATAAGGGTTCCTTGTAGGTACTACGGAATCCTAAAAAGGACAACGGTAGTTTTATCATTACCAAAAATGGCAATATTATCTTGGTGACGTCACAAAATATCTCACTGCACTGCGGCGTCTGCGGCCGGTCGCCATGTTTTGTCACAGCCAGGCAACAACAAGTACATCAGTTGTCATCGCGGTTTGTTTATTTCAGTGTTTTGAAGAAAATTTTGTGTTATTAGGCGAAAATTGTGCTTGTTTATAGTGTTTGAACTTGCATAATACTGCATTTATTATGGGTAGGTGCAGTGTGTTAGGCTGCCGCATGAAAAGCAACAAAAAACATCCCAGTATAACGTTGCACAGGTAAGTAACCGAATTCATTCAAAATATCTTGTTGTTTCTATTATTTTGAAAGATTTTGCTATTTGTGGGAAAGTTTAGATAGCTTTTATGTAATCATTTACTGTTTTACTAGGTATTTAAATTAAGTGATTTTTTAAGAAAAACATTCGTCTTACTAAATAGAGTTGCGGTCGGCATTTTCATTATATCGATAAACTCAAAACTCAAACTCAAAGCATTTATTTCAATTAAACCATTTACAGGCACTTTTGAATTGTCAAGAAGTCGATATAAGATAACTTAGCGACGGGATCCTGCCGTTTTGCCGAAAAGATTTTGCCAAAATTTCACTAGGTACCCAAACAAATTTTCGCAACCTTTTATTATACCAATGCAATGTTTGGAATAATTTTAGTATGCACATTTTCATTTGGTCAAATTTTTACTTCATCATCATCATCATCATTTCAGCCAAAAGACGTCCACTGCTGGACATAGGCCTCCCCCAAGCACTTCCACCTCAACCGGTTCTGTGCTTCTCGCATCCAACGGGTTCCTGCGGCCTTCACAAGGTCGTCGGTCCATCTTGTGGGAGGCCTTCCAACGCTACGTCTTCCGGTACGTGGTCGCCACTCCAGAACCTTTCGGTCCCATCGGCCATCTGTTCTGCGAGCAATGTGCCCTGCCCACTGCCACTTAAGTTTGGCAATTCTGCGGGCTATGTCGGTTACCTTGGTTCTCCTGTTAATTTTTACTTGGCAGAATATTATTAAGGACTAGCTTCTGCCCGCGACTTCGTCCGCGTGAAATTTCTTGTACCCCCACCCCGTCGCAACACTTCGTATTCGCTTAGCGTTCTTTTTAGGGTTCCGTACCCAAAGGGTAAAAACGGAACCCTATTACTACGGACTTCGCTGTCCGTCCGTCTGTCTGTCACCAGGCTGTATCTCATGAACCGTGATAGCTAGACAGTTGAAATTTTCACAGATGATGTATTTCTGTTGCCGCTATAACAACAAATACTAAAAACAAAATAAAATAAATATTTAAGGAGGGCTCCCATACAACAAACGTGTTTTTTTCTGCGTTTTTGTCTTGTGGTACGGAACCTTTCGTGTGCGAGTCCGACTCGCACTTGGCCAGTTTTTTTTTCTTCTTAATTTTTCATTCATACTTTTTTTTTGCTCGGCTATTAAGGGTCATAGCGTGATTTTAAATAGCCTATAGCCTTCCTTAAGAATTGGGCTATCAAAAGCAAAAAGATTTTTTCAAATCTGACCGGTAGTTCCAGAGATTAACGCGTTCAAACAAACAAACTCTTCAGCTCTATAATTAGTATAGATACTCTTCAAAGATCTTATACTGTCTTACAATCATCAACAAATATATTTCGAAAAAGATTATTACAGGATTATATGTTGATAAAAAACTCTATGGCCCATAACTCCTTAATAGGTACCAACTCTTAAGAGCGTTTACGCCGTACGGCATTTCATACAAACTTTCAAGCCCTTATTTTTCGAAATGTATGAACCGATTTTAATGAAACTTCATACACATAAGCAAGATACAAAGGTCTAAAAAGTTAGTAGAGAACATTGTCGAAAAATAGTGTTACAGCCAAATTAGACCGATTTTGAATTTTCCATAGAAACAGAGATTTCCAGTTATCTTTTTTTAAATAAGACATTTCGAAAATGTTCTCTACTAACTTTTTAGACCTTTGTATCCTGCTTATGCGTATGAAGTTTCATTAAAATCGGTTCATTCATTTCGAAAAATAAGGGCTTGAAAGATTGTATGAAATACTGTACGGCGTAAACGCTCTTAACATCTTACACACGTGATAACTTTTAAACGAAATACCCGATTGAGATGAAACAAAAAGTATTTTACTTCTTCATAAATACTCTTGATAACATAATGCTTAATTTCGATAAAGATTAATATTACGATACATATTTAACGTAGTTTTTTTTTCTTCAGACGATTTAATAATTATTTTGAACACAAAATCGGTTATTGTGATTAAACCATGATAGCTAGATATATGTCCTCGCGGACTTTTTTGTAGGTCTTAATGGGTTCTACAAACCCGTAGTACATCATTTTGTTCTATTGTCAATAGTTTTTGCAGCGCACGCAAAAATAGGTTTTCAATTTTACACCTTGTGTTACAAAATAGCAATTTTATTAAGGATCCCTGATTTTGAAAAAAAAAAATATAGCCTATAGCCTTCCTCGATAAATGGACTACCCAACACTAAAAGAATCATTCAAATCGGACCAGTAGTTCCAGAGATTAGCGCGTTCAAACAAACAAACAAACAAACAAACTCTGCAGCTTTATAATATTAGTATAGATAATGTCATTTAGGCATTTGGTCTTTAATCAATGATTTATTACGGCAAACAATCTTTAGACAATAAACGTTTGGTCAAACGATTTGTTATGACAAAAAATATAAAGGCATAAATAAGATTTTTTGAGATTTTTTTTTTTGGGAATTAAATAATTAAAAAATGCAATTTTATTTTAAAATAATCATTTATTTAATACAAAATATTTGTAACTTACTATTTTATTTTTTTTGCAATGGACATTATCGAGAACCGAATTAGTTACGAGGTTAATTATTTAAAAAAAAATGCTTAGGTTAGGTTAGGTTAAAACTGTGACCTCCTACGCACGAGCCGAGCGAGCGAAGCGAGCGGTGCCGCGGCAGCGGCCGGCGAGTGCCAGAAACGACTAAATTATATAGAAAAAAAATATGGAAAAAAGAGATTATTTTTAACAGGCTATCGAGAACCGAATTACTTAGACGAGGTTAATTATTTAAAAAAAATGCTTAGGTTAGGTTATAACTGTGACCTCCTACGCACGAGCCGAGCGAGCGAAGCGAGCGGTGCCGCGGGAGCGGCCGGCGAGTGCCAGAAACGACTAGACTATATAGAAAAAAAAAATATGGAAAAAAGAGATTATTTTTAACAGGCTATCGAGAACCGAATAAGTTAGACGAGGTTAATTATTAAAAAAAATGCTTAGGTTAGGTTAAAATTGTGACCTCCTACGCACGAGCCGAGCGAGCGAAGCGAGCGGTGCCGCGGCAGCGGCCGGCGAGTGCCAGAAACGACTAGATTATATAGAAAAAAAAATGGAAAAAAAGTCTACCCGAAACTGAACTAGTTAGACGAGGTTAATTATTTTAAAAAATACTACCAGAATACTTAATATTATTATTACCTGTTTAGAATTTGTCCCAAGTGGAAAAAACACCCTTGTATTATAACGTCTTCAAAGTTAGATCATAAGCTTGAAATGGCTGCATTAAAACTGCGAAAACTGACGATACTAAATATTTGGCAAATGTAATTTTGCGTAAAATGAGTTATTCCAACTGAAATATTTGACTAAATAAAAATTGGTAAAAGTACTAGTTGGTAAACAAGTTATTGTTTAAACGTTCACTTGCCAAACATTAGGTTTGGGTTACAATTATTTGTGAAGAGATTTTTTGCTAAGTAATAATTTGGCAAATGAAATTATGCGGAAAATTGTTTGGGAAGTGATAATTTGGCAAAATCTTTTCGGCAAAACAAGGGAGACCCCTTAGCGACAGGTGAATATTATTTAAACTCGATTTCTTTTTTTATGACTTTAGATTGCCAACATGTAAAGAAAGAAAAGAACAGTGGCTGGATATACTTGGGATTGAAAATTTGAATACTACAACCAAAGATATTTTTATTTGTTCCCTGCATTTTGAAGGGAAATATTTTAACCGAACTTTAAATGTAACAAGACTGCGTGATGATGCTTTGCCTTCAAGTAAGTTGTTGGTAAGTTTTGAAAATAGACAAGATAAGTTTATAGTGTTTACCTACTTACAAGTAACCGAACCAAACCAGTTGCTGGAGAGAGAGGAGGGACGAGAAGCATATCAGCAGCAGCAATTCTATATTGCTGAAATACTGGTATAAAGTTTCAGATTTAATTCACATCAGTCAGAACAAATAGATAAATGTACCTATGTAAAAATGCAAGTTAAACGAATGTGTGTGTGTGTGTGTTAGTGATTAAATTGGCAATGTAAATATTACTATACATTTAAGTTTTATACGTAAATTCAAGCTGGCTGGACAAAGATTTTTGCATTTTTCTACTAAACCACTTTATGTATCACAAAACTTTTAACTCGATGCCTGTCACAAATTTATGTGACGCCCGTTGATATGCAAAAAGTCGTCAAAATCACTTCTGTCACCGAGATTGAGAGACCGGCAAAAAGTGGTTTTTCAAGCTGGCTGGACACGTTTTCAATCGATTATCTAAGATTCTGTAGCGTCACAAATTCTGAAGTAAGGGTGTTTAGCTGTCACTAGGGCTTGTAAATATTCGAAGTTTTTAGATATTCGAATATTCGATGTTTTTACAGGCAGTATTCGAATTATTCGAATATTTATTCGAATATTAGCTTTTTCCTTTGAAACCAAGTTGAAACCTAGAAGGGATAACTTGCTTATACAATTAATACACAAGTTTGAGTTGAGTATTTTTATTATATAAAATTGAATCACCTTTAAGCAACATAGTTTGACATTATAATGAAAAAAAAAAAAACAAATCAAAAATATTAAGGGGGAAGCGCTAAGGTAGCCTGCGAAATTCAAATTTTCTTACGTTTTTTGCAATATGCTGGTCAGTATTAAGTTGTACAGACGCCAGCTCATCAAGTTACTACAATCTGTCAGATTTCTTTAATAGATTTTCGACTTTATTGCTAAAACATACGGTTCAAGGTTGATTGGGAAAATCTGACAGTTTCGGGTAGGTTGACCTGCTGGCGTCTGTACATTGATTAAAATATGATTCGCGGTCGTAACAAATATGTATTTACAGAATTACAATCAATTTGTTCGACCACACTACTTTTCACCTCGCTGCTTCCCTACGTGTAGGCATCTTGTTGTTCTCCCCATCGCTGTCACTGTGGCGAAGATGTCAACAGCCTCGGACACCGCGGCCTGTCTTGCAGCCGAAGTGCGGGTCGCTTAGCGCGGCACGCTTAGCGCGAACATTAATGACATCATCCGAAGAGCTCTTGTCACCGTCGGCGTTCCAGCTGTATTAGAACCCAATAGCTTGGCACGCGACGATGGCAAGGGACCGGACGGTATGTCTTTATTTCCATGGAAGGTGGGTAGGCCTTTTGTGTGGGACGGTACGTGTGTTGATACTCTTGCGCCATCCCATCTTCCTGGCTCGGCATGCTGTGCTGGCGCTGCTGCTGTGGCTGCGGAAAACCTCAAGCGGCGAAAATATAATAACCTCATCGGAAACTATATTTTCGAGCCGTTTGGGGTTGAAACGCTCGGGCCGTGGGGTCCGAGTGCTCATGGTATTTTTAAAGAAATTTTGAAACGGCTGGTTGACAATTCCCGTGACCCAAGGGCTGGCTTTTATCTTGGCCAGAGGCTAAGCATCGCCATACAACGTGGTAATGCCGCCAGTCTCTTGGGTACATTACCAGTCGACAGCGATGCAGATGAATTTTTTGACGCTATTTTTTAGTTTCTGTATAGTTTTAGTTAAGTTAGGATTTAATTTTGTTATTTTTAGTTTGTATAGCGAAATAAATATTTTCAGAGAAAAAAAAAATCAGTAATACAACTTGTTAAGTTAGTATAATCCCCAAATGTCAAGATTTCATGAAATAGTCATTCTTGATATGTTAAAAAATGAAATAAAAAAATTAAGGAATCCCTACAAAAAGCATGAAATAAATTTTTAATTAATAATAAATTCATATGGAAGTCGGGGGACCTCTTAGAATAGAAGGTGTTCCACAGAACACGGTCCCCCGACTTCCATATGAATTTATTATTAATAAAAAAATTATTTCATGCTTTTTGTAGGGATTCCTTAATTTTTTTATTTCATTTTTTATTATTTCGTGTCGGCGGTTTTTAAATTTTTAATTTATTTTTTTATTTCATGCTTTTTGTAGGGATTCCTTCCCAAAATGGGACTGCTGCGACACTATCTGATGTAGAAATACGTTTGTTAATAGTGATGCTCTATTAAGGCTCCTACACATATGCCCCGGCACAAGCCGCAGAAACTGGCACTCCTCACGAAACTCAAAATTCCGAGCGCTAAGTAACCTTGAGCCGCGCGTGGCAACCTGAGCCGGCGGCGGCACTGTGTGTAGGAGGCTTTATACTCGTAAACACCAGAGCGTGGTCGCCACAGTGGTTCTGGCCGCAATTTCGGTTGCTTAGTACGCCCACAGGAAAAAGCGAGCAATATACCTACACAGCGATCACAAGGCTACAGTTTTTATTCGTGATTGCCGCCGTGGCAACGGAATAAATGGGATAAACATACCTTAGTAAAATTCGTTTTATTATGAACATAGGCATCTATTCAGTATCCACGTGCCCCGCCTTAAAAAATTACACCGAGCGTGTGCGTTTTTATATCTCGCATTACCGCATAATTAATACTGAAGAAAGCTAAAAGAGACTCATTTTCGAAAATTTTGAGTTCTGCGTACACCGTGCAATTCAACTATCGATATTATTCATATTATAATGCGCGCAGCTCTACGGCAAGCCGCCATCTTTGTGCCAGGCTCACATTAGGTATTCACGTTTTTTTCGTACCTAGGTATTTCATGTCCATTCTTTTTTCCTTAGTCTGAGATTGTTGTGTTACAACTTACAACCGTACACAGAGAATGCTATAGACAAATTGATGGCTTTTGGCGCATTCACACAAGAAACGATGAGATTTTTTGTTTCACGGCGCGTGTCACGATTTTGAAGGTTAGCATATACAGTGTGAGTCTTCATAATGTGCACATATCGAAATGAGGGAAACTAAGCTTAATTTAATCGACGGAAAAAATATTTAAAAAAATAAATAAAAATTGCATTTTTTAAATTATTTTTCGCTGCTGTGACCCCAGTGTAAACAATCGCCCCTCAATTGAGAATTATGTTTTTTTTTTTAACAAAAATCTGATATTTTTTCATAATTTTTTACAATAATTGTAAAATTACTCAATAAAAGCCCCGATTACCTACCCTTTCTGATTACTTTAAATTATTCTCCATCGTATCAGATTTCTAAACGTAAACATACCATGTTTATAACTCAATCACAAAATTTCCTATCAACTGATAAAGAAAGGCCTTGCAATCACCATAATTTAGCAGGTAAAGATCCTTTTAAATATGTTTTTTTTTTTTAATTTTTTTTCCGTCGATAAAATTAAGCTGTTTCCCTCATTTCGTTATGTGCACATTATGAAGACTCACACTGTATACTTCATAGCATAGAGTATAGTAATGATTTGGTTCATAATACTTTGCTAAACAAAGTTTGACAGATATCGTGCAGATTGTTAGCATCTTCTTGTAAAATTCAGTTTTTATGTGTTTTATGTTTATTAATTTGTTATTTTATGTTGTGAACAGTTTAGACTTAATATTTCAACCATTTAAAAAAAAAAACATGGTGCGGTGTAGCGTTTTAAGGTGTAAAAGTGATAGTGGAACGAAAATGCACGACTTGTCCTTTCATTCGTAAGTATAGCACTTTTTATTAGTAAATAGGCTATCAATAACATTTTACTGTGTTCATACATTGTGTATAATGTACCCTATAACGTATATTCATCGATAAAAACCACAAAATTAACAATGATTAAATTCTAACCTAAGAATTTCGGTGTTGCCAAGTTTTCCATAATTATTACCCACTTTTATGGGAAATATGTATTCTGCAGTGTGTATCCTAATTCTATCTAATATTATAGATACGAAAGTGAGTTTATTTGTTGGTTATGCTTTCACGCTAAAACGGTTGAACGGATTTGGATGAAATTTGGCACATCGGTAAACTATGACTTTGTTAGGACTTAGGATACTTTTTATCGCAATATTCTGACGGAACCGAGACACATGCGGGTGAAATCGCGGGGCGCAGCTAGTTAATTATATCTGAAAGATTAATGGCTTGTTGCAGTTTTCCTGAAGATGATAATTTACGTCGGAATTGGATCGTAGCTACAGGACGAACAGATTGGACACCAAAACCGTCATCAAAAATTTGCAGCAGACATTTTGATAAAAAAATGTTAAATAAAAAGAAGAAAATAACACTGCTATTACCTAATGCTGTACCTATTCTGGTAAATATTCAGTTAATATATAGATAACATATTAACTTTCGGTAAAGGTTTTTTATATGTTTTTTATTTATGTTCAGTGTTTTTAAAACTGTATATACAATTATCTGTTGCAAACTATTATTTTGTACGGACGCCAGCAGGTCAAGCTATCCGATACTGTCACATTTTCGCAATCAACCTTGAACCTTAAGATGTAGCAATAAAGTTGAAAATCTATTAAAGAAATCTGACAGATTTTAGTAGCTTGATGTGCTGGCGTCTGTACATTTTATGAGCAATAAATGACTGAGACAGCCTCTCTTAAACTCTGAACGCGATTCAAGATATCGATCAAGAATTTAAAGTATCTTTTTCCGTAAACAAATCTTACATCTATTTTGTTTGTATTAACGTCTTTAAGATAATATTTTTTTAGGAATCAAAGGCCTGTATTCCATCATCTTCCTCCACCAGTTTACACAAAAAACACACTAGTGACTGACCTAGTGTATTTCTCACAAGTTTAAGCTTATGCGCTGGATCCGGAAAAATAACAATGTGCTGTTTATCTGAAGAAAAATACTTAGTCATGTTTTCCAAATCATCGAAATTGCCATCGAAAAGTTGGCTGGAAAACTATCAAAAGTTAGGGAGACTATATTAACACCATAATCGCCTAACAAACTCATATTACATTGTTTCATCAATGTTGCCTTCTGTGTACAGCCGTTAGTAAAAAAATAACCGATAGGCATCTTCCATCCACTATTTATAAATGTTAGCATAAACACCAATGTCTCCCTAGCTTCAGCTATATTATGACCATCCAAAGCTTCTTCATAGTTCACCAGATCTACAGACTGTTTTCCGTCCCACTGGACGTGCCTCCTTATAACCATCTCATCCATGCTTACTGCACAATACAATTCGGTTTTTTTGTTCTTTGCCACCAATTTAATGCATTCCAATGACTCTGTTGTAAACCCTGGGTTTGCATCTACACTTTTGTACCATGTAGTAAGTGTGGATGGATGAGGCAGACAGTAGTATTAAATTGTTGTCTTACATACTTGTATGCCCGAGTACTTATAAATTGCAAGCAAAGAACGAATTTGCGTAAAGCTGGTGAATATTTTATTTTCTACCACTGGAAGCGGGGTTCAAAATTTTTTTCAAGAAGTCTTTAGTGGCAGGGTCAATAGATTCCAATAAATCCCAATCTTCTTCACTTATCAAAGACTTTTTACTTATTAATGTAATCTCCATGCACTATTTTGAACTGCGTATCCATCACGCAACAAAAGGTTTTGAACCCAAGCAAAAAATTAGAAACATACGAAGCTTGTTTTATTTAAAGGACAATAAATCTAATTAATAAAGCTAATTAAAAATAAAATTGTTGTATTATTTACGCACAGAGCCGCCAGATACTACTATCATCTAAGAAATGGTAGGAATTTACTTTAGAATCACATCATCATCATCCATCGTCACTCTCTTCTGCTCTTAACGCAATTTATTTGAGTTCAGGAGCATGTCTTCTTCCATACATCACATGCTTATACCGATGATAATCGATTTACCAGTGTCACTTTCAGGCTTTCTCTTGTTTTCCACTTTCACAAATTGTGGGGTAAATTTTTCCTCACACGGTAACCCTTTAGGGTTACCGTGTGAGGAAAAATTTACCCCAGTATTAAATTGTTGTCTTACATACTTGTATGCCCGAGTACTTATAAATTGCAAGCAAAGAACGAATTTGCGTAAAGCTGGTGAATATTTTATTTTCTACCACTGGAAGCGGGGTTCAAAATTTTTTTCAAGAAGTCTTTAGTGGCAGGGTCAATAGATTCCAATAAATCCCAATCTTCTTCACTTATCAAAGACTTTTTACTTATTAATGTAATCTCCATGCACTATTTTGAACTGCGTATCCATCACGCAACAAAAGGTTTTGAACCCAAGCAAAAAATTAGAAACATACGAAGCTTGTTTTATTTAAAGGACAATAAATCTAATTAATAAAGCTAATTAAAAATAAAATTGTTGTATTATTTACGCACAGAGCCGCCAGATACTACTATCATCTAAGAAATGGTAGGAATTTACTTTAGAATCACATCATCATCATCCATCGTCACTCTCTTCTGCTCTTAACGCAATTTATTTGAGTTCAGGAGCATGTCTTCTTCCATACATCACATGCTTATACCGATGATAATCGATTTACCAGTGTCACTTTCAGGCTTTCTCTTGTTTTCCACTTTCACAAATTGTGGGGTAAATTTTTCCTCACACGGTAACCCTAAATATGTGACGTATTTCGTTTTGTCTCTTTCTGCGACACGCTTTGCAGGCGTCTATAGTATTCTCTGTCTACGGTTACAACACTATTCGATGAAATGTCAAAGTCAAACAAAATGTTTGTTTTTGTTTTCTTTCTGTTTACTTACTTTACCGTGCGTGATATCTGCCGGTAAGCCGAGAATATTGTTTTTACTATTTGTTTATTTAGAATAAGCACACCAACATAACTGTCACTTACAATATTCATACTAATTTTGTAACTATAATATTTACATAATATTGTTTTAAGTTTTTCTCTATTAACAAATATAAATTCGTGTCGAGTTGACTTTTAGGATTCCTCCACGTCTATCTACTACATCGAGCAATTTGACTCTTTTTGTGCGTGTGCTGCGAAGTGAATTGTTAGAACGTTTTTACATCCCCGGTGATTTGTTCTAGACTTAAAACATGTCGCGCTGTATGAATTGTTCTCTTTTATTAGCACACCCGGTGCCTAAACGCCAAATCAGAGAGGCAACAGATTCCATGGTCAATATTTTACGTACATGGATTACTCCTACCGCGGTAAGTAATCTATTCTCTATCAATCCCTTTCGAATATTAAAATACCACTATTATGTTAACGTTCAGAAAATAATGTTCTCACATTAATAATAGTAGAATATTTACGTAACAAAATCTTATTCATAATTAAAAGCATAAGCACTTAACTAATGTTTTCACATTATGAATTATTGGTTACATATTTGTAACTATCAATTTCATGGAATATAATACATTTGGCACTACTATTTTATTATGGATTATTCACGTAACAGCTACAGAGTACTTTATGAACATAAAAATACACTTTATATTGAGCAATGAATACTTAATAGAACAATTTTTATTATTTTTAGGTATCAGAAGATGATTTTATATTTTATATCAGGAATGTTACATACTTGAAAGAGAATCTGGCAACTACTTAAGAGGCACTGTTTCTACACAAACCTTTGGACACCAGCAAGTGTGCTTAAGCTGTGGAACATCAGTGTTAAGAGTTCGGACTCACATAGTACCACACAATAGCCCTGAACGGAATTTCATTTTATCACATACACCTTCTCAACAGGTAAATAACTCAAGTTATCTTTATATCTCAAGTTATAAATTAATGAGGCAAGGAATCATGAGCAGGCAACTTATTCTTCCTCCTACCTGCAGTAATATGTAGTTAACTATCACCCTAATTATAACCGAAATCACTCTAAGCTAGTTATATTAAAATTCTGCAAGAGGAAATACACTACTCTAAACAAAATAAGAGCCACCGTGTATTTTCTGTATTCTAATAAATATATTGGGTTTGAGGGTAGATAAATAATTAAATTGAATTAGCTAGCTAATTTTTAATGCAAAAACCTTGGAATTAAACTTATTGATAGGTAAAAAAATATCTGATTAGGTTTTTTGTAAAAAATGCAATTTCAGCAAAAAAAATACACATAAGTAATGAAAAAAGAGGTTAAAACAAAAATTTCGAAAGATTTTTATCTTTTTTGCACTTCTTTAGTATTGTGTGTGTCCTCCCCTTTTTCGAACACATTCATGAAGCCTGGACGGCACACTCTCCACCAGATGTCTCTTCTGAAATTTGTACCCAGCTTGACTTGAGCATGTTAATGAGCTGTAGTTCATTATGTATGGGTTGATTTGTGTCCCGGACACTTCTTTTTAACAAATCCCACATGTGTTTGATGGGGTTAAGGTCTGGACTGTTGGCAGGCCACAGCAAGACAAGTACACCAGCGTTGTCTAGGGCTCCCCAAGTGGCTCTAGCTGTATGAGCGCGGGCATTATCGTGCATTAATGTGAATCTTGCAATTCTTTGTGCAAATGGCACCACAGGTCTTATGATCTCCTCAATGTATCGCACAGCCGTTACCGTGCCTCCGCTGAGTATTGCGAGTTCGGTTCGACCTGATAGAGAGATTCCTCCCCATACCATGACATTGGGACCCCCAAATCTGTCACTTCATGGATACAAGCATCCGCTCTCTTCTCTCTTTCTTCAAATCGCTCATCTTCTCGTCTCCATACTCTATAGCGACAATCATCACTAAAAAAATCACTTTACACTCATCAGTGAACAATACTGTGCTCCATTCACTTATGTCCCAGGTGCAGCCTTGCGACTGATAATCGGTTTGCACGGTGTACACTAGTCAATGGAATCCGCACTACGCGTCTTCTAGAAAACTGCTGCTCTTCATGTAACCGATTTCTAATCGTGTAGCGGTCTTCCTGTGAGGTGGTTGCTCGATTCCTGCCAGATCCCCGTCTTCTGGTTACACTCCCAGTCTCTTGGATCATTCTGGATCTCTCGGCTTGAAAAGCCATGCTGTAAAGCTACAGAACGCTGCGAATGTCCCTCTTGGATCAATGTGATGGCTCTAGTTGCGGTTTGCAGGTCCATATGTCTTCGAAGCCTCGGCATAGCGCTTTCAAAATGTTTATCCACGTTCTAACTTAGCAAATGTAAGAACGTGTGTGAAAGACTGTTCACAAAACCACAATTTAAATGACTTAAGATTTCGTCTTAGAATAGGGTAAATTCAAGCGGTTACAAAAAAAAGTATCAAAGTACCCACTTTAAAAACTATGCAAGTAGTATCCTCACATTATGTTTGTTAACACTTCAGGAAATACCACACAAAAGATTACATATGTCGTAGAATGCTTTAAAATAATTAAATCAGTCCGGATGTTAAAATTCACAAGTGGCCCTTATTTTGTTTTGACTAGTATATATTCATGGATGCTTATGTACTCTTTCATAACTAAGTTAAGCATCATAGCACAAGCACATAAGTTATTCTCGTTCTATGTAGAATTTAAATCTATTTCAGGTTCACCATATTGAAAGAGTTTGTCTACGCTGTTGGACTAAAGCATATAGAAGTGTAAGAAGACATGCTGACCTTGATCAAAGTAGACTAGCTTTACAGAGTGAGTCTGCTATTGAAACCATTGGGAATCTGGAAATTCCTTCAACTTCCAGCAGCAATGTTGTGGAAATATCTACGAGTCAGGTATCTGTACCCGCAGTCCCGCACCTCCACCACTACCACCATCGCAAGCTATTGTGGGTAGTCCGAGAAATACTTCACGCATCTACAAACGTGCTGCTGCTTCTTCACGGCATTGTATTTTTAGTAAATGCTACAGTGATGAGCGTTTACTAGTACCATCAGCAATTAAAGAAATGTTACTGTTGCATTATAGATTGTATGTACCAAATAGTGCCCGAATATGTACTCATCATTTATAGAATGGGGCTTGGAACGAGTTATCTTTTCATAATAATGATTTCACAGGGATGAAAATGGATGCCATGATGTTAATTATGGAAAGGGGTGGTCGCAGACAGTTTGATTTTTCAAATATTAGAGAGCAGGATCCGCACCTGTCGTTATTGGTTAGATATGAATGCAGATAATAATAAAGCTCATTAAAGCTCATTCCATACTTTTCTGTACAATTATAACTTTACAAATAAAAAATAAAAAACTCATCATTATGAACAACTTTTACTATGGGAATAAACATGAAATAGCAAAAAAAAAACAGCTGTTCGCTACATTTATGTTCGCTTATCTCGTCAAAATGTAGGAAACAGCAATTTTTTTTTCGCGATTTCTGGTTTGGCCCCATTGCAAAAAAAAAAAACTCGTGTCTAACTTCGAGAAAGAGGTCAATCGTCTAATCCGACTCGGCTGGGCAGCGTTCGGGAAGCTACGCAATATCTTCTCGTCCCACATACCGCAGTGTCTCAAGACGAAAGTCTTTGACCAGTGCGTGTTGACAGTGATGACTTATGGCACTGAAACGTGGTCGCTCACAATGGGCCTTATAAGAAGGCTAAAAGTCACCCAAAGGGCAATGGCTATGCTTGGAGTTTCCCTGCGTGATCGAATCAGGAATGAGGAGATCCGCAGGAGAACCAAGGTAACCGACATAGCCCGAAGAATTGCCAAACTTAAGTGGCAGTGGGCAGGGCACATTGCTCGCAGAACAGATGGCCGATGGGGCCGAAAGGTTCTGGAGTGGCGACCACGTACCGGAAGACGTAGCGTTGGAAGGCCTCCCACAAGGTGGACCGACGACCTTGTGAAGGCCGCAGGAACCCGTTGGATGCGAGAAGCACAGAACCGGTCGAAGTGGAAGTGCTTGGGGGAGGCCTATGTCCAGCAGTGGACGTCTTTCGGCTGAAATAATGATTGTAATTGTTTGGTGGGCAACCGATCAGTAGGCTGCTGTGTACATGTGATGACCGTTCTGTGGTATCTCAGTTGGGCAAGATACCATTCTATTAATGCTCCTGCTCAACTTTTAGATGACATGTTTTATGAATATGTTAATTATGATGAGGAAGAGGCTGAATACAAAATATTTTTTTATGTAATTGAACTTTTATTTCTTCCACTACCTTACAATATTCCTATTTTGTTTATGATACACTATTCACCACTTCTGCATTGTTTGCGCACAGGTCCCGGGTTCGATCCCGGCGTACATGCTCGTGCTCGTGTTAGTGGTAGGGCTTGTTTTAAGTCCACTTGGCTAGCTACCACCGTCTAATCTAAATCTACCGTACTAATATTTTTGTAAAAATATAATTTAAAAGAGTGTCCATGGAGTTTCTTGCCCGTTCTTCTTCATGGGAATGGGCAACTAGCTTCATATTTTCTGACTTCTTGACAATTCACTCAAAACACACCCACCTCAACTCACTTGAATAGGTAGGTACTCAACTTATTTTTTTTTTTCAAAAACCCCACAATATTTAATTTTGAATTTAACCTTGTTTTAAAGTATGACACTACCCCTTTTTTGGTGTGCGTTACCCCAGCCAGATATTGTCGAAAATCGTCATCTAAGTGCAATAGATAATTAGATATACCTACAGCTTCTGTAAATGGTAAGCACATTTTTGAATTTGGTAAAGTGATAGTTTTTTAATTATTTGATAAAAACAGTTCCGGCTGGAGTAACGTTACCCCAGCCAGATCTTTTGTTATAAAACGGATATATTGAAATAAATTTTATCTAAATAATTAGATATCATCATTTGTTCTGTGTCTGGGTGTAATTTATCTATATATGTATGTATTTAGAAATATATAAGTATGTTTATCAGTTGTCTAGTACTCATAACACAAGCTCTGCTTAGCTTGAGACTAGACGGCGTTGTGTGATAGTTGTGGAATATTATTATTATTATTATCAATTTGCTGTATCTTGGAATTGACTAAACGGATGATTATAATTTTTACAGGACATCAGGCTAATTAGTTATAATTTGTTACGCAATAAAAGAATCCACAAAAAGGCACCGTTTTGAAGTTATTTTAGTAAATAGAAATCTGCTCAAAATCTGCGGTTAATCGGTCGTCAAATAACTCGGCTGCCCGCCGTGGCCGGACCAAATTGAATTTTCTTTATAACTTTTTAATTACGTATAGGATACTAATGAAACTTCAGTACCATTTACAGACAGTAATTACCTATATAATAACGTTTCAAGTTATTCTTTGGAGCGCTTATTGGAAGTGCTAGGACCTATTAAAGCAGATTTCTATTTACTAAAATAACTTCAAAACGGTGCATTTTTGTGGATTCTTTTATTGCGTAACAAATTATAACTAATTAGCCAGATGTCCTGTAAAAAAATTATAATCATCCGTTTAGTCAATTCCAAGATACAGCAATCGTGCAAACGTTACCCCAGCAGGATTTTAAATATCTTCGCAACCATAGCAAATACAAATTAAATTGTACCATTTATTTGAAATTGATATCTAATTATTTAGATAAAATTTATTTCAATATATCCGTTATAAAACAAAAGATCTGGCTGGGGTAACGTTACTCCAGCCGGAACTATTTTTATCAAATAATTAAAAAACTATCACTTTACCAAATTCAAAAATGTGCTTACCATTTACAGAAGCTGTATATCTAATTATCTATTGCACTTAGATGACGATTTTCGACAATATCTGGCTGGGGTAACGCACACCCTTTTTTGTGTCCAATTTTCATTACTAAGTGAACCTACTGTTTCAAAAGTTGCGCAACCAAGTGCCATAGTAACTTGCTGAATCTCCTTTGGCAAGAAGCAATAGGTCATGTAGCACAAGTAAAGGAAAAAATACGAAAACCGTAAATTTACATACGCTTAAAATTATAAATAGACACAAATGGAACCCCAGAAAATATTCGACTGTATGCAGCAAGCACTTTGTACAAGTTTGTCTTTCTGGTATGCTAACAATAATATACCTAATTGTATATTGCGCAGACTCCTGGGCCGGTGCAGGTACAATCAATGCCGGTACCAAACGATGCAGCAGAGCAAGCCACGCGGTCGGACAGACCACGGCTCGTCGAGTCGGTAACTATCTTAATATCTTTACACAGACATAGACTCACGCCTTCTTCCCATCGGGGCAGCCAGCACATAAACCTTCCGGATAAATTCTCTACATGATCCGCATCCAAATCTGTTGCGCAGTTTCCGAGCACAACGCGCTCACACAGACAGACACAAAAAAACCACATTATTTTATAATACAGGGTGGCAGGAACATCGACGCACGAGCGACGTGCAAAGTTTAACCATGAACTCGGCAGATATTGTAGACGTAGTAGGCGTAGTTTTTGACGGTTATAAAAAAAATCTGCTTTATGAAAGAAAGAAAATACGTTTATTTTGTTTATTTTTTTTCATAGAGCAATACCTACACTACACGGTCAAAATGTGTGGAACAGGTCATTTTTGTTTCCGACGAAAAAGGGGTTTGCAGCTGTTGATCACGTGACTCAATCATCAACTTTGAACGTTAATATCTGTTGATCACGTGACTCAATCATCAACTTTGAACGTTAATATCTGTTGATCACGTGACTCAATCATCAACTTTGAACGTTAATATCTGTTGATCACGTGACTCAATCATCAACTTTGAACGTTAATATCTGTTGATCACGTGACTCAATCATCAACTTTGAACGTTAATATCTGTTGATCACGTGACTCAATCATCAACTTTGAACGTTAATATCTGTTGATCACGTGACTCAATCATCAACTTTGAACGTTAATATCTCTGAAACGTGACACTACGGGTTTTGGTCTTATTATGTTTTCTGTTTGCATTGTGTCAGCTATCAGCTCATGCGTGGCTTTAATTAAAAACAACAAAATGGCGCGACAGTAGGCCAGGCCAGTCAGGCTCCATGTAAAAATCTCCAATCCTGTTTTCATACATTATAAATAATCTTTTTCAGATAAAAGTAACCTCAGGCCCCTCACTGAAGAGTCAAGAGAAAATATCAATCGGGTCGGACTTCAACCCAGTCATAACGACCATTAAATCCGAAGCAGATCTGATCAAGCAGGAGGTTGAAGATCCACAAAGCGACGACACGCTTTCAATAGCTGAAGACGCTGATCAGCTGAGTGACGCTGACCAGCCGAGTGAAGACCTGATTCTAATGAGTAACGAGCAGATTCCGCTGAGTAACGCTCCGGATCCACTGAGTGATGTGAAAGTGGAGGAAGTGGTAATCGAAATGGATGAAGTCGAGGTCACTAGGCCAGTGGAATTAACTACGCCGGTGGAATTGAGCAGGTCGATGGAATTGACCAGTCTGGTGGAAGAGAACAGATTGGTGGAAGCGACCAGGCCGGTGGAAGAGACCAGGGCGGTTGAAGAGTCAACTGTGCCGTTGCCGCTACATCTCAGGCAAGACTATGCTCCGAAAGACTGTTACAAACTGGTAAGTACTGTTTATCTAAATCAAAAGTCATTTATTCAAATTAGGTTGAGAATCAGCACTTTTCGAAGGTCAAAAAAATTACATAGGTCAGTCCCCCGGCACGCCCGCCCTTCACCACTTCCTAGTGTTTTCGCTGGGAAGAAGAAGTGGTGCAACAAACTCTCCAGCAGCACAACTATCTCAGTTAGAAAAACCATTTATCTACCAAAAGTCAGAACTAACGCCAAAGTCGGAAGTAACGCCGCCATCTGGTTTTGTCAATACATTTCGTGACAATTTCACAAATATTTACCAACAGCGGGGTCTCTGTAAACGTCATTCAAGCGCCAAATGATCCTGGTAGCAGTGTCACCGTCATCATTCAGGCTCCAAATGATCCTGGTAGCAGTGTCACCATCATCATTCAGGCTCCAAATGATCCTGGTAGCAGTGTCACCATCATCATTCAGGCTCCAAATGATCGTGGTAGCAGTGTCACCATCATCATTCAGGCTCCAAATGATCCTGGTAGCAGTGTCACCATCATCATTCAGGCTCCAAATGATTCTGGTAGCAGTGTCACCATCATCATTCAGGCTCCAAATGATCCTGGTAGCAGTGTCACCATCATCATTCAGGCTCCAAATGATCCTGGTAGCAGTGTCACCATCATCATTCAGGCTCCAAATGATCCTGGTAGCAGTGTCACCATCATCATTCAGGCTCCAAATGATCCTGGTAGCAGTGTCACCATCATCATTCAGGCTCCAAATGATCCTGGTAGCAGTGTCACCATCATCATTCAGGCTCCAAATGATCCTGGTAGCAGTGTCACCATCATCATTCAGGCTCCAAATGATCCTGGTAGCAGTGTCACCATCATCATTCAGGCTCCAAATGATCCTGGTAGCAGTGTCACCATCATCATTCAGGCTCCAAATGATCGTGGTAGCAGTGTCACCATCATCATTCAGGCTCCAAATGATCCTGGTAGCAGTGTCACCATCATCATTCAGGCTCCAAATGATTCTGGTAGCAGTGTCACCATCATCATTCAGGCTCCAAATGATCCTGGTAGCAGTGTCACCATCATCATTCAGGCTCCAAATGATCCTGGTAGCAGTGTCACCATCATCATTCAGGCTCCAAATGATCCTGGTAGCAGTGTCACCATCATCATTCAGGCTCCAAATGATCCTGGTAGCAGTGTCACCATCATCATTCAGGCTCCAAATGATCCTGGTAGCAGTGTCACCATCATCATTCAGGCTCCAAATGATCCTGGTAGCAGTGTCACCATCATCATTCAGGCTCCAAATGATCCTGGTAGCAGTGTCACCATCATCATTCAGGCTCCAAATGATCCTGGTAGCAGTGTCACCATCATCATTCAGGCTCCAAATGATCCTGGTAGCAGTGTCACCATCATCATTCAGGCTCCAAATGATCCTGGTAGCAGTGTCACCACCATCATTCTCCTGCCCTTATCCCAACGTATTTGTGGTCGCCGCAACGTGTGTTTTTCTTCCACACTTCTCTATCAGTCGTCATCTCGGTAGTCACCCTCTCTCTACATCCGTTTCTTTGGTCTTCAGCTTCACTTAAAGCCACCCACATTCATACTCAGAACTCTCCTCACTACATTATCCTCATTCCTCCGCATCACATGTCCATACCGTGACAACTGATTTCCCCACAACTTTTCAGTTACCGTTGCCACTTTCAAACGTCTTATTATGTACTCACTAGCTGCGCCCCGCGGTTTCACCCGCGTAAATGTCGATCCCGTGGGAATATCGGGATAAAAAGTAGCCTATATGTTAATCCAAGGTGTCAGCCACCTCCATACAAAATTTTATCAAAATTGGTCCAACCGTTTGAGTGTGGAGAAGTAACAAACATATAAACACACATACACCCCCACACACTCACAAACTTTCGCCTTTATAATATTTGTGTGATCTCTAATTCTATCCATTCGCGTAACAACACATATTCCTCAGCTGCATGCAATTGCCTTTCATTCCTGGCATAAATAAGCATATAATGTTCCCACTGTTGGGACACAGGCCTCCTCTCAGTGTGAGGGAGTGGGCCGTAATACACCACCCGGGCGCAGTGCGGGTTGTTGGATGTCGTATGTCTTCGGTTTTTTGGTTCTAGGATATGCCGGTTTCCTCACGATGTTTTCCTTCACCGTTTCACTTCACCTGGCTGGGTGCGAACCCACGACCTCCAACTAGTAAGTCGGGGCCGTTACCACTGGGCCACTGCTGGTCATCATTCCTTGTATTATTGGTTATTAATTTCAGATTGGCATACAAGCTAACCAGATCAACAAGCTGAGTGATCGCTGCGTCAAACAGCGCAAGAAGCTGCACTGCTACTCGGAGATCGTCCGGCGCCGGGACAAGACGATCAGCAACCTGCGCGCGGAGCTCGAGGCGCTCCGGGGCTTCATTAGGGAGTGCGGCTGGGAAGTGAGCAGGAGCGGTGGAGGGAAACTAGACGCGCGAAGGATACTGGTACTTACTCTGACATGATGTGACCTGATGCCAGATAACGTGACGTGACATGACGAGATGACATGATGTCTGATGCCATGACGTCAGATGACATGATGCCAAATGACGTCACGTGAACGACGTTACATGACGTGATGAAATAAAATGAAATTATTTATTCTGTAAATAGCACATCGGAATCACTTTTACAGTCATATTATTTAAAACAAATAATGTGGTCGGCGTTTCCTATCTGACTACTCTGAGAAGAGAGGCCGAAATAAACTCAGAGGTCACGTGACATGATTTCGTGACATGACGTATGATAACTAGACGTGACATGACGTGACAAGAAATTACATAACATACACCACATCTGTACAGCACATCTGTATTCCTGAAAGGCGGCAGAGTGTGTACTATGTATGTAATATGTAAGGACCAGAATGTTAAGCACCAAATTAAAGGCAGATAACATGCAATAATTTGGTATAATAAATATAGATATAGATCACAAGTCTTATAATTAACAATATTAAGAAAAAGGTATAAAACACGCAACCCGCCCGGTCGCTAGCCAACCAACAACAACAAGCGCCCCAGATCGGTCGCCAACATCTCACGTACATTTAGATCTACATGTATGAAACGGATTCTGGATTAGAATAGAATGTAAAGTATGCTGTTGAAATTATATTTAAATAATGATTTGTATCACTTCTCCCACAGAACCGGAGCCCCAACACCGTTGCAGGACAGAAGCAACCCAACCGACAATTGTTGATTGTCAAACGGGATTATAAGCCGCCCAAGTCGTCGGTTAGCGCCCAACACACGTCTGACATACAAACGTCGACAGTCGGCGTCAAACCCACGTCTGACATTCTACAAGAGTCGTTGCTCGATACCCTACATACGTCTGACAACCGACACAAGTCGTCGGTCGGCGTCAAACGCACGTTAGACATCCAAGAAAAGTCGTCAGTCAGTATTCCAGCCACGTCGGATGTCGTACAAAAGTCATCGGTTGGCGTCAAACGTATTTTAATCAATCCTACGATCGTCGTCCAACCCAAATCGGTCGTCCCACAAACGTCGTCCGTCGGCTTCCAACGCACGTCCGACGTCCGACAGAACGCGCTGGTCATACAGATAGACGGAATGCAAAGCACTGTGCTACGACCTAAGCTTGTGAGACTGGATGATAACAGTGTGGAGACAGGTTGAGGAATATAGGAGAAAAATTAAAATGTTCAAGTTTTTTTAACATCACTGGCGAAATGTGGCTGTACGATAAGTACACCTGTGCCTAACCCTTCTGGAAATACAGGCGTATGTTTGTAGACCAAAGGAAATACAGGCGTGTGTTTGTAGACCAAAGGAAATACAGGCGTGTGTTTGTAGACCAAAGGAAATACAGGCGTGTGTTTGTAGACCAAAGGAAATACAGGCGTGTGTTTGTAGACCAAAGGAAATACAGGCGTGTGTTTGTAGACCAAAGGAAATACAGGTCGGCAGGTCATCGCCGCGCAGGCTGTTACCTTGGATTCAGTACATTGTTTGTTCTCTTCGTGGTTGAATATTTTCGACGCTATTTAAAAATAAAATCCTTTTTCATGCATTCTGACCGCGTAGGTATTGCACTATTCTATGAAACGGAAGTTCTTTTTTTTATACCGCCAAAAAAATTGTACATGAGGGGACTAGAACAGTTTGCGCGTCGACGTCCTCCTGCCAACATAATGTTATAATCTGTTGACATATTGATATGACACATCGGGCTTTAGAGACTGCCACACAGGTATCACACGGGTGGTCAGAGGTCGGAAAGTCTGACAACCAGTCTTCCCAATGGGTATCGTGTCACCCAATAACTAAGTTGTGGAGGTCACATAAAATGTAGGTAATGTAAAATTCTGATATTCAGCTGCATCCGGTTAGACTGGACTGGTTATGGGTTGCCACAACTAAAACGGATTAAATAGTTAAATATAACCAAAGTTGTAGTTAAAAATAACAATGTTACCTACAAATCATATTAATTAAATAGTTGATTATTGTGTATACTAGCACATTTAGCTGTTATTTTGATATTACAAACGGACACTGCAGTTGTTTTTATTTGTATAGATGTATATATTTGTATCACTGACCTCTATTAAACAAGTACACTGGACTATATTTATGTATGTACAGAAGAGAAGACTTGTTTGAAGTAGCCATCAGCCCATATTTTACACGATGGCGAAGAATTTGTAAATAATATTCAATCAATAAAACAAAGTTTTTGTTTAATTAAAGTGTTTTTATTTGCTTCTAGAAACTTACATATAATTGCAATGATCACATTTGTCTTACTTAAATTCTTAAAAATGAGGAAATATTTGAATACTTAAAGTAAATTACTATCTAATTTAATTTATAATACTTAGAAAACTTACATTTAACAGTGCTGTCCAGAAAATATGATTTTTATTTTTGAGTTGTTAAGAAGTTGCCATAATTCGGACAGCGCACTATAATCCTAAACATACAATAAATACAAAAGATTCACAATCCCAGACAACTATTTATTAAGCCAGGAATACACAACCAGTAACTTATACAGCTTCACGGCACAGCATCATCCGAGTGCCTTCGTATCAGTCATGACGTGCAGCAGTCGACTATTTCTATTCAGTACTCATGATTATAATTATATCTATTTTGTTTCTATTTTTCATTATTATTCGAGTTAATTATCTTTTTGTATACCTACACGTGTTTCTGTGACAAAAAAAACCTGTTTATCTTTATATACCTTTGTACCAAAACGACTTCTGATTGGTGATAACTGATAACATGGGGACATGCAAGCTATAGTCTGTTACTAAAGCATCAGATGAAAGTGTAAACAAACCCTGTTCAGGTATTATTCATATGTATTTAGAATGTTTCAACTCACCACTTTTTCCAACAATTATTGTTTGAACAACATTATTAAATCGGTACCTATTGAAAAACCGTCGACGAAAATTGTCGTTTTCTGATCCATTTGTATACATTTTCATCAAATACTCTTGCATCAGACCATACTTGCATACCACGTGCAAGTTAATTGCAAGTGTATCCTTGGCTTTAATAAAGTTACTTCACAAAACAATGTTATCAATAGGTATTTGGTTTTGACAAACTTACCTAATTAGTAAATCTACGCCAACCTCGCGCGTAGCGAGCTAGTGAACACAAGAAATAGCGCTACGATATATCTTAATGATACTGTCAGGGTGACGTGACAATCCACTCAATGATTCCTTAATTCGAAACCACGTCAATTCCTTAGCTAATCACTCCAAAATGATCGTCTACCCTGTATTTATATCTATAATAATTATTATACTACAAATAATAATTAATCTTAAATTATCAGTTAATATTCACAGCTAGTAGAATTATTATCACATCTTAAGTATTAGAATATCGATCGTATGCATAATGCTGGGGCCGCACCTGCGTATATCGCCAAGCGTTGCGCTGTAACACGATACACGCAGCTGTGACCAACCACTGTGCGGTCAAACGGAATTAGCTAGCGACACTCCACAGACGTGATGGGTATCGTTATCTTATAATTATATTAGTATTTTCATGTTCTCGTATTTACTTACGTTTATACCTATAATAGGTACTTGTATTGTATTATTGTTCTGTTTTAATTCTTTGTATGTACTGATGTGTACCAAATAAATACTTAAATAAAAAGCGAATTTTACACATAACAGAACAAACATCACGCCTACATTCCTTGAGGGGTTTGGCAGAGGTGTACCTATAGTACGCCTACATTTCGCTAGTTGACTGATTACTTCACGTACCTTCAGTCGTTGACCCATCACATCTGTGAAGTTTCGCTAACTTAATTTGACCCTGTATATTTGAACTCCAGGGTTTAATTTCAAGCTTTGTATGAGCCGTAATATCGTAATATCCTATTAAGTAAAATTTATTATCCTAAACTTGAAATCAGTCAATTTGTACCCCGCAACGCGTTGCGCTACATCACAGATGTTGCTTGTAACGTTGCATGTCACGTCGCGTGCGCGTTCCCGGGTGCTTGTTGCTGTAACAGCTTCCAATACAGACCGCGGCGCTTCACCAGCTCGTCGTGCGAACCACTCTCTGCAACCACGCCTGTAAAAGAGTGTGTAACATTGTTAAAATGGAAAATAACATCAAGAGATTTGTGAGAACTCAGATTTGGGCGTGGAAGTCGTAAAATTTACCGGTTGTTGAAAGGCTAAAGCCCACATGACATGATGCATGGTGATGCAACAATATGACTTGCTGCGGCTAAAAGTTTCAACTTAGGTATACCATTGGACCTTGTAAATCACGTTTATACAGGGACTGGTTATAAACTCTACCTCCTAATACTTATTATGTAGTATGATCTTTTGGATTTGATTTCAAAGATTGCCCACGAAGTTTCTTGCCTTTTCTTATCTATACGAACCTACTAAGATTTGAAATGGGCAACTAGCTTCATCTTTCTGACTGACCGACTCCTTGACAATCCAAAAGTGCCTGTAAGTGGTTTAATTGAAATATATTTTTTGAGTAGGTATATGTTACCTTTATCAATGACGCAGATGACGTCAGCGTGCCTGACGGTGGCGAGGCGATGCGCGATGATGATGGTAGTCCGGTCTGCTGCCGCCGCCTCTAGCGCTGCCTGTACCGTCTGCAAGCAAAATAATTGTTTAGTAACTTGGATATTAAGATCAAGTGTCTAGCTGTCCTTGCGTGATGTGGTCACAGACAGGTCAAAGAAAATAGGATTTTAATTTTGACCGCATTTTCAGCATCAGCTCCTCCGGAAACCTTAAAAGTGATAGCCAAGACGATTTTTTTTTTGTTTCCGCCATCTTGGAAAACAATTAAAATTCCGCCATCTTTAATTTTTAACTAATTTCAAACTAAAGATTACATAAATTATTTCAATGGAATTCGAAATGAGAGTGAAATGATGGTTCGAACGCTCGTGCGACCGACTGTCTGTCACTGTGATACAGATAGTGTATGAGCGAGTTTCTATACTCGATATTTATGATAATGAGACTCCATAGGTACCTTCTCGCTAGTAGCATCCAGCGCAGATGTGGGCTCATCTAATAGTAGTAGCGCAGGTCGCCGTACAAGTGCTCGCGCGATGCCGAGGCGCTGCTTCTGTCCGCCTGAGAGTGACGAGCCGCTGCCGCTGCCTAGCACTGTAGCGTAGCCCTGAGGGGAAGAATATACGAGTGTGAAAACCTTGGCTATACTTAGAAACAATGTAAATGCCGTAAATGGTGACGTCAACAACGAAATACACAACTAATAAAGACCTGGCGTTGATATGATAAATCGAGCGAGACTGAATATAATAGGTAAATTATCATTTCATATTGTAAATAAAAACAAAAATGGGCCAAGAATTTAGCCCAGCGGGACTCCTATATTTGTCGTTGGAAGACCTTTTCCCGTTAACAGCACCTTTTTGAATCAAATTATTTAAATATGAAGCAAAAAGATCCAGAGATTAATCGTTCCGGATTCCATAGTGGTTCAATTGCCTCATTAATGTTTGATGAACAACGCAATCAAATGCTTTAGCCATATCACAAAAGATGCACAAAAAACATTTATATATTTTTTAAGGCTGCCTCAACTCTTCAGTTTTTTATTATTATTCTTATTAATAGCAAGATTTTAGGCCCTATTTTTTCGGAAACTAGACTAGACTAGGTTTCTCTATTAAAGTGGTTTTAATAACATTAATACAGTTGTTGATTATATTAACACAATTTTTATCGCATCATTCTTCAACTATCAAAATCAAAAGTCATATATCCAAATTAGGCTGAGAGTCAGCATTTTTCGATCGTCAAAATGACATAATACAGTCCCCGGCACATCCACCCTTCACCACTTCCTATTGCTTTCGATGGGAAGAAGTGGCGCAACAAACTCCCCATTATATCTATCAACCATTTTACATTCTCTATAACATTTAAAACACTTACCATGGGCAGTCCAGTAACAAAGCTATGCACATTAGCCTGTTTGGCCGCCTCAATGATCTCGTCCATAGGAACCTCACGGCTGTTGTCTCCGTACGCGATGTTCTCCTGTATGCTGCGCGAGAACAGCGAGGGTTCTTGTTGGACTAGACCGAGCTGGGTGCGCAGTCTCGGTAGGGTAAGGTCGCGTTTTATATCCTTGTCGTCTAGGGTCTGAAGGTAAAATAAAGAAAATCTTTATTATAAATAATTGGATTACACATATCAGGGAATCAGGCGTTACTTTGCCGTTGTACATAGATACAAAGAATAGGAAATAAAGAGTTAACTATTAGTTTTATCAAGCTTCTGGATGCAACACCTAATGTAAGATTAATTCATTCTTAGGCTCGTAAATGACAATGAGCCAGCCACATTTTCCGTAGAACCAACATAACAATAATAATAAACCATTTATTATCAGGTAACGATCGTTGAAATCGTCAAACGCAAGGTAACGTAGGACCACAGACTTATGGACGCTCTCAGACTAGTTAAAGGTGCTGAGTCTGACGATGATGAATGTAATAGAAAAGATATAAAACTCACCACAGTCCCACTATCAGCGTCATAGCTGCGCATCAACAGATTCAACAACGTGGACTTGCCGCAGCCGCTGGGCCCCACCAGCGCCAGCGTGGCGCGCGCCGGCACGCGCAGGCACAGCCCGCGCAGCACGCGCGCGCCCGGCCGCGACGGGTAGCCGAACCTTATGTTCGAGAACGTGACCGAGCCGACTGCACACTGAAATAACAATGGGATTCATTAATTATATTTTTTTTAAACTGTACGGTCAGATTTTGATGAAGTCACGATAAAATTAATAGTGAACACGTGATCTTTTAAAATATGTAACCACAACTATCACATTAGTAGGTACATAATTATGCGTCTTTTGTCAAAATCTTTTGCACATAGCTTGTTAAATATTTGTTTAAATATAATATAATGTATAATATTATATTTATGTATAATAGATTAGTATGTCCACTGATTACTGCAAAAATTGACTGATGATTAGGTACTGTCAGACTGATTTTTCTTTGCAATACACCAAAACAATTTAAAATAAAAAATAGAGTTGTGCTTATTATAACGTTTTCCTTACCCAGTCGGGCTCATCCTTGGCAGTTCCTTCAGTGATGACCTTAGGTTCTCTCCGCAGCGCGTTGAGTATCCTGGCTCCGGAGCGCCTCGCCGCCGCGAAGCTCGGAGCAAACGATAGTGCTGCAGCTAGCATCCACGCGCCGTAGATTAGGGCTTCCGATACACTGAGGAGGAAAAGTGGGGTTTAAACTGAGTTTCTGATCATACGTATACATAAATTAACACCTTTTTCCATGAGGGTTTGCTGAAATTACTGCACCTGTGTAGCCTCCACCCGTTCGATTCCCAACTGATAATTGGCGACTGAATAAAAAACGGGTGTGTACCTTTAAAAGTATATATATTTACAAAAATACCAAGCTTGTAAGCCGGAGGCACACAAAGATTTGTGGGTCGTGGGTTACGGATGTCTGTCGTCACTCCTGCAGGGATAGGTACTCCCCTGTAGTTGCGGACGAAATCCCGCTGGCCGGAGATGGAAGTTGGCCGAAGTTCTGTACTGAGCTGTACGGTGACGTCACTGGTAGATAGAAGGGCGGCTATCTGACTTGCTCGGCGCACCGGTGGTGACGATTACGATTCTTATACTCCTTTTGCCTCGTTTACGTTCATACATCTAGTCATACACGCATGCCGGTTGCGAGTACCTACTACGCACCTGACCTCACTAGGTATATGTTTCTGATCAGATTGCTGGCTTTTTGTACGGGTGGAAGGGAATCCGGGGAACTACTACCGCTATTTCTACTTTTGCTGCCAAACAGCCTTGCAAGTCATTCCCATGCCCATCTGAAGGGATGGTCCATGGATGCAGGGTGACCATCTTTACATACCATACCGAGAAGTAATATATATGTCAATGACCGAGATACTCCGTGCCGCGGAAAGCACGTTAAGCCGTTGGTTTCGGCTGTCATTCGTGGATCTTTGACAGTCGTTACGGGTCGTTAGAAGCCCGAAAGTTTTCTACCGGTCTTACCAAGAGGTATCGTGTTCCCAGTTACTGGGTTGTAAAGGTCAGATAGGCAGTCGCTCTGTATAAAATATTGGTATTTAGCTGCATTCGGTTACACTGGAAAACGACAACACTAAAGTTGGGAAAAAGCTAGGTTATGATGATGACTCTTTTATCGCTATTTTCACTCCGCATGCCATTACCAAGACAAACGATTCCCTTTCAGCTGTTCTGCTGCGTCTTTCAAAATTCTAAATAATTTAATACTCACAGTATAGCGTACTCATAAGGCAGATCCTCTCTCGCGATGAGATATCCAGCATAGGCCAGCGACACGGCGTAGCCAATAGTGGGTGCGCACACGCACACACCGTACACCGGGCCGCGCACGCGCCGCGAGGGGGCCGCTCGGGCCTCTGCTTCGGAGAGGGAGACCGAGTAGCGGGAGAGGATTGTTTCTTCTACACCTGTGGGCGACAAACGTGGATTAATTATGAGTAAATAAAAGGGGAGAGTGAGTGTGATGATATAATAGTATACTTCTGAGCTATTTTGTTGTTTCGGTGGGAAGTCATAATGAAGACTAGCCAAGTGCGCAGTAAATATAATAATAATAATATTATAGTGCGCAAGTGTGTGCGTTGTGTGCGCACTTGTAAACATAACATAACCTATTTCATTCACTGTAGTGAGGTGTACCACAACGCAATATGCTAGGTCCATGATCACATCTTTTCAGTAGTTTGTAATTTTTGCAAGCGTTTCAAGTGCACTCCCTTTTTTTTACCTATTGAAGATGTTGGGAGCTGACCCTTAAAGAAAATAAGCATGATAACCAAATAAACATGAAAGGTAAAAGCCGTAAAAGAAAACATCGTGAGAAAACCGACATGTAGGTACAGAACCAATAATTCAACGACATTATCTGATATCCACCCGCACTGTATCCGTGTGCTGGATACGGTCCACTCTCACAGAAAGGAGACTTGAGTCCCAGCAGTGGAAACATTAAAAACTGATAATGTTGACTTACCGAGACTATGCACGGTGCGCACATTAAGCACAGCTTCAGTAGCCACTCTGCTCGCGTGCTCGAGCGCGGCTCGCTCGCGACGCTCGGCGCGCTTGTTCACGTAGCCCTCTAGGTAGATGCCGCCCATCACCTGGAACACACAATCACTATGTTACATGGTACAAGGGAGATTGTAGACAATGCTTCTTACTACTGCCAATGTTGCACAAAATATGAAGGGTATAAGATTTCACGAAGCGATTTCCAACCGCACTCGCTTGCGTTTATATGCTTGTCGTGGGCGTAAATCGCGTCGATCGCGATCTAGTTACTACTGTGGGCGCTGGTAAATATCGTTCCATGAGTTCTCAGCCTAACACTTTCGGTGTAAGTATATCTATCTATCTGTAAGTTGGTGGTAGTATGTGGTGATACAGTTATACCACCATACCGCGTACTACATCAATAACAATAATAAATTATATGTAGTACTCTTCATTGTACATAATATCGTGGCTAGCCGAGTTCAGACTCCTTAGAAAAGTGCACCATACTCACACAAGGTACGGACAGGAGGCTGACGAGGGTCATCTTCCAAGAGTAGAACATGGCGAGCCCGACGCCCAGCGTCATCGTGCTCACGCCCTGTAGCATCGTGCCCAGTCGAGTTCCTACGGTGAAGAAGAAAGTTTAGGGTCATCTTCATTATTCAAGCGAAAGACATCCTTTGCTAGACAAAGGCCTCTTTCAGAGAAACAAAAGTGATAATAATTAGAATAATAGTGGCCTTAGAAGGCTCCCTTGGGGAATTATATTCCTAAAAATAATTCGTATTAGATGAGACGAATTTTTGTGTTATCTAGCAGTAAAGTAAAACACCAGACTACAATAACAATAAAGCAGTTCGTCGGAGTTAAAACTGTCCCATTTGATACAAGAAGAAGTACACGAACAATGTCGAAAGCTTTAGAAGGATGAGTTTTAGAAAAAGTTCGGCTTTGTCGATGTCGTCTCTGTGTGACAGTTTTTTTTTTAAAGTTGTTGAGTGTCATAATAACGCCCGGGTACTGCGGTGCTATTCTGTAAAAATCTCACCGTGAAAACTTAGGTGAAGTGAGCGTGGAGTGAGCTGTCAACAGTGTCAATTCCTAGCAAAAGCAAACTCACTTCACCTAAGTTTTTACGGTGAGATTTTTACAGAATCGACCGGCTGGTATAATTAAATTATAACACAACATCACGCCTGTATTCCCCACAGGGTAAGGCAGAGGTGTACCTACCTATGGTACACCCACATTTCGCCAGTCATGTTTAAAAAACAAACCATAAAAAAAGTAATTAAAAAAAATTAAACCGAATTCAAAAAGAAATGAACTCAAAATTATGAAATAACTTTAATTTCGGAAGTCGGTGTCTTGGGATCTGTATTTTAGTTTTAGTTTTTTGCCACCGACTTCCGAAATTAAAGTTATTTCATAATTTTGAGTTCATTTCTTTTTGAAGTCGGTTTAATTTTTTTAAATTACTTTTTATTTGGTAATTTTTAGTTGTTGCACTAGAATTTGACCAAGGTTTTGAGATGAAGATGAAACTTGCACTGTTCCCTAAGTTGAAGTAAATGTAAGCCAATAAAAAAAGATTGGTCACGATCCGATTAATAGTTACGGAGACATGCGTGGACAAACATACATACATACATACGTCTATAAAATTTTGTATATTTGTTGGGAAGCCCTAATAGATTGTCATATGTGAATATAATGCAATTCCAATAATATTACATACATACGTATCGAATTGATAACCTCCTTTTTTTTGAAGTCGGTAAAAAAGAAAAAAAAATCAGATGGAAAAAAAAATTAAAACGAAACGAAATTATGTAAGGATATAACTTACCAGTGGCTCCTTGCACGGCTGCGCAGTCGGTAGCAAGTCGCGCACACAGCGCGCCCACCGAGTTCTTGGACAAGTCGAACCAACCTTGTTCCTGGAGTGAACAAATTATTTCAATTGTAGGTTTAAAGTTGGACAACTAAGAGCTATAACGTAAAGATAATTAGGATCTCATTTTTATCGGAAAGGTTTTGCATTTTTGTAAATGGATATGCTGCAAATTTTATTTCTATAGTCTCAATATCCACGAACTGACCGCGGTAAGCGTAGCTTAACCTTTGGTCGAACCGAGCAGCTATTACTTAGAACATAGCCACGAGCTCTTCTCCTTATGCATGTTGTCATGTAAGAGAAGTGTTCCCTCACCTGTACGAGATAGTTTCTAAACGTCATCTGTCTGAGTCTGTCGGTCAGCCGGGAGCCGGCCAGGTTGAAGAGCCAGGCTTGCAGGAAGGTCACCAGGCCGCACGCAGCCGCCACGCCCGCGAACAGGCTCGCGTACAGTTGTGATTGGGAGAGGATGGCTGCTTTGTCTGACCACGCGAACATCTGGGGAGAGGATAATGTGTTATAAGTACCTACTTGAATTCAGAATCTTAGATAGTTATTGTACTGTCTCATATTCCACTTTCTACTATTGTGGTATAGTAATTTTATTCTAGGTGCATCGTCTTCACATTTAACTATATATTAAATGTCACAAATGTACACATACACATTATTGTAAAACATTTTTTAAAAGAGTAATGGTAGAGTTTCTTGCCCATGCTTCTCCATACGAAACTACCTTTTCGATGGGGCAACTAGAAATATTTTTTTGTAAATTTGAATGATTTGAATTTGACTTTACTTCTACCCCGGAAGGGTTAGTATAAAAGTTAGATATGGCACAGAAATATTGATATTTTATTATATCCCTCGTATACCATAGCTCCCACGTTGCCTTCCTTACTGTTGATGAATACTCACTCCGTACAGCTGCGAGAAGAGCAGAGCGAACACTGGCATGGAAGCGCCGATCAGCAGGGAGGCTATCGCTCCACCGGTCAGCAGCGGCCACTCTGGAGCGTTAAGCTTAAGGAGAGACCAGCTGGAGACTGAGTGCTCCTTGTCTTGTTCGGGTTCCTCTTCTTCGTTATCGGGTTCCTGAAGGAGTAAGGTTAGATGTGTTATTGTAGTGAAGCCAGTGGCATTACAAAGTTGCTGTTAGTAAACATTTAACAGCAGTAGAGAGTGATACAAAGAGTTTTAAGTTAGAACAAAAAAAAAAGAGAGATAACAAGAAAATGATGATAGATATTTATTTTATTTCTGTAAATTGGTAAAAAACGCGTAATTACATGTAAAGAAATAATAATAAGTATTTAAAAAATAAGAGTAGTCGGTTAGGAAACACCGACCTCGTCTCTGGTTTTCTTTTCTAACGGACTACTCTGAGAAAAAACTCCGAAACAGATTCCGGGCTCACAGTCTCCTTAGCCACTCACGTGACAATCTCCGAGATTATGCATTGTGTGCAATTCATCAATCGGACGTCGGCCAGATCTGACTATTGAAAAAACTGTTACACTTATATACTTAAAAAAAAGGAGGTTATTTTTGTCTTCTTGTCTAGTCGTCTAGTTTTATGTACCTAGTGTGTAATTTGTTACTAATATTGACCGAAAATTTGTATCTGTGGTGAAAACTGTAAATATTATAACTGTAAAGGTAATTATACATATTTGAAAGAATCGATTTTTTTTTAATTTAAAAGAGACCGAGTCCTGAATTTGTTTCGGTGAGATCATGTTGATGATGATGATAATACTCACGATATGATTGAGGGCGTCGGCAGCGCCGAAGGGCACGTGGGCAGACGACACAATGCTCATGCGAACAGAGTTGCGCGCGAAGCGGTGCACCGACTCTATGGTAAAAAACACAGCATTATTTAAAAAAATATTTTTCTGAATAACAGACATTATTGTAAGAATAACAGTTGTGAATATGTTAACCTTGACAAAATAGACGATTTGGAAATATTTAACTCTTTCAACCAAAGTTACTAAAATTTTGCTTTCTCTACCAAATGAAAGAAAAATCACGGCAAATGCAGTCAGGAAAATATATTTTTATAAATAAGCAGATTGCAGTCCTCTGTCAATTTTACTTCATGCCATCAAAGAACCATCATACCATTAAAGAATGACAGCTACTGTTAATTTCAGTTGACACTTAATCAATTTGCTTTGCAATCATTTTCTCTGACTTGCATAAATCTGAAAACAAAAACTCGCCGAATACAGAACTTGTTGGTCGAATCTATACTTATATTATAAAGAGGTATTTGTTTGTTTGTATGTAGGGGGTAATCTCTGGAACTACCAGAAAACCTTTTTGCATTTGGTAGCCTAATTCTTGAAGAAGGCTACTTCACATCACGCTATAAGTAGAACCCTTAGGAGCCGAGCAAAAACAAAATAAGTCGGAAATAAAGCTGAGTGAAAACAAAGTAAAAGGTCGGGCAGGCGATGCGATAAGACGGCTGCCCGCCCTTTTACCGCCTGCCCTTTTTCAATCCACGTGGAACAAGACAAGACACGCGGACGAAGCCGCGGACAGAGTGATGTTAATTTACCTCGAGTAGACTGCCGACTGATGCACCGAGTGAAGTGTTGTACTTCATCAGCGCCGGTGACGTCATCGTCGTCCAGTCCGGGCTCTGAATGCAGCGTGCTGGCGATACTCCTAGAAATTAATTTAAACATTATTAACATTATAATACACCTGTATTCGCCGAAGGGGAAGGATACGGAAAAAAAAAAAAAATTAAAAGTTTGTTTCCACCGCTTTGGTAATACAATAATATAAGAAAATAACAAAAACCAACACGCTTGCAATAGCCGAAGGGTTAGGTTAGGTGTGTCAACAGCAAAAGTAGATGATCAAAGTCAGAAATTCAATACTAGTGAACGGAGTTCGCGTCAGAACTGTGTGGCGTCGAATTGTTTTTTTTCTTCTCGTCTTTTCATTACGTACGCTTTTAATGTTCAGCATCGTTCTCACATGCATAGGTAATTTTTAACATGAATGATGTAAACAAGACGTTGTAACCATAATAGTTTTGATTTAAAAGAGTGTCCATGGAGTTTCTTGCCCGTTCTTCTCCATAGGTAACTAGCTTCATCTTTCTGACTGACCGACCCCTTGACAATTCAAAAGTGCCTGTAATTGGTTAATTGAAATAAATGCTTTGAGTTTGATTTTATTATGAAAAGTGGTTATTTCGCCAGTCACGTTTAAGTCCCACGTAACAGGTGGCGAGCCTATTGCCATCAACCAGACATAAATCTATTGCTATCAACCAGACACAAACCTATTGCTCTCAACCAGACACAAGTCCAGTCCAGACTCCGGGCTGCTGAGAAATTTCTGATGGAAGAACCCAATGACACTTAGCCCGACCTGGGAATCGACCACTGGACCATAGCATAGGCACACGATGATTGATGGTGGTCTACACTTACTTGTTGGTCATATCCTCCTGCTGCAGCTTCCAGTACATGCCTCTCTTGTCCATGAGCTCCTGGTGGCTCCCCTGCTCCAGCACGGCTCCCTGCTCCATGTATATGATGCGCGTCGCGTTGACGATGGTGGACAGGCGGTGGGAGACGACGAGGGTGGTGCGGCCCACGCTTGCTGCGTCAAGTGCTGCTTGTACCTGGTGGGAATGGTACATTTAAGAATGAATTCAGTCAAAACGTCCTTAAAAGACTACATAAACTATCGGACACTGACAATAGATATAAGAAATCCATGTTCATTACACAAAAAAAATATTCACTCATTTTCAGAAAATTAATAAGTACAACAAGTAGACATGGGAAAGGCGACGATGTGACGTCATTAAAAGAAGCATTAATTTCCTACATTGAATACGAATGAGGAGCATGTCCTTTTGAATGTAATGGCCCTAAGAGTCTACTCTTCGAACTAAAAAACGATGGATGTGTTGGGTGAACATGCCTTAACAGGCAACTAAGTTCTAAGAACCTACCTATTGTTAACATCTTCAAAATTCTGTACACTTAGTTCGCAATAAAGAATTTGAATTTGAACAGTTAAATGGCTAAAAAAGCTTTTAAAAAGAAACTAGACTAATGAAAATGTATGGAAGAAGCCGACCGACATAAATAAATTGGCATTACGGCAGGGTCGGTCGGGGGAGCTTTGTACAGCAGCAGGCGTCATTGGCTAAATAATGATGATGAAGAAGGGCAAGACGATGATGATTTCCTACACTGCACTAGAACATACCTGTCTCTCAGCGGCCGGGTCGAGTGCAGACGTGGGCTCGTCCAGCAGTAGTATCGCCGGTCGCCGCAGCACCGCGCGAGCTATCGCCAGGCGTTGCTTCTGACACACTGCACTAGAACATACCTGTCTCTCAGCGGCCGGGTCGAGTGCAGACGTGGGCTCGTCCAGCAGTAGTATCGCCGGTCGCCGCAGCACCGCGCGAGCTATCGCCAGGCGTTGCTTCTGACACACTGCATTAGAACATACCTGTCTCTCAGCGGCCGGGTCGAGTGCAGACGTGGGCTCGTCCAGCAGTAGTATCGCCGGTCGCCGCAGCACCGCGCGAGCTATCGCCAGGCGTTGCTTCTGACACACTGCATTAGAACATACCTGTCTCTCAGCGGCCGGGTCGAGTGCAGACGTGGGCTCGTCCAGCAGTAGTATCGCCGGTCGCCGCAGCACCGCGCGAGCTATCGCCAGGCGTTGCTTCTGACACACTGCACTAGAACATACCTGTCTCTCAGCGGCCGGGTCGAGTGCAGACGTGGGCTCGTCCAGCAGTAGTATCGCCGGTCGCCGCAGCACCGCGCGAGCTATCGCCAGGCGTTGCTTCTGACACACTGCACTAGAACATACCTGTCTCTCAGCGGCCGGGTCGAGTGCAGACGTGGGCTCGTCCAGCAGTAGTATCGCCGGTCGCCGCAGCACCGCGCGAGCTATCGCCAGGCGTTGCTTCTGACACACTGCATTAGAACATACCTGTCTCTCAGCGGCCGGGTCGAGTGCAGACGTGGGCTCGTCCAGCAGTAGTATCGCCGGTCGCCGCAGCACCGCGCGAGCTATCGCCAGGCGTTGCTTCTGACACACTGCACTAGAACATACCTGTCTCTCAGCGGCCGGGTCGAGTGCAGACGTGGGCTCGTCCAGCAGTAGTATCGCCGGTCGCCGCAGCACCGCGCGAGCTATCGCCAGGCGTTGCTTCTGACACACTGCATTAGAACATACCTGTCTCTCAGCGGCCGGGTCGAGTGCAGACGTGGGCTCGTCCAGCAGTAGTATCGCCGGTCGCCGCAGCACCGCGCGAGCTATCGCCAGGCGTTGCTTCTGACACACTGCATTAGAACATACCTGTCTCTCAGCGGCCGGGTCGAGTGCAGACGTGGGCTCGTCCAGCAGTAGTATCGCCGGTCGCCGCAGCACCGCGCGAGCTATCGCCAGGCGTTGCTTCTGACACACTGCACTAGAACATACCTGTCTCTCAGCGGCCGGGTCGAGTGCAGACGTGGGCTCGTCCAGCAGTAGTATCGCCGGTCGCCGCAGCACCGCGCGAGCTATCGCCAGGCGTTGCTTCTGACACACTGCATTAGAACATACCTGTCTCTCAGCGGCCGGGTCGAGTGCAGACGTGGGCTCGTCCAGCAGTAGTATCGCCGGTCGCCGCAGCACCGCGCGAGCTATCGCCAGGCGTTGCTTCTGACACACTGCATTAGAACATACCTGTCTCTCAGCGGCCGGGTCGAGTGCAGACGTGGGCTCGTCCAGCAGTAGTATCGCCGGTCGCCGCAGCACCGCGCGAGCTATCGCCAGGCGTTGCTTCTGACACACTGCACTAGAACATACCTGTCTCTCAGCGGCCGGGTCGAGTGCAGACGTGGGCTCGTCCAGCAGTAGTATCGCCGGTCGCCGCAGCACCGCGCGAGCTATCGCCAGGCGTTGCTTCTGACACACTGCATTAGAACATACCTGTCTCTCAGCGGCCGGGTCGAGTGCAGACGTGGGCTCGTCCAGCAGTAGTATCGCCGGTCGCCGCAGCACCGCGCGAGCTATCGCCAGGCGTTGCTTCTGACACACTGCATTAGAACATACCTGTCTCTCAGCGGCCGGGTCGAGTGCAGACGTGGGCTCGTCCAGCAGTAGTATCGCCGGTCGCCGCAGCACCGCGCGAGCTATCGCCAGGCGTTGCTTCTGACACACTGCACTAGAACATACCTGTCTCTCAGCGGCCGGGTCGAGTGCAGACGTGGGCTCGTCCAGCAGTAGTATCGCCGGTCGCCGCAGCACCGCGCGAGCTATCGCCAGGCGTTGCTTCTGACACACTGCACTAGAACATACCTGTCTCTCAGCGGCCGGGTCGAGTGCAGACGTGGGCTCGTCCAGCAGTAGTATCGCCGGTCGCCGCAGCACCGCGCGAGCTATCGCCAGGCGTTGCTTCTGACACACTGCATTAGAACATACCTGTCTCTCAGCGGCCGGGTCGAGTGCAGACGTGGGCTCGTCCAGCAGTAGTATCGCCGGTCGCCGCAGCACCGCGCGAGCTATCGCCAGGCGTTGCTTCTGACACACTGCACTAGAACATACCTGTCTCTCAGCGGCCGGGTCGAGTGCAGACGTGGGCTCGTCCAGCAGTAGTATCGCCGGTCGCCGCAGCACCGCGCGAGCTATCGCCAGGCGTTGCTTCTGACACACTGCATTAGAACATACCTGTCTCTCAGCGGCCGGGTCGAGTGCAGACGTGGGCTCGTCCAGCAGTAGTATCGCCGGTCGCCGCAGCACCGCGCGAGCTATCGCCAGGCGTTGCTTCTGACACACTGCATTAGAACATACCTGTCTCTCAGCGGCCGGGTCGAGTGCAGACGTGGGCTCGTCCAGCAGTAGTATCGCCGGTCGCCGCAGCACCGCGCGAGCTATCGCCAGGCGTTGCTTCTGACACACTGCACTAGAACATACCTGTCTCTCAGCGGCCGGGTCGAGTGCAGACGTGGGCTCGTCCAGCAGTAGTATCGCCGGTCGCCGCAGCACCGCGCGAGCTATCGCCAGGCGTTGCTTCTGACACACTGCATTAGAACATACCTGTCTCTCAGCGGCCGGGTCGAGTGCAGACGTGGGCTCGTCCAGCAGTAGTATCGCCGGTCGCCGCAGCACCGCGCGAGCTATCGCCAGGCGTTGCTTCTGACACACTGCATTAGAACATACCTGTCTCTCAGCGGCCGGGTCGAGTGCAGACGTGGGCTCGTCCAGCAGTAGTATCGCCGGTCGCCGCAGCACCGCGCGAGCTATCGCCAGGCGTTGCTTCTGACACACTGCACTAGAACATACCTGTCTCTCAGCGGCCGGGTCGAGTGCAGACGTGGGCTCGTCCAGCAGTAGTATCGCCGGTCGCCGCAGCACCGCGCGAGCTATCGCCAGGCGTTGCTTCTGACACACTGCATTAGAACATACCTGTCTCTCAGCGGCCGGGTCGAGTGCAGACGTGGGCTCGTCCAGCAGTAGTATCGCCGGTCGCCGCAGCACCGCGCGAGCTATCGCCAGGCGTTGCTTCTGACCGCCGGACAGCTGAGAGCCGCCGGAGCCCAGCATTGTGTGGTAGCCCTGCGGAATTGAAGGAGGATTAGTATAGCATTACGCTTGGGCAGGTGGCTGAGGCCACATTCGGTTAGTTGTGTTTAAGTCTCATAAAACAGGGGGCGAGCTTTCTGCCATACATCGAGCACGTAGGTAAAAAAAACCTTTTGGAAAATCTAAAAAGAGCGTTCCCGACCTGCGCGCTGCGTAGTAATTGAGCAACACACTATCAGTAGCATGGCTTTCATTTTGACAGTTCAACAACATTCATTCCGTTATTTACGTTGTTGAGCAGACAAATTTTTCGAACATTTATGAAGCAATGGATTAGCAATAGTTATCTTTCAAAATCATTCTGATCACAATCTGAATTATTTTTAAGGATATTGATCGCGTGTACGCAATTGGGGTGCTGGGTATAGAAACAATCGCTTTATAAATCATCTCTATCATGATAGTCTCTTTCTAAAGCTCGATGTGTCATACACGTATCAACGGCCGGGTACCTACTGTACCTAATAGTTACGACACATTAAGTTATGTCCATAATTCTATATCAAAGAAGGAAAATGTTGTGGTTTGAGCTAAGTTCGTGAGAAAACGCAGATGACGCGTGACCCGAATGTTAATGTCTTATTACATTATGTTAGATATTATATGTTCTAAGATAAAATAGTAGCAGTCGTAAGATTTATTTTATAGTCACTGAAACATGTGCAATGCATATAAAATAGAAAATTTAAATCGAATTATGATACATATGATAAGATAATTTTTATTTGTCAAAACATGCGTATACATGCAAATTAAGCATGCAGGATGTCACAATATTAATATTTCGTACGTACATGTTTCACCGTAAGGCATACAAATTTATATAAATTACAAAAAAAAATAAAAAAATCGTAAATTACAGAATAAAAACTAAATTACTTAAGGCTCTTCAATCCAAGTACATAAAAATAATAAACATTGAAGAGTCCGTAATAGTACATTATGATACATGTGTGCTATGTTGATCATTATGCACGAGGCGATATTATCGCGCGAGCCGCAGGCGAGAGCGATAAGAAAGCCGAGTGTATATTGATTAATGCACACGCGTTTCATACGACGTTTTTCAACACACTTGCGAGGAAAAAAAACAGACTTGTATTGTTAAATATTAACTTGTATGGAAAATGGCGCGCTGGTTTTGTTTTCCCGCGCGCCGTGCTAGCCAGCACTAGCGATACGCGCGCAACATTGACTCATTTTAAATATATTAATCTATGGCACAGACAAAACCGATACAGCCTATAGAAAAAATATAATAAACACAAACCTGAAAATTGCAAAAAACCTAAGAATTTCGCGGTCTACCACTGCGCCATTCACCTTAAATTGTCTGTGGTCCCCTGCGAGTTCATTTTGCGACCAAGGACAATACAGACTATTTAAAAAAAAATTGAAATATAGGCTGCGGATTTTTTCTTTCGGCATGAAGTCTCTTTGGGCGCTTTCCGAATTAGCTATAATCGCTCACATCACAGCGCTCACATCATCTCCATGGACGTAATATTACGTCCATGCATCATCTCACATGCGTTCCGATTTAGATATTATTATTATGACTGCTGAGAGCTGGCAACAATTCGGAACACTCGTGAACGCGCTCACATGACAGTGCTTACACAATGTAAAAAAGATATGATTACAGTATTTCTTTGTATAAACACCACATTTCTTCTTCAGTTCTTCTTCTTTGGTTAGGTGGCGACTGTCAGCCAGAAGCACAATTTCAAAAATGCCACGTTAGTTTAATATAAAGATGATGCAACTCAAAACAAAACACACACTGACACAACCTCATACACATACTGTCATTTTTGACAGCGCTCACGGTGATATTATTCTAGGGCATGGTCAGCATTATCGCAAGATGGCGAATGTCATGACGTCATCGTTATCGTTATCGCGCTCACGCTAATTCGGTTATTTCCCAATTCGGAACACATCGATTATTTCCCAATTCGGAACGCAGGGTTTGATGAGATTAAAAAAGCGCGCGTCTCCGACTAGTAAATAGTTATCTGTGGTATTACAGAACATGTGGATTAAAGTAAAGAAAAAGCACGCGTTCGTAATACACTCCATTATGGACCTTAAAGCGGTTCAATAAGAGCCACTTTACGAGCAAGTGTGTTGAAAAATAAATTAATCATAAAATGTCACAATAAAAAGAGTACTAATAAAATAAAATAAACAATGTCATATAGTGTCATTCAAAAAATCATTTATATTATAATAACACTTGTCCGTTAATAAATCTCGAATCTTTTTTTTAAACAAATTTACCGGCAGTTCTTTAAATGACTGTGGTATTTTATTATAAATTTTAGGAGCCATACAGAAACCGCTTTTTCCCATTAATACAGTCTTTGACGTATGCAAACACAGTTGATTATTGTCACGTCTATTACGGGGGAAGGTGTCAGCTAGTCGTGGAAATAGAAATTGATTAACCCTAACAAATGTCGCAATTTCAAAAATATACAGAGATGGTAGAGTTAATAATTTGTGTTGTTTAAATAATGGCATACAGCTGTCAGTCGACTTCAAATTGAACATAGCACGAATGCATCTCTTTTGGGCCTTAAAGGCAATTTCTTTGTCTGTGGATCTTATGGTCTGGATGGGTCTTATGTGCGTAAATATTTACGCTTGGATATTACTGTTCTGTTTTGACTGTACCTAATTGCTTAAATAGGTATCTATGTATAAAAATACATGTAGATAAAAGTGTTGTAGTAGGTACTCACATTGGCCAACTTGGTGATGAATTGATGTGCGTGCGCGGTCTTAGCGGCGGCGATGACGTCCTCGTCGCTGACGTCATCCAGACCGAACGCGATGTTCTCGCGGATGGTGCCCGTGAACAGCACCGGCTCTTGTCCCACCACACCTACAAGGATAAAAGATAAAATAAGAACAGGTAAAATGTAAGAATACGTCGTTAGTGATATATATATGATATATGAAGGAAGTCACAGGAGAACCCCATAAGAAAGAGCGTCTGGTTCAAATTATGATAATGAATTTCGAAGAAAAACGCCTAATGACTAAAATGCGGTTTAACAACCTTTGAATGCTTTATGCGAGTACCTAACTAAAATATTTTTTAGTACTCAAGGGATATTAACACAGACAGACACGATCTTGAACACAACATTACATGACAGTTATGATGATTATGTGCACTACTGTCGGTGGCATCAGAGTGAATCATAGAAAAAGTGAGAGCTCCAAAAAATTCAGCCACATAGAAATCAACGAAGAAAGTGTCCGAAGGCTGGCAGCATTGTCACGTTGAATGACAATGTCAATGACAATAAAGAGTCATCGCGTTGGTTCAACTCTTTTCAGTATCAAAAAAGTACGTCTGCCACCTTACCTATTCTAGTCCTAAAGTGATGTAAGTCCAGCGCTTTCAGCTGGTGTCCGTCTACGGTGATGTTGCCGCTCTCGGGCTCATACAAGCGCTGCAGCAACTGCAGGAGCGTGGACTTTCCGCAGCCAGAACCGCCCACCAGGGCGATCGTCTCGCCCGCTCTCACACGTAGGGAAAGACCGCGGAGGACCTGGGAAAGAAGGAAAGTGTTAACTTTCGTAAAATCTTTCTTGATCTGGGAACCTGTAGTAAGCTCGAGTGATCGGATATCTTTTTTGTAACCACCAAGGCAATGAAGGTAATCAGAACAAGAATTAAATTGAAAGACACGCTCATCTCAAAAATAAACGGAAAGTGAGAAAGAAAGCAAGAAACATTGCAAACCCTGTATTTACAAAGATTCTAATTGGAGTTTCCTTAGTGTACAGTCAAGGAATGAATAATGTAATGCTCTAATGTTATTTTTTACAACATTTTTTCGCTCTTTGACCGCACAGTCAGAGAAATATTAAACAAATTGACATACTATTAAATTGTCGTGTTACAATTTATACATCAATGGTTACAACCGACTGAAAATTCGTTGTCGCCGTCGACAGGTGTGTAAATGTATCATGTATATGGCCTAAATTAATTTGATATAAAATCTGCTAAACAAAAAAAAATCCTGACCGTACGCGTACCTAAGTCAATGTTGGCACCTTTGATATCGTGGTTGGAGAAGGTTGTAAAAAAAAATCCAGTGTCCAGTATAAAGTCTATTGACATATATATTCTACGCACCTATATAACAAAGAAGTAAAACACATACCTTAACATCAGGCCTCGACGGATAATTAAAGTAAAGATTCTCAAAGGTCAGATCTCCTCTGAACGCGTCAGGCTTCACTCCCTTTCTGTCCAACGCGTTGATGTTGGAGGTCCTCTGCAGCAGCCGGTAGAGGGAGCGCGCGGCGCCGCGGGACGCGCTGAACATCTCGAGGTGCGGCTGACACATGGCCACGTTCTGAGCCGCCATGAACGTTAGGAAGAGGATCTGGATAGACACATACAGGTTATAATTAATGAAATCTGTTTATTACAGACATGTTCATATTTTTTGGTAACAAATGTCTTAAAACTATGTTAGTCAATACTAAAAATCAAAAACAAAACATCACTCAGAATCTCAAAACTCAAATCATAAAACAAACTGTTTCACTTCCAGATTACGGATATATATAAAAATAATTAAAATCTGACTTCGAATGAAACCAAATCCACGTACGTACCGTGACCATAACTCCCGGATGGTAGGCCTGTTCATCAACAGGGAGGTCCATGTCCCTGACGCAGAGGATGGTGCCGTACGCGAAGACGATGGCGTTGAGCGCGTACGTCAGCAGCCAGCCGAGCCCCGCGCCCGCGCCCGACCACACGCCGCGCGAGCGCGCGTGGCGGGACGCGGCCGAGAGGGAGGTAGAGTACCTGGGGATGAGACACGGTGAGTATCATCGTTTTTCGAACGTACAGCTGTGCAGTGTGCGTCGCATAGTTTTTCTACAGAACGGATCTGATGATCGGATCTCTAAATTTTATGTGTAGAAGATCTGGTGACAGATTAAAGATTGATCATAGGCCTTTGTACGACAACTGTACGTGAAGCATAAATAAATTAATTAAATTAAAAAATTTCCCGCAGAACATGATGACAATGTCGTACGGTAGTTAACTGTTAATTTTCTATAGACGAGCGGTCCTTAACTCGGTCGATTAGCATCACTGATTTCGAGACTTGAAAGTTGAAAACATCCCTGCCATCTTTGTCTTATAGATAATACTTCTTTCCTTAAAATTATTTATATCCTGTCCAGTCTGATGGGTATGAAAGAAAATTATTTTAGCGACAAGGAATGCCATATTTTGTAAACTGACCTCTCCACCTCGATGTTCTCGCCAGCATACGCCCTCACTGTCCTGATGTTAGCGAGGGCCTCTTCCACGACACGTCCCGCCGCGCCGTACGCTGTTACTTCGTTGGTTGAACATTTAGTCTGGTACTGTGGACAAGGTGAAATGTCATTACCATTAGTATTAAGTTTTCTATCATCATCCTCCTACCAATTAATGTTTGGTCTTCTTCTTCCATATCTCTGCCAGTCCTCGTCTCAGTAGTCACTAGTCAACCCCTGTATAGCCATATAGCTAGAAGGGGGGGGGGGTGACTATTGGGGGGGAAGGATAATCTTTTGTTTGATCTTTTCATAATCTTATTGGCATTTGTAATAAAAACTAAGACAATACGAGGATTCTCATCATCATCTGCCTGCCAACCAACTATGTTGTTCTCGGCTTCCAGTCTAACTGGATACCAGTATTTTACATGGAGTTACTGTCTGTATCCATACCACATAGAGAGAGATTTTGGAGCTGGGACCAACGGCTTAGGCACGCTTGCATCACCAATCTACACTAATATTATAAAGAGGAAAGATTTGTATTTTTGTGTGTATGTTTGTAATGAATAAACTCAAAAACTACTATGCCGATTTAAAAAATTCTTTCACTATTAGAAAGCTACATTCATCCTGAGTAACATAGGCTATATTTATTGCTAGAAAAGATTAGGAATCCTTACTAAAACTTTAGTAACGTAACCCAAGGTGTAAAAAAAATGCCATAAAACATCTTTCGTCGCATGCGCTGCGGAAACTATTAATGATAGAACAAAAGTATGTTCTACAATATTAAAGAACATATCAATAACTACAAAAAACGTCGCGATACTATATGTCCAACTATTATTTAATTGAGACAGTTTTCAAAACTGTCTCAATTCATGTACTTATATTAATTTTTGAATTGTTCAAATTGGCTATTCCATTCAATAGATATTACGAATTTAATAAGTCATAGAAATAGAAAAAATAAACACATCTATGAAATAGGTCCTTAGGCAGCGGACGTAACCGACATTGAACATTTTTTTGACTATTTTATTTGCAATTTTTTTTTGTCTTTCAGCACAAAATGCCCGATCATCACAACTACACGAACGACAATCGAGTGCTGAACGCTCGCAGCGACTTGCAGAAAATAGAGCTAGAAACTCGCAAGCACGGGCAAACGAATCTAGCGCAGAATGTTCGCTTTGCCTTGCAGAACAAAATGCCAGATCATTCCAACTTATACGAACGACAATCGAGTGCCGAACGCTCGCAGCGCCCCGCTGATAATAGAGTTAGGAACTCGCGAACGCGTGCCCGGGAAACCTAGCGCCGAACGCTCGCAGCGACTTATTGCACAGAGAGAAAGACAACAGTCGTTAACAACTAGGACGCGTAATAGAATTTTAGCTCATAGTAAATATATCGGCATTCAGTTACGATCCACATATTGACTACGCTCATCAGAACAGCATCAAAAAATATAAATAGAAGGTAAAAATACTAAAAAAAAACATGTCCACCCGTGCGAAGCCGGGACGGGCCGCTAGTCACGAATACGTTTAGAGCTAAACGTTTTTAAAACATTATCCGTTTCTGTAATTTTCAAATAATTGATGCATTTACTAATTTGTGGGACTGAATGTGCATTCCCAGACACCTGACGACTAAGTAGTAAGTTGTTGCATCTCCCTCACCTTAGCGACCAGTGCCGCGACTACGATGGACACGGGCACCACCGACAGACCCGACAGAGTGAGCTGCCAGCCGTACTGCAGCGCCAGAGCAGCTCCGAACACTACGGTGCCCGCAAGGTTTGCGGTCATCGCGACGTGCTCGCCGACGCCACCGCGGAACTTCTCCATGTCTCTGCAAATTGTCAAGTTAATTAAGTTAAGAAAGAAAAACAGAAAGAACGAAATAAATTATGTAGCAATTATGTATAACAACACATTTATATATAACATAAATAAATTATGTAGTAATTACGTATAACAACACATTTATATATAATATAAATAAATTATGTAGCAATTATGTATAACAACACATTTATATATAACATAAATAAATTATGTAGCATGTATAACAACACATTTATATATAACATAAATAATTAAAGGAAGGCAAAGGAGTACATTTACATTTCGCCAGTTATGTTTTTTAATTACATACCAAAGTGGGCGAGCCATTAACCTGAATCCTGGAGTCCATTTCCAGGTAGATTAACCTAGAAATCCAGACTCTGAGGTGCTACTGAGATATTCCTGGTTAAAAGAACCCAATATTACTGTCCGACCTGGAGAACGAACCCAAGCATCGCAGTCGCGTCTATGACTACTAGACCGACGAGGCAGTCTAGCAATAGGCTCACTCTCATTACATGGCATTTAAACATAACTGACAAATATTCGAATAAACTTACTCAGTTAATGTAGACGCAAAATTCATGGTGGTGTTAGTATCAAAGAACGCGATCTCCTGACTGAGCACCGAGCGCAGCAAGTTTAGCCGGAGACGAGTAACCTGCAGACAAACAGTATAATCAGTATATAACCTTCCCACAGCATAAACACACACCTCTCTGTGAAAAAGAGCGAGTGCTCACTAAGATAAGACAGTAAGGGACCAAGAATAGAACCCTTCGGGACTCCCATTTTGATCTTTAAGCGTTTTTGACTTCACGAATTACAACTTTTAGCATCGCATTTTAGTTAAATTAGTTTCAAGTAGATTTTAAATAGTGATCTCACTGTTATGATATCGTTCTATGCTTATATGTACATGTAACGTAATTATGGTTTTCTATGTGATAATCACTATCAATCACTACATAGACAAAGTCGCTTCCCGCTGTCTGGTCTGTCCCTATGTATGCTTAGATTTAGATTTTTAAAACTACGCAACAAATTTTGATGCGTTTTTTTTAAATAGATAGAGTGATTCAGGAGGAAGGTTTATAGGTAGATACATGCATATTACAGTAGAGAAAAGCTGAAAAATTCAAAGATTTCTAATGTGATGTCGTAACAAACATAATTTTGTGCGCTTACATTGCAAACACTGGCTAAACCTTAAGAGATAGATCAAATTAATGTACTACGGAATTGTACGCGATCGTATATGTTTATCTCCTAGGATAACCCACAGTAACCATTTTTATCTTTTACATATTACAAAAAAAATAGGTATGGGTTATTTACCAAGCTATTTTAAACAATACAGTATTATTCCTTATCCAATTACATACATTATATACGTTGTGCATTCATGGAGATCAAAATTGCCCTTTACAGCATATCATTAAAATGAATATCTTAGAAGATATCAGAGATTTAAAAAGCGGGGGCAGAGCGGCCGGCGAAGTTCGCCGGGTCAGCCAGTTATTATAAATGTAGAATGTCTAAAGCCTCTGCCAGGTCATAAAAAAAATATTGTTATTCATAAGTTGAATTTAGTTGTCATTATTGATAGTTTTAATTTGTATTATTATTTACACTATTTGCATATCCATGTGATGATAAAGTATGGAGAACTTTATTATAAGGAAAAATATCTATGTACGAGTATTTCTTACCCATGTTTGCAATTATATAAATTATTTATGATTTACAATTTTTAAATGTTTTGTATATTATTAATATACAAAACATTAAAAAAACATTTAAAACTGTTTCTGTAGCCTTTTTTGTGAGTGTTTTTTTTTTGTAAAGTCAAGGCAATTAATTGCTAAGCAAATTGACTACAAACTTATATTGCCCGCATATTCAAATCACCGCTGTAATTATTTTGACATCAAATGGATATAACATGTCAAAATTTACGTAATGTGACATTTAGCTCACGTTCACTGCGGATCACACAAAATCGGCCCGACGCGACGCGGAGCTAGGCGCTGCCGCTGGTGCGCACGGTCAAAGCTATATTTTTCTCGCTGGTGCGGAACGATTATCTTCGGTATTTGTGGTAGTTCGACAGAAACAAATATAGATTTCGGCTCGTGGTTACAAATGTAGGTATTTGGCATTAAAACATCGTGGCGGGCCCTTTTCGACCACCATCGCACTGACGGTGAAAAATACACGGTCCCTGATGGATGTCCATATCGACCGCCACCGCACCAGATGAAAGTTTATGATTTTTTTGCCGCAGCTAACGTGTTAACAATGAATTTCCCTTACTGTATATATATAAATAAAATTTTAATAATTATATCGATATTTTTTGCCAAGAATCTCAAGTAACTTGTTGGGTTAGGTAGGTAATTAATAATAGAGTAACTTGTTTATTTGTTTAGCTATATCTAACATTTTACAACATTTACATTTTTTTCTCAATTGTCGTGTTATAATGAAAAGAACATCACTTTTCATTTTCTGTGACAATAATCGAGGTTGCATTCCGACATAACTAACCATTCTCGCAGCGGCCCACTGTATCATGGCCACGGCTGCAGCCGCGGAGATGATGTGCAGCACGATGATGGCCGCGCTGGCTGCTGCGAACGCCTTGCTGTCTTCTATTAGAGCATCCATGTGTAGCGAGCGGTTACCTGTGGGCCTGCAATGAGAATAATGGGCTAAGTACTGTGAAGGTGCCAAGTAATAACAGCCGCACGTGTCGATCGCTTGCCGCGGCTGGTCCGTGGATGGGTGACCATATTTACATACCAAGACCACTTCGTGGCTCGGAAAGCACGTTAGCCGTTGGTTCCGGCTGTCATTCCTGGATCTTTGGCAGTCGTTACGGATCGTCAGAAGCCCGAAAGTTTAACAACCAGTCTTACCAAGGAGTATCGTATTAAGGCTCCTACAAACAGGCGCGTGTTGGTCACCTTAGTCTCATTTAACCATCCTATAATGTTCCCACTGCTGGGACACAGGCCTCCTCTCTTTTTGAGAAGGAGTGGGCCATAATCCACCACTCCGTCGCCGCCGGCCCAATAATAAAATAAAACTAAATACAATAAGAATGTAGGTAGTAGGTACTCACACCATGCGTCCTCCGCCGAAGGTCATCAGAATGTACGCGTCGGGAGTCACCAACTGAGCGCTGTGTCGCTTCACGAACAGCGCTGTCAGCTCGCCGTACACCACGATGCCGCCAATGGTGCCCAGAGAGCTGAACATCGCCAACACTACGCTGAGGAACGTCACCAGACGCTCCGGGACTGTTGCGTAGCGCCACTGTGGGAGAAAACAAAGAGATGACTTAGTAACATTTACTTATTTATTTTCAGACCTACCTAGATTTATAAGTGACGTCACAAGTTACTTAGTGTGTTACGCAATAGGTAACCTCGCAGGCTGTCCCAGAGATTTTCTTAATAAATGTAAATAAAATAATGTTGTGTGCTGTTATGTATTTTCTGATATACAAAAAATTGTATAAGGTATATAAATAAATAAAAATACAAAAGAGTTGACCCTTTTCTGAGTCTGTGGCCTGACCTGGGAATTAAACTTAAGACCTCTTTAGGCTCAGCAGTCGTGTTTTCTACAATACCAACGAGCGAAGTAAATAAAAACAAACATAGGAAATGATAATTATCTATACTTAATTTAAGACAAAGCTTTTTGGATGTCTGAGAATGCGTTACACGAAACATATTTTATTTTAATAGCTTAGTAATATTAAAACAATGCATCACTATCAATTTTGTTTGTAAAATCTTTTTACACAATATCGTTAACCTCTTAATTCTTCCGTAACAATAAAACATAATTCAGACAAATAATTACAAAATGAATCTTCTTGCCAATAAAACGAGTAGACCGTAATAAATTCATGTTTCAACAATAAAATAATGTTGCAATAACAATAACTTGAGCACCTGTTGTTTTTAAAACGGCTTGGAGTGGTTGACAAGGCGGCCATTATAAATAATAAAAAAAAAAGGTAGGTACGAGAGAGGTGAGATCGACACGGGTATCTGGAGAAATAGAGTTCAAGAAAATCCACATGGATTTGTAGTACTGTGCCACTTAAAAATTGAATGCTTTGATTTAATTATTTGAATTGCTTGAGGTTGGAGACTGACTCTTCAGTCACAATATTTCTTGTCATAAGACAAGAACGCCACCCACGCCACGCCACCATCACCACCCACCACGCCAGCCACGTGGTATCGTGTTACCCAGTAAAAGGGGTTATGTAAGTCCGATAGGCAGTCACTCCATGTCATTGTAAAATACTGATATTCAGCTGAATAAGAATACCAGTATTTTAAAGGAATTACCAGTATTTTTTTGGAAGCCAACCCCGACATAGTTGAAAAAATTGCAGGCAGATTGAGTTAGTGGGACAAGTCAAATGCGTCATTTTAGCGCCTCAAACAAACATTAGTTTGATGATGCTCAGCGGGTTTTAGAGTTTCTACCGGAAATTGTAATGTTTGGGTATTTAGAAATAATGATGACAGTGCGGAAACTAGCACAGAACACTGACATAGACACTGATGATGTCGATTCTATGATTGATGAATGATGAGTTTACCTCCCGCTAGGTCATGTTGCGGTTACGGTTCTATGACTATGCACTAATTGAAATAAACGGTAGAGAATATTAACGATTTTCTGGTACGATGATTTGCATGCCCATGTGACGGCAGAACATGAAGAACTAACTTCTATTTAATGACAACATCTATGTACCAATTATTTACCTTGTTTGCAAAGAAATAATTGATTTGAAAAAAAGATGTAGATAGTTGAGTCTCCGGTTGAATAGAATAGAATACTCTTTATTAAGAGGATAAGGAGGAGGAGGAGGATTTTTTTTTGTAGGTACGTAATGATTAATTGGAGAGATGGGAAGTTGTGGCATCAACTGAGACAGTTCGTATATATGTAGGTACTAGGGCTGGAGTGAAGATCGCGTGTCGGCAAAAGTAGTTTGGGACGCTCCGCGGCAGGCCAGAACATTGTTTTAGGCAATAGGATTGTTTCAATTATACGGGACATGGACATGGACATTACTGGTGACATGTGGCTGTACTACAGGTACACCTCTGCTAAACCCTTCGACGATGACACGCGTGATTTATTATTTATTTATTTATTGGATCGCCAACAGAGGCTACACAGTTACTTGGACCAGTACAGTGCGCGCTTAAAATGATAGGCGACCACATCATCCACTTAACATCTAGGTACAACAACAAGTTTGACATAAATCACACGAAAATAATAGAAAAGAAAACAAAGTTAAAAGCTTTAGCAAAACAAGCAAGTAGGTACCTATACCTACAGGTACAAATAATAATAATAAAAAAAAAAAATAATACTAAGTACAAACTAAGTGATGTTATATTATGTAGATACAAATACGAACAGATCGGTGAATAGGTAGTTATTATGTAGATACAAATACGAACAGATCGGTGAATAGGTAGTTATTATGTAGATACAAATACGAACAGATCGGTGAATAGGTAGTTATTATGTAGATACAAATACGAACAGATCGGTGAATAGGTAGTTATTATGTAGATACAAATACGAACAGATCGGTGAATAGGTAGTTATTATGTAGATACAAATACGAACAGATCGGTGAATAGGTAGTTATTATGTAGATACAAATACGAACAGATCGGTGAATAGGTAGTTATTACGATTAATTAGGAAATGCGGGCTAACAGACACTATGTTTTAATGATTTTTTAATTGCTCGAAGCCTAAAACTCGCTGAGTTCGACGACTTGAACAATATCTACTGGCGTTGTTTGTGTACCTGTACAGTATACTGTACAAGTGTACACTTCTGTCTACCTCTTAGAACACAGGCGTGATGTTAGCATCATTCTCGTACTGAAGGGGGATGCGCTAGCGCTAGGTAAACTTCAAATTTTCTTACGTTGCTTCATATATTCCAAACATTTGTCTGCTCGACAACGTAAATGAAGCAATGAATGTTGTTGAACTGTCAAAATGAAAGCCGTTGCTACTGATAGTGGACACAATTACCCCAATTTAATAACAATATTCTTCAAAATGATTGAGATTGTGATTGCTAGTGTGTTACGCAATAGGGTGCTGGTGTTGTAGTTACATAATGCCCACGTGCTGAACTGCTGACACACTGTGACACTGCGCGTCTGATAGTAATGACCTCTCACACGACATCCTCGCGCTCTGACAATGTCGTGAGAATGGCCGCCATTGTCTCAATGAACGCTTACTGTACTTCGTGTGAACAGGCCTTTACTTTAAGGACAATTAATTTGCTATTAGGTTTAAGTTTGCACTTTCAAGGGTACAAAAGAAGATGGGGTACAGTCCGTACAGTTATGCAGATAATTTGTATTCAATTCAATTTATTTTATTCAGTTCTTAACGATTTTGTTTTCCCCGAAGGTTAGCCAGAGCTCGAATAATAAGATGCGATATATTAGGTGTAATAAAACACCCTCATTGCGCCAGTTACCTATGTATTCCGAGTATTTCTCAGAAATGGGGCACAATTTCATACTCCAGGACCAACTCGGATAAAAAATACACACTTTTTTAAATAACTCATCATCATCTGCCAAACTTTTCCCAACTATGTTGGGGTTGGCTTCCGGTCTAACCGGATGCAGCTGAATACCAGTATTTTACATGGAGCGACTGCCTATCTGACCTCCACAACCCAGTTACTGGGTAATGTGATACCCCCTGGTAAGAATGGTTGTCAGATTTCTAATGACCCGTAACGACTGTCAAAGATCTACGACTGACAGCCGGGACCAACGGCTTAACGTGCTTTTCGAAGCACGGAGGGGTATGTAAACCATCCACGGACCATCCCCGGAGCTTATAACCTGACCGATCGACCGTGCGACTGTTATTAGTTAGCCACAAGCCAGCTTTTTGAAATAACTGAAGACCTGCAAAGGGGTCATTGTACTCATACCTAATAATGGACAACTTTTATTGCCGGACCAACCCTGAAATCGCAACAAAAATGCGGTTTGACAGTTAATGTTGAGTTGATTAGCCTTATAAAATCCGAATGTCGGCGGACCTCACCTGAGGCCGTCCTATTCTTTTAGGCGCATGTATTGTGTTACTGAGGTTAGCTCACGATGGTTGTCGGGAACTGTCCTCTTACAAGAACAGAGTCATTGTGGCGACGCGGCGACGGTTCTCAGAGCCTTGAGTGAGGTCTGTAATAAAAGCAGCAGATGTACAGTCACACAAGCTATTTGGTTCTCAGAGCCTTGAGTGAGGTCTGTAATAAAAGCAGCAGATGTACAGTCACACAAGCTATTTGGTTCTCAGAGCCTTGAGTGAGGTCTGTAAAGTCAAACAAGCTATGTATTTGGTAACGTCATCATCACTTTCCTACCCTTAGCATAGCACAATCAACCTATAATGTTGGGAACATTATAGGTTGATTGTGCTATGCTAAGGGTTGGCTGCTGGGACACAGGCCTCCTCTCTGTGAGAGGGAGCTGTAATAATAATACTTCAATAATTCTGAACAATCTATTAACAGGTACCTAACTCTAAGCGGTTTTAACGATTAAATACTAATATTATAAGTACGCTATAAATTATGATGACGTCAGGTAAGTTCTTGTGAATTATTTGTACCGGAATAATATAGAAATAATTATTTTATGGGAAAACACTCAAAGTATTTTTAAAACTTTTAGAAAAACCGGAATTCCTTCACGACATTTTCCTCATTCCTCCTCTACAGGTAAAATATTCATCTCTATTATGTGTCTCGTAATAACTTTTTAAGTAAAATAATAAACTATTCAGTTGTTTATAAGTGTTGCAAGTTAGGCTGTATTATATCGAATAATATTTTATATTTGGTTATGTAGGTCCTGTCCTCACATACCTACTGTAATTTGAAAACATTGTAAAAGCCAATTATATATTTTTAAAAGGGTAACCGTGGAGTTTCTTGCCGGCTCTTCTCCATAGGAAACGACCAATCGGAACCGCGCACCTAGCTTCTGACGTTCTATAGGTGCCCATGTTAGATTTTGAATTTAGAAAAAGTTCGTCTTTGTCGTACGCCGTCACTCCTACGTCTGTGTGACAATCTCTTTCTAAAGCTCGAAGTGTATTGTAAATATCTGTCAAATAATTTTGTTTTTTTCCTATTAATTCCGGCACTAAATTATTCACAAGAACTTAGCTGACGTCATCTTAAACTAGTGTTTAATAGTATTTACTAGTTAAAACCACATAACGGTTACCTGTTAATAGATTGTGGAGAGACACATTAGTTGGTCGACAGCTATATTGTGAGTTGTGACTCAGTAACAACTCAACATCACGCGTGTATACCCTTATGGGTTTCGCCAGTTGAAATATGGGCATGAATGTGTACCTGCGTGAGATATAACAGGAAAACGTAGCGATCGCCATCGGAGCTGGTTTTACCTGAAGCGATGCGATTTTATGCGGGCGTCTGACTGTAGTCTGTCGGCGCGCGGCGGGACTCGGGAGGGACTTCCACGGCACGCGCTCTGTTGCGGTGGTAGTGCCGGGACTGCCGGGGTCACTTATGTACCACGGAATAGATAAATAAGGTTATCTATTCCGTGTTATGTACCTACTTAAATTATGGGCTGCTAGTTGTCTACTCATGTGCTGCTAGGCTGACAAGTATTACAATAGGATTATGCGAATAGTGTGTCAGTACGTCAGAAGTGGCCGATAAAATAAAATTATTATAATGTTCCCACTGCTGGGACACAGGCCTCCTCTCTGAGAGGGAGTGGGCCGTAAGCCACCACGCGGGCCCAGTGCGGGTTGGTAGATGTCACATGTCGTCGAATGTTTGTTCTAGGACATGTCAGTTTCCTCACGATGTTTTGCTTCACCGTTTTGAGAGCAGTGGTGATGAAATAATTTACAAAAAGTAAAGCGAATGTCAGGGTTCGAAACTACGACCTACAACTCGTAAATCACGACCGTTACCACTGGGCCACCACTGCTCCTAAAGCTATTCAAAACAGAAGTAATTAGATAACAAAACAAAACTAACAAAAACAAACAAAACAAAAACTAACAAACATAACAAAAAAATGGTTGCCTGTAAAGTCGGTTTTACGGGCGAAGATTTTACGTGACAACGTCTTTTTCTCGGTAGAATATTTATTGATATGAATATAATTAAATTGCACAATAGGAACAAGGAATTAAATGAAAATAAGAACGTAACGTTACCGAGCGTTACACTTTTTCATAAGTGACTCCCAGCCGCAACCTAATTTAAAATAAGAACGTAACGTTACCGAGCGTTACACTTTTTCATAAGTGACTCCCAGCCGCAACCTAATTTAAGACGTTGTCACGTCAAAATTGTACAAACAAAACAAAACTGGTACTATATTATTATGTATAGGTAGGTACCTATTCCGTGGGTAGGTACTTAGGTTATGGTATGTATCTATGGGTCTTTGTTACCTGAAAATAAATGGTATAATATTATGAGATATCCAGAATATTAATAACTTGGGTTTTTACGGACACACACACGCACTCAGACTCATTCATATCAGCCTTCGCTCAATGAAAGGAAAAGCTTACCCAAGAAACGAATGACAGTCACTCTACCCGTAGGTAACCTGCGTCAGTCTCGGCATGTCTCGGCCCCGGCACAGCCGCACAGATGTGGCGGGCGCGGTAATTCCCACGGTGACGTCATGGGATGCCCAGATAGTCTCCTTCCCTATCTGGGCATCCCATGACGTCATCGGGGAAGAAATATTCAGACAGTACCCGGCGGAAATATGACACATTGAGCTTTGAAAAGTCAAATCATTGCCAGCTCATAGACAAAGCTGAAACTGAAATATGTCATGTGCATAACTATAAACCCTAATTGCGTAACATTCTTTCAAGCACAATCTGAATTTTGAAGGATATTGCAAATCCTTTGTTTAATATGTTCGAACAATTTGTCTGTTCGACAACGTAAAGGACACAATGAATGTTGTTGATCTGTCAAAATGAAAGCCATTGCTATTGATAATGTCTTTCGTTACCCAATTACCAATATTTGGCGGCAGAAATAGGTACTTATGTATACTCCTCCACAAAGACCGCACCACTATAATTATGTAGGTATCATAAACATATCTAACATACACATTAACATTCGTCATCGCGTTTTCTCACGAAATTAGTTTGCATCAAACATTTTCCTTCCTTATTGATAACACATTACTTAATATGTCGTAATAACTAGGTACAGAACCCGGGCGTTAATATGACGCATAGAGCTTTTTTTTTTAGTGCTGAAAGGGCCTGCTCTTGACCTCGATCTCGCGGTGCAAAGCGATGGATGAGGTCTATGATGGAACGAGTGTGCCCAGAAGACGCCTGTTCACTCTTGCTTTGAAGGCTGATGGGTTACAGAGTGGCAGGGATATAGACGCACAACTTGTTACAATGGACCAGCCCCCCAGCCAGCCAGCCGCCAGCCAGCCAGCTGCCTTGGGCAGCTTGCGCCAGCCTGCATGTCGAAGGGAACACACACGCCGGCGGAGAGTTGGTTTTTTTCGCACTTTGGCTGTGCGCATAACAAATATCCAAGAGCAGAAGCGCTGAGTGCGACTGCTCGGGAAAGAAACTGTCACACAGGTATGAGTGACATAGATGAAAGAGACAAAAAAACTAACTTTTTCTAAAACTGATGATTGTAATATATACTACCTACACATGACATAACATTCCGGAATAAATTCTCAAAATGGTGGTGAATACTGAACAACGCTGCAGCGTTGTTCGGTATTCACCACCATCAACCACCAGCGCGCTGTCACACAGACAGACAAGAAAACGAAAAGCGACAAAACTATATCTATCTATGTATATCGATACATGTATTTCCAAATATGTTGACTGTCCTGAAGACCATTCCTACTACTTCAAGCCCATTAGTTTGCGTCGATGTGCTCTGCACACTTCGCGAATCAGATTATAATCAATCATTTGGATTTCATTGCGATTCATAGGTAGTCAGTCATGTTTTTGTTTTGTTTTTTGTTTCCATGACAGCATGTCCCTGACTGTATCCATCGTTCAACCAGTCAATACTGTAGGTACAGACGCCAGCACACCAAGCTACCTGAAACTGTCAAATTTTCCCAATCAACTTTGAACCTTATAATTTAGCGATAAAGTTGAAAATCTATTAAAGAAATTTGACAGATTGTTGTAGCTTGATGTGCTGGCGTCTGTACTTACATATGATAATTCCCACGCGATCGTTAATAAAATTGTAATATCTATAAGGAAACACGTGGCGGGCATGAAATAGTCGCCACGAGGCGCTAATATCTACTTAAAAATGTAATGTATGTACAGACCTAGGTACGTTTGAGATTTGCGTCGTTTGATGTGCGTCAACACATCGGTGCACGGTGGATGGACCGTGTGAGGAAAGATACAGAAAAAAAAACAAGTAATTAAAAAAACTAAAAAACCCGACTGCTGTAAAAAAAAATAGTTAAAAAAAAACTGAAAAGCTAAAAACAAGGTCATTTTAAATTAAATAAAAGTTGGAAGCAGGCGGGACCCATTTGAGTTTGAAAATATAATAAAAAAATGGTATGGGTCCCGCCTGCTTTTATTTAATTTAAAATGACCTTGTTTTTAGCTTTTCAGTTTTTTTGAAACTATTTTTTTTTACAGCAGTCGGGTTTTTTAGTTTTTTTAATTACTTGTTTTTTATTTCCAACTTTTTAGTTTACAAATTTGAAAGATTTCGCAGACGATTTACTTATGTATTAATTATTAGCTGACCGGTAAAGTCACTCAACAGGGAACAAGAAATAATTATTTTATTTAACGTGTTTTTTTACGATTTGTCACTTTGAATTACTTTTAACCATATAAGTTGTATATATTTTTGTAATCACCTTTTAAAACCCTTAATAATTTTGATATTTCACTCGATGGTATTAGAAGAAGAAAAAAATTGGAACTCCACAATATGGCACCCTAAATCCGCCATTTTACTTTGTTTTTTATTTTAATGTAGCCAGTGACACTCGCGCTACCAAGACAAATCTAAAGACGTATAATTTATCCAAATCCGTTCATTCGTTTAGAAGTTACGAGGGAACAAAGAAACGGACATACATACATACATACAGGTCAAACACATAACCCTCCTTTTGGGCTTCGCCGCAGTCGGGTAAAAATAAAGAAAATACGTTTATTTGCGGTTAGCGTGGCGCAGAGAAAGAACACAAACACGAGTAAAGAACAAGTTGGGACAACCTCGCGAGACGGCTAGCGCATCGCTCAGCATAATGCTACGACCTTATACGAGACAGAGCCCCAGCGCTGGTTTTCAGCGACAGCCGGCGTTGACGTGATACGAAGAAGAATAAAGAGAGGAAAAGAGAAAAAGAAAGGAAAGAAAAGGGGAGGGAGGGGGAAAGAGAAGGACAAGAATGATAGCGTGGTGGTTGACGAGAATGGAAGAAGAAAATGTGTTGCGCCGACCTCAAGTAACATGGGACCAGGGCTGGAAGGTGATGGTGGGCCTCATAGAACAGAGATGCTTCGGCAAAAATCGCAAATCCTGTCGAAGGTATGCGTTGCTTGGTCGTTTGCAAATACTTTCATATTCGTATTTTAGTGAGTTTGTGTATTTGTGCATTAGAATAACGTATAACGTATAAGTAAGTAATCTTTGCTTACGGTTGTTCAATAAACGAAAAAGAATAATGCGCTAAAAGTGGAATAATTTTGTTTGTAAAAAGGGATTTAGTAACTAAATTATATTACCTACATCTGATTGTGTATTATTCAGTAATTCTTGTTATGTACTCAATATTCTATTGGAGTGATTGGGGTCATGCAGTGGCACTCTGGGAGTGTCGACAGAAGTGAAAACAAAACACAAACAGAATACTTTGCCATCACTCACTGATATAATAATTTATCACCAAAAATAAAAGTCGTTTCCCAGCAAATATTTTTGTGCAATGTTACTTAGTTTATTTATTACATAATGCGTAATTAACGGCTATGTGAAAGTCTAACGAAACAAGGGTGTCTATCAAATTAATACATGCCTACAAATCATAGGGCATCAAAAAAATTCGTCCGCATCGCGTACAAACTGCAAGATCTTGAAGAAGATACCTACGATACACAAAGATACCTACGATACACAAAGATACCTACGATACACAAAGAGATAGATATTACATAGATTCCCATAATAACATTCATGTTTCATATAACACAAAACTTATAATATTTCTTTTACGATATCAATACGAGGGAACACCGGAGTAAACATGCTACAGAGACTGAACTGCGTCAGGTCGACGCCAACGGCCCACGGTGGGCTGAAAATCGGCTTTCATAGACTTAGGGATTCCAATTTGCAAGTGCTTGTTTTTATGTCGGATATCGCTTCTATTAGTCATTACTATGTACAAAAATGACACCCGAGTTAATTCTGCCCAAAAAGGAAGGAAATATAATTTTTTTACAAAAAATTTGTATGAAGCTAGTATGAAAAATCTAATTATCTCCTAAACGGCATGTTTAACCGTAATATCCTTGGAGGTGGTCATAGTGCTAATTATTTATGATTTTTTGGTTGGCGATCGGACGAAAAATTTAATGCCGTTTTTTTTAAAAAAATCGTCAAAATATTTTTATTTATTTTTACATGTAAAACGATCCCTTTTAGTGTCCAAGTTAAAAAGTTCGATATGTTATTAACCCAAATATTAAGAACACACGAATCAAGAAAAAATAAATAAAAAAATTGCTGTTTTTGACACATTTATATTAATTTAAATAAAAAAAGATTATCAAATTATTATTAAAGTAACATTTAAAGTTATATTATATACAAAATAATTTAATTTAAGGAATTAACACTACGCATTTGTAAAATAAAGTAAAAAAAATAAAAAAAAATATAAAAAATATCATTAAATATTTGATGTTACAGCATCTAAGCGGTTCATTTCTGTAGGGTTTGCTAAGCACAGGTAGCACGATGCATTTGATCTAGCTTCAGAAAGGTAAGTGCAGACTTTAGCGTCGATCATCGTCATCATTAGTTGATGAGTCACCTTATTATTATTATTGCACTCTGTGGGGATAAGGGCCTCAATTTCTTCATCAATTTGTTTTTTCAGCTCAAGGACAACTGCTTCACTCTCCTTTACAAAAGTAAACTGAACTGGACGACAATACAAAACTGAGCATGGTTTTGGGTTCGTCCATAAAATGTTGTCTCCATCTATGAGTTTTAGTGGCACCAAGGAGGTCATGAAAATGCTCGAGTCATCTTCCTCACCCTCAATTTTCTGCTTGTATCGGCTTTGGTTAGAAGCACCATCAAATCCCCACTTGGATATCAGCTTCAACTGCTTGTTATGCTCTTCGTTAGAAAGGCTTTGAAGGATTCTTGTAACCGTGATATCAAGTAAAGCTTGAAGTGTAATCCTAGCCGATGAATCAGTAACTGTCACTGATTGCTTCGGAGGGTAGCAATCAAGCTTAGTTTGTTGCACTTTATAGTAAGATGGATAAATATCCTTAGCACCTTCCCGAATGGCAGCCTCACGCAACGTAATATATTGCCACTTTGAGAGTTTTAGCGAAAGAAGCAATCCAAGTGCCTTTTCTGGCGTAAATATGATTGTTTTCGCTGGTTTCTTAAGCGTTTCATTTAATTTAGCGGCTACTTCAGGATTTTTCATCATGTATTCGATGACAGAGGCGATATCTCCATGCCCTTCTTCTTTTAAACGTGCTGCAGCTGCATATGCCAATTCACTGGAATCTTCGCCTGTGTGTTCATCAGATCTTCTCTTTTTTTGTTTACTTCCCAGACCTTCGAATGGTTTACGGGATCTTTTCGTCATTGTTCCAATGGACGTTGATGTCGACGGTTCTGGAGAGACTGAGGGCGCTCTTGGTGCCTTATCAACACTTGGTTCTTGATTAACTAAAGTTTGCACAAAACTCGGCCAATCAATATTTGCTCCCAACCAATTCTCGTACTTTCTCCTGAAATTATTAAGGAATCGGTTGGATTTCTGCCACCTTTGTAAAGCGGCTCGCGTAAATCTCCGACAAAATTCTTTGAGAACAACACGATCTTCGTCAGACAGGCAATCGCCTATGCGGGATACAACTGCACTGAACAATACTTCATGATCAAATGAAGTACTCTCACTTCGTAGAAGAACAAACAAGTCTAAATTGGTGATTAAACTTTCCATTCTAAGATTTTATAGTCGCTGATTTAGTGTTAGCAGTTACACAGTTGTGAACAAATTAAATTATAAAACAAAACTTTAGCCCTTTTATTCCAAAACGCCAATAATTATTTAACTACCCTCATTAGTTATCTCCTCATTAGCTAATGAAAATCTATAATTGTCATTAACTATTCTTAGAACTCATAGCACTGCTAATTAACAAATTAGCTTACTTATCAGGAAATGTTGAATGTAATCCATAGTTGGCATTGTCGTGAGATATTGAAAATCATTAAATCACCTATTAAGACTAATTAGAAGACCTAATCAGTGTAGTTACTTAATTACTTCTTTTTGGACTCATTAGAAGAGTAAACAATTGGTCATTTGGTTGTATGAAAAGTTTTAAAACTCATTTTGTGTTGATAATTATCTAGCTCAAACATAGTTGTCTACGTGTGGGTGTACTATAAACCTCTGCCAACTCCTTCGAAAATATAGGAGTGATGCTATTTTATGTTATGTGTAGTTAAAAGTCCGTGTTCTTCAACATAAACACCAAAAGGAATCGTTTCATACGTAAAAACAAATAAAAATATTTTGACGATTTTTTAAAAAAAAACGGCATTAAATTTTTCGTCCGATCGCCAACCAAAAAATCATAAATAATTAGCACTATGACCACCTCCAAGGATATTACGGTTAAACATGCCGCTTAGGAGATAATTCGATTTTTCATACTAGCTTCATACAAATTTTTCGTAAAAAAATTATATTTCCTTCGTTTTTGGGCAGAATTAACTCGGGTGTCATTTTTGTACATAGTAATGACTAATAGAAGCGATATCCGACATAAAAACAAGCACTTGCAAATTGAAATCCCTAAGTCTATGAAAGCCGATTTTCAGCCCACCGTGCGGCCCACATGATGGTAAATGCTCACCGCTGCTTAAGGACATCTGCAATACCAGAAGCATTGCAGATGCGCCATCCCAGCTCAGACAAAGCTGAAGTGTCTCATGCGCCTGTCACGGTTGTCTGCAATATCAGAGCATTGCGCGCTGCCATTCTAGAGATATAAAGAGCGTCTCTTATGTGGCTGTTACTACTCCGCTCCGGTACACAAACCCTACAAAGAGCAACACATCAACGCTGCTTTGTGGATGAAATAGTGGTAGTGAGAACTCTGCCAGCGTATGTGTTCGCTTCCACTTTTAACCCGTCTGCCTTCAAAGCAAGAGTGAACAGGCATCTTCTGGGCACGCTCGTTCCATCATAGCCCTACCATCCTACCATCGTAGTACTTTGCCGGGCGAGCTCCGTCACAAATAAGTACTATTTATCTGTAGTAGTGTATATCTTTCGCTACCTTCGTTGATCCAGCGTGCAGCGCCTGTTCTCTCTCCGATTATGTCGGATTACCGTCTCGTCGGACTACGGCAGTGAGGGAAGATGGAGCGCACGTCTGTGTCTGCGCCATTGAAATATAAAAAAACTTGTTTCTTATGTTCTGCGCACACACTTGTGTAATATCTGTTGCGTACTGCGTTTCCGTTTAGATTGGCCGCCGTGAGCGGAATTCAGTAGGGAGGACATTTAATTGCCTCTGTAATATTATCTACTCTGCGAATTTATAAACATAACATTACTCCGTACATATAATTACATTACAAGTTGTTTAAAGGTGATCGCCTGCACGTGTTGATGTTGAGAGTGGCAACATTCGTGCATTTATAACTAATGAGTTAACTGCGGGAGTATTACAATCTGGATCTATTCAGACAAATAAGTAAATTGTAACAGTTGTCTAACTATGAACTATGTCTAACATTATAGCACTTAACGTCACGCCTGTAAGGGGGTTAGCAGAAGCGTGTACTTAGTAGGTTGTAGGTTTCCTTCCCGTTCGTCTCCAAAGGAACCTCCATACTACGCTTCGGTCGCTTCGCTAATGGACAACTAGCTTCATCTTTCTGACTGACCGACTCCTTGACCATTGAAAATTGCCTGATGCTTTGAGTTTGAGCTGAGTACACATGTATGTAGGGGCGAGCCTATAACCATCAAATGTTCACAAATCCAGTCTTTGGGTTGTTACTGAGAACTTCTACATGGACAAGCCGTGTGCCATATGGGTTTCTATATGGACAAGCCGTGTGCCATATGGGTTTCTATATGGACAAGCCGTGTGCCATATGGGTTTCCCATCGGCAAAAATTACGAACTTTCATACAAACTTTCATCCCCCATTTAACTCCTTTTCCTCAATTTTCAAAAATCCTTCCTTCGCAACTCATGTGCAAAAGGCCCGGAGATTCAGGGTGTGCGTTGTCTGCCATTCCATTGATATTCCATTTGATATCAATAGGCTCGCCCCCTATTACATGGGACTTAAACATAACTGGCAAAATGTGTATGTACTATAATATAATCAGCCTACAATATTCCCACTGCTGGGACACAGGCCTGCTCTCTGTGAGAGGGCTTGGGCCGTAATCTACCACGCGGGCACAGTATGGGTTGGCAGACGTCACATGTCTCCGAATTTTTGATTCTAGTCTAGGACATACCATATAACATGTGTGTATTATATATTTCTGCCAACTCTTGGGGTAATACAGGAGCGATTATGTAAATACGGGTAAATCAATTACCCTTTGTACTTGATATTGGTATTCTGCGAGAACGCAATGGCGTGGGACTCATCGTGTATTTATGATAATGGCATGGTTTGGTCGGCAACACGCGCACGCGCTGACAGCACTGAACTATTTAGAATGACTTTGCCGTCTGTGCGAGGACGTCATGTGACTAGAGTACTAGACTACCTAATTATACGACATAAACAAAGCCAACTGCAACAAAAAAAAACAAAACAAGCTCAAGCAAGCTCTGATGCAGTTGGCGGCAGTTAGTTCAGTTGGCGGCAGTTAGTTTAGTTCAATCTCAGATTTGATGCCGCCAACTGCATCAGTATAAACATGATCAGCCTATAACATTCCTACTGCTGGGACACAGGACACAGGCCTCCTCTCTGTGAGAGGGAGTGGGCCGTAATCCACCGCGCGGGCCCAGTGCGGGTTGGTGGCTGTCACATATCTTTGATTTTTTTGGTTCTAGGACATGCCGGTTTCTTCTCGAGGTTATCCTTCAACTGTATCAGACTGCTGGACTGGTGAGCTTGTTTTGAACTTTTTAGTTGCAGTCGGGTCTTTTTTAGCACATTAACTATTTACCTACTTAGGTACTATTGAAGTACAGTTGCCCGTCTGTGTTCATTGTGGTAATGGTTTGGCTTGGCTTTGATACTGTGTCAATTTGTTGAACGAATAATTTTGTTGCCTGTAAATCTGTAAGTATCACCTGAATGGTTAAGACCTGACCTAGATTAGTTCTGTTTCACATTATTCTAGTCCGCAATAAGATCTCCTAATAATAGCAGTAGCGGCACGTTGTCTGATAAGAAACAATGCTTGGCTTCAGCGCTCATTAGTAAACATTGTTCATAATAGGGTTCTGTAGCCACAGGGCCGCAGGGTGCCAACGGGACCCTTTTTACTATGGCTAGCCGCACACGCACAATAATATTGTCAATAAAATACATGCTGTCAATAATATTGTGCGCGTGCGGCCCGTATTTCGGTATTGTTCAATAATATTGTGCGTGTGCGGCCCGTATTTCGGTATTGTTCAATAATATTGTGCGTGTGCGGCCCATATTTCGATATTGTTCAATAATATTGTGCGCGTGCGCCCCGTATTTCGGCATTGTTCAATATTATTGACAATCTTGCATTTAAAATATTAGTGTGTGTGTGCGGCTAGCGTTAGGCTCCGCCGCTGTCCGTCCGTCCGTCTGTCACAGGGCTGTAACTTTTGAACCGTAATAAGTAGAGTGAAATTTTCACAGAGTGTGTACGCACGACGACATATCGAGTTAAGTATACATTTCCAGTATAAGACTATAAGCTGACTTCTCATTGTACGGAAAGTTTAGACCTTCTTTCATATATCTATGGCTTAGACAATGCGAGGTCATCTCAAACTGGAAATGTGTGGCTTGATGTCTGATGTGTCGTCGCGTGTACTACTGTGGCTGCTATAGCAGCAAAAAATAAAAACGTCAGTAGAGAACAAGAAACGTGTTTCTTTCGGCGTTTTTAACCGACTCGACTTCCAAAAAAGACTCGACTTTATGTTAACAAAATATTGAAGCGGTAATACGAAACCCTTCGTGTGCCAGTCCGATTCACACTTGGCCGCTTTTGTTAATTGTTCGTGTTCAAAGTACCTAAGGGCAGATTTGCGATGTTTTTTGAAAAATAAGTTGGCGCCTTGGCGGGCCACCTGCACTCACATTGCGTAACACACTCGTCTGTCAGAAACAGAATACGAAGGATTTTGAAGGAAATTCGTAATCCACTGCTCCATAATTATGTTTGAAAAGTTCGTCTACTCAACAGCGTAAATGAAGCAATGGATGTTGATAACTTGTCAAACTCAAAGCATTTACTTTAGGCAGTATTGAGTTGTAAAGGCGTAGAAAGATCAAGCTAGTTGCCCATTCCAAAGCGTAGTCGGTTCCTATGGAGAAGAACGGGCAAGAAACTCCACGGACACTCTTTTTTTGGTTCAGAAGCTAACTGCGTCACACACTGTCTCGGTGACAGGTTGCGCGTCGCTGTCTTTGCCACCCTGCGGGGTAGTTGCGTACAGCGTCACACACTATCTCGGTGACAGGTTGCGCGTCGCTGTCCTTGCCACCCTGCGGGGTAGTTGCGTACAGCGTCACACACTATCTCGGTGACAGGTTGCGCGTCGCTGTCCTTGCCACCCTGCGGGGTAGTTGCGTACAGCGTAACACACTATCTCGGTGACAGGTTGCGCGTCGCTGTCCTTGCCACCCTGCGGGGTAGTTGCGTACAGCGTCACACACTATCTCGGTGACAGGTTGCGCGTCGCTGTCTTTGCCACCCTGCGGGGTAGTTGCGTACAGCGTCACACACTATCTCGGTGACAGGTTGCGCGTCGCTGTCCTTGCCACCCTGCGGGGTAGTTGCGTACAGCGTCACACACTATCTCGGTGACAGGTTGCGCGTCGCTGTCCTTGCCACCCTGCGGGGTAGTTGCGTACAGCGTAACACACTATCTCGGTGACAGGTTGCGCGTCGCTGTCCTTGCCACCCTGCGGGGTAGTTGCGTACAGCGTCACACACTATCTCGGTGACAGGTTGCGCGTCGCTGTCCTTGCCACCCTGCGGGGTAGTTGCGTACAGCGTAACACACTATCTCGGTGACAGGTTGCGCGTCGCTGTCCTTGCCACCCTGCGGGGTAGTTGCGTACAGCGTCACACACTATCTCGGTGACAGGTTGCGCGTCGCTGTCCTTGTCACCCTGCGGGGTAGTTGCGTACAGCGTCACACACTATCTCGGTGACAGGTTGCGCGTCGCTGTCCTTGCCACCCTGCGGGGTAGTTGCGTACAGCGTAACACACTATCTCGGTGACAGGTTGCGCGTCGCTGTCCTTGCCACCCTGCGGGGTAGTTGCGTACAGCGTAACACACTATCTCGGTGACAGGTTGCGCGTCGCTGTCCTTGCCACCCTGCGGGGTAGTTGCGTACAGCGTCACACACTATCTCGGTGACAGGTTGCGCGTCGCTGTCCTTGCCACCCTGCGGGGTAGTTGCGTACAGCGTAACACACTATCTCGGTGACAGGTTGCGCGTCGCTGTCCTTGCCACCCTGCGGGGTAGTTGCGTACAGCGTCACACACTATCTCGGTGACAGGTTGCGCGTCGCTGTCCTTGCCACCCTGCGGGGTAGTTGCGTACAGCGTCACACACTATCTCGGTGACAGGTTGCGCGTCGCTGTCCTTGCCACCCTGCGGGGTAGTTGCGTACAGCGTCACACACTATCTCGGTGACAGGTTGCGCGTCGCTGTCCTTGCCACCCTGCGGGGTAATTGCGTACTGCGTCACACACTATCTCGGTGACAGGTTGCGCGTCGCTGTCCTTGCCACCCTGCGGGGTAGTTGCGTACAGCGTAACACACTACCTATCTCGGTGACAGGTTGCGCGTCGCTGTCCTTGCCACCCTGCGGGGTAGTTGCGTACAGCGTAACTTTTCTATTCCGTGGTAACTGGTAACACACTATCAGTAGCAATGGGTTTCATTTTGACAGTTCAACAACATTCATTGCGTTATTTACGTTGTTGAGCAGACACACTTTTCGAACATAAGAAGCAATGGATTGGCAATATCAATGATTCAGATTGAGATTGTTAGTGTGTTACGTAATTATAGTCCTCTTCACCGTATCCGGCGACAGCGACCCCGACTATTTCTCTTTCCTCTCGTGAGCTCTCTGATGACTTGCAAAGCCAAATTTGGTTACGTAATTAGGGTGCTGTTTGTATATGTATGTATGTATGTATGTATATATGTATGTATGGTGGTGCTTGGTAGGTACATAGTTAGGTCCTTCCCCGGACGAGTTGCTTCACAAACGACTTCTATTTTTTAGCAGAAAAGTAGGTCCTGTACCTTATGTTTACGTAATAAAAATAGGTACTCCTTGTTGACAGTAAGAAGAAACACTTGCGTTTTATGTCATGTATAAAAACTGCACGTGTGTGTATCTACCCACGTGGCTGGAGTGGCTGGAGTCCTGCACAGGCCCACACAGGCCGTGCACAGACATGTTACTGCACGTGTGCGTACCTACCCACGTGGCTGGAGTCCTGACTCCTGCTGCACACGTTGTGCACAGACATGTTACTGCACGTGTGCGTACCTACCCACGTGGCTGGAGTCCTGACTCCTGCTGCACAGGTCGTGCACAGACATGTTACTGCACGTGTGCGTACCTACCCACGTGGCTGGAGTCCTGACTCCTGCTGCACAGGCCGTGCACAGACATGTTACTTCTGATAGCAGCAACCTTATTGTAACGACAATAAAAAACCACAGTAAATTGTATTATTTTTAACCGACTTTAAAAATGAGGAGGTTCTCAATTCGACTGTATGTTGTTTTTTTTTTGTATGTTTGTTACTCGTACACGATATTTCCGGCAATTGTAAATTGATTTCAAAAATTCAGGGTCAGGTCCCTTATAATATGTAGGTACCTATTAACTTATAATATGTACCTATTAACTTATAATATGTACCTATTAACTTATAATATGTACCTATTAACTTATAATATGTACCTATTAACTTATAATATGTACCTATTAACTTGTAATATGTACCTATTAACTTATAATATGTACCTATTAACTTATAATATGTACCTATTAACTTTGCTTGGGTAGTTTTTGAGTTAGTCTACATTGATGTTATAATGACTTCCTGTCACTGATATTAAGGTACAATAGGTAGCAAGTCTTGTAGAGTTATACGAATTTGTGTGGGGTAAGTACAACTTAAAGGTAAAAAATAAAAAACGATTTTCCAAAAAAAAACTACCTAAGTACTTCCAAAAAAGACACCACAAAGAAATCGGTGTCAAACAACGAAAATGCGAACCTAACGACACCGACTACTTTGAAACGTGTTTGAAACAAATATGTCGAGCTGGGATTTAGATACTTATTGAGAATTAAAAGTTGATTAAATGAGTCTGATACTGTAGGCGAGGGGCAGTGGTGGTTGGTGGCCCAGTGGTAACGACCCTACTCACAAGTAGGTCGTGGGTTCAGACCCAGGCAGGCGCTTTACTTTGTGTAAATAATGTCACCATCACTGCTCTCTAAACAGTGAAGGACAACATCGTGAGGAATACGACATGTTCTAAAACCAAACATTCCAAGACATGTGACGTCCGCCAACCCGCACTGCGCGTGGTGTATTGCAGCCCACTCCCTCTCGGAGAGAGGAAGCCTGTGTGACCTGTGTGGCTGTGTCCCAGCAGTGGGAACATTATAGGCTGATATATGATACTGTAGACGTTTCTTACTTCAATTAAGACTTCAAGTCCGTTGATAATTAACTGTAAAGTGCAAAAACTAGTGATTTTCGCACTTTGTTTGTTTACCAAATTAGTCATGGGAGTATAAATAGGTACAGTGTAGCTCTATGCCAGAGTAAATACTTTGTTTTTACTATGTCTATACTAAAGTATAAACACTCAATTGTTGTAGTTTTTTGTGGGTGTATTCGTAATGGCTGTGTCCGTCGCTGATATTATCTGTGCGGTGAAACCCCTAAATTATAGAGTTTTTTTCATTGTTTTACTAAGTAATCCCATAAAGTATAGTGGTAATCTGTGTAGTTGTATTTTTGAACAAAAACTTGACTCTTTGTGCTTAGCACGACTAGAAAACGATTATTTTCACAAAAAAAAAAAAGATTAAATAACGGTTTATGGCAAAATGCACGTAAGATTACATGGTAGGTTTAACTTTTAACTCTATACGAGGGTTTTCTTTACACCTCTGCTTACCAGTTACCACATCAGAAAATAAAAGCGTGAAGTTAAAAAAAAACACAAAACCTAATTGATTAATACATATTATAAGTATATCATATAGGTAAAAGAAATGTTGCGCCGACGGATCCTAAATAAATTGTGTTATTAGTGGTCAGCGCAACATGTCTATTAGTGGTCACCGAACATGTCTATTAGTGGTCACCGAAACATGTCTATTAGTGGTCGGCGCAACATGTCTATTAGTGGTCGGCGCAACATGTCTATTAGTGGCCACCGCAACATGTCTATTAGTGGTCACCGCAACATGTCTATTAGTGGCCACCGCAACATGTCTATTAGTGGTCACCGCAACATGTCTATTAGTGGCCACCGCAACATGTCTATTAGTGGTCACCGCAACATGTCTATTAGTGGCCACCGCAACATGTCTATTAGTGGTCACCGCAACATGTCTATTAGTGGCCACCGCAACATGTCTATTAGTGGTCACCGCAACATGTCTATTAGTGGTCACGCAACATGTCTATTAGTGGTAACGCAACATGTCTATTAGTGGTCACCGCAACATGTCTATTAGTGGTCACCGCAACATGTCTATTAGTGGCCACCGCAACATGTCTATTAGTGGCCACCGCAACATGGCTATTTCTTCCATACTTCTCTATTAGTCGTCGTACTATGTATTATAACCTTTTAAATACATACAAACGTTTGGGGTTGAAACCCTCGGGCCGTGGGGTCCGAGTGCTCATGGTCTTTTTAAAGATATTTGGAAACGGCTGGTTGACACTTCCCGTGACCCAAGGGCTGGCTTTTACCTTGGCCAGAGGCTAAGCATCGCCATACAATGTGGTAATGCCGCCAGTCTCTTGGGTACATTACCAGTCGACAGCAATGCGGATGAGTTTTTCGACGCTATTTTCTGTATAGTTTTAGTTATGTTAAAATTTAATTTTGTTATTTTTTATTAGTAAAGAAAACATACAAACTATATTATGTACTAAGTAACTAGGTACATACTCTTGAACTTGAAGCCATCTTGAACTTGAATTGTGTCAGTAATTCAGTATAACTAGTATAAGTGTATATGTAGGCACTGTCGCATGTCGGGCCGGAAATAAATTGAAGGCTCATTATAACCTATACCTAGTAAAATATTACCTATTACGCTTTTATTTTCTCACGCTAGAGCTCACTAGAGCTCACTAGAGCTCACTAGAGCTCACTAGAGCTCACTAGAGCTCACTAGAGCTCACGAAACAAACGAAAATAATCATAACCGGTCTTTCGCTTTGCCGTAGTTGGGTAAGTTGGGTCACCGTCACCGGGTGTGGTGAAGAACACTAAGTATTCCCTGGAGTAGAACTGGGGGAAGTCACTTTATATGTCTGTTACGTTTTGACTGACACATTTTTTTATAAGATAGAGGGTAGATCAGCTTGCGTGAGATTAAAATTTTGGACCTGCTGACGTGTGGGTGTACCATAACATTTTTGCTTAACCCTTCGGGGTACAGGCGTCGTGTTATGTTGCATGTGTGGTGGAGAGACAAGCTCGCGGCCTTGCAGGAAGGACATGTGTGGTGGAGAGACAAGCTCGCGGCCTTGCAGGAAGGACAGAGGCATGTGTGGTGGAGAGACAAGCTGGCGGCCTTGCAGGAAGGACAGAGGCATGTGTGGTGGAGAGACAAGCTCGCGGCCTTGCAGGAAGGACAGAGGCATGTGTGGTGGAGAGACAAGCTCGCGGCCTTGCAGGAAGGACAGAGGCATGTGTGGTGGAGAGACAAGCTCGCGGACTTGCAGGAAGGACATGTGTGGTGGAGAGACAAGCTCGCGGCCTTGCAGGAAGGACAGAGGCATGTGTGGTGGAGAGACAAGCTCGCGGCCTTGCAGGAAGGACATGTGTGGTGGAGAGACAAGCTCGCGGCCTTGCAGGAAGGACAGAGGCATGTGTGGTGGAGAGACAAGCTGGCGGCCTTGCAGGAAGGACAGAGGCATGTGTGGTGGAGAGACAAGCTCGCGGCCTTGCAGGAAGGACAGAGGCATGTGTGGTGGAGAGACAAGCTCGCGGCCTTGCAGGAAGGACAGAGGCATGTGTGGTGGAGAGACAAGCTCGCGGACTTGCAGGAAGGACATGTGTGGTGGAGAGACAAGCTCGCGGCCTTGCAGGAAGGACAGAGGCATGTGTGGTGGAGAGACAAGCTCGCGGCCTTGCAGGAAGGACATGTGTGGTAGAGAGACAAGCTCGCGGCCTTGCAGGAAGGACAGAGGCATGTGTGGTGGAGAGACAAGCTCGCGGCCTTGCAGGAAGGACAGAGCCATACGTACTTTTTAGGGTTCCGTACCCAAAGGGTAAAAACGGGACCCTATTACTAAGACTCCACTGTCCGTCTGTCTGTCTGTCTGCCACCAGGCTGTATTTCATGAACAGTGATAGCTAGACAGTTGAAATTTTCACAGATGATGTATTTCTGTTGCCGCTGTAACAACAAATACTAAAAACAGAATAAAATAAATATTTAAGGGGGCTCCCATACGTGATTTTTTCGGCGTTTTTGCCTTGTGGTACGGAACCCTTCGTGTGCGAGTCCGACTCGCACTTGGCCAGTTTTTTAAAAGGGAACTATATTTTCTATCACCAAAATTTATATTTGTCATCAAGTTGTATCACCTAATAAATAGATCTATCGCCACGAAATATTTTCGTTCTCAGATAAACAAAAATTGTTCCCAGGTATGAATTATCAAATTAATGTTAATATATGTGTAAAATAAGAGATCGATAACCAATAAAATTATATTGCATTACATGAATATAAACTTCGTTCTTATAATAACAGTTTTGTTACTTGAAATGGACATTATCGAGAACCGAATTAGTTACGAGGTTAATTATTTAAAAAAAAATGCTTAGGTTAGGTTAAAACTGTGACCTCCTACGCCAGAAACGACTAAATTTTAAAGAAAAAAAATATGGAAAAAGAGATTATTTAAAAAAAAAAATATTATAGTCCTTATATCTCAGGATTTTAGGTGATTTATTGTGGAACTGATTTTGCATTGTTTGGTGACTACATTTTGGTGACAGATCTACTATTTGGAGGACAAACCCTATTATTTAAGAAACACAAAACTAATTAAATTGGTGATAGCTTAAATGATACCCTTTTTAAAATCCTAACTAATATGTATATATTATAATTGCGAAAGAAGGTAAGTTTGTTTATTTGTTACACTTTCACGCTAAAACGGCTGAGCGGATTTGGATGAAATTTGGCACATGAGTACCTACACCATAACCTCGAGAAGGACAATAGGTTGCTTTTCATCCTGGATCGCAGACGAAGTCGCGGGAAACAGCCAGTTAACCCGTAAACATGGCCGTGGCAATACTAGTCACCTAATCATTGATCATAAGTTCATTACACATCTGTTGATTGTTGTGACGAAAACCTGATTCGAACCAATTATACACTAATACGAATATTGTACAATCATCATACCGTGGCATGTGTATATCTAACGTTATTATACAACAACTAGATTCTGCCGGCGGCTTTGCTCGCTCGGAGTTCGGAAATTATCTCCCGGCATAGAGCAACACAGGCCACCGGCGAACCGGAGTTCGCCGGTGGCCTGTGTTGCTCTATGTCTCACGGGAACGTATTACCGGGATATAAAGTATCCCTCAATATCTGTGCTGCTGTGCTGCTGTGCTGCTGGGCTGCTGGACAGGTGGTGGCGCCACTTCTACCCAGTAACCCAGCAAGTAGCAAGTGGTGAATGGCGGGCGTGCCGGGGACAGTCTTATTTCATTTTGACATTTAAAAAGTGCTTAATAATAGCCTAATTTTAATAAAAGACTTTTCACTTTGACTTTGGGCCAAATTTCATAAAACTCAACTCAAAGCAGCATCAAAATCCGTTCAGCCATTTTACTTTTTATCGTGATTGACTAACAAACATCCAAACATTTTACTTTTTATCGTGACAGTGGGACACACAGGACGTCGCGTCGTAAGCGTAACATACTACCAGTCTATCAGTAGCAATGGCTTTCATTTTGACATGATTTTGACAGTTCAACAACATTCATTGCGTTAGTAATTTGTTGAGTAGACAAATTTTTCGAACGAAAACCGGGACTAAAATGGCTTAACATGCTTTCCGAGGCATGGAGGGGTCTCGATATGTAATGGATGGTCACCCATCCACGACCCTTACCTACAGATCGACCGTAACAAAACAAAATCTTCCTTTACCACAGAATAACAAATAGTACTTTAAAAACTTCCGCGAAAGAAAAGAACTTTCGTGTTCAATCTAATTTAAATATCGAACAGTAGCCACTTGTCAAACAATGGCGGGCGGAACCTTCGTGTAATGAAGATAATTGGGTGACTTACATTGCGTGTTGAACTCGCGCACGCAACTAGAAGTTCCTGTGAAACGAGCGCGGTTGGTAATGAACTTGACGAATGAGTCGCTGTAATGTCAAGGTAAGTTCATCTTCCTTGTGCAATGACACCATGATAATTATGGTTTTTGTTTAATTATTATTAAGATAGGTAAGTAAGTGATTTATTATGTCTATAACTCTGTGATTTGTGTTTAGACTGAACTGGTATCATCAAACCTGTTCTGCCAAAGGCTAAGCAGAATAACTGTGGAGTTTGTTGCCCGTTCTCCTCCACATGGAGCTACCTAAGTACTAGTACTGCTACTACACGTACTACTAAGTACTAGTACTGCTACTACACGTACTACTAAGTACTAGTACGGCTACTACACGTACTACTAAGTACTAGTACTGCTACTACACGTACTACTAAGTACTAGTACTGCTACTACACGTACTACTAAGTACTAGTACTGCTACTACACGTACTACTAAGTACTAGTACTGCTACTACACGTACTACTAAGTACTAGTACTGCTACTACACGTACTACTAAGTACTAGTACTGCTACTACACGTACTACTAAGTACTAGTACTGCTACTACACGTACTACTAAGTACTAGTACTGCTACTACACGTACTACTAAGTACTAGTACTGCTACTACACGTACTACTAAGTACTAGTACTGCTACTGCACGTAGATTCAATTAAATTTTGACGTTTGAACGTGCCTTTTATGTGCCTAATTGAAATAAATGATTTGACTTTGAGAGGTTTATACATATACAGGGTCAATTGTCAAGGATGCGTCGATGAGCCAATCAGGAATTTATAAGAAATACTGTACTTTTACTTATCTGTTTTTTTCTAATAAGTACATCTCTGCCGACCCCTTCTCGAAACAAAGGCGTGATATTGCATTGTTACTAAACATTCAATTCAATCCAACTTAGCACAAAACTCACAAAAAGTGTTACCTACTTAAAAACATTTTTAACAAAAAGTACCTTTTTAAATGCTTTTAGTCATAATATAGTGCATTCGATAAGCCCCAGACTTCCGCATGGCTGACTCAACTCAACTCGGCTCCTGTTCGAGTGTTCGCACGACGACGCGACGAGTGACGAGTGTGACGACCACAGATAAAGTTATGATTCCCAGTATACGCTGACCTCTGTGCGGAAAGCCGATACAATAAATAAATTTAAATTGAATTAATGGTATAAACAGGTTTTATTTTTGCTATTTTGTTTATCTAATTAAACAATACGACTGACGTAACTTGGCGGGCCTGAACTTTGCGCAGAAGGCTGCGCAGTAAGAGTTTTTAGGAACCAAATGGTGACATGAGGCGAGTGCGAGTGAGAGAACATGCGCGAAAGTTCTTTCTTAGTGCCTATGTAACCTATGTTCAGGCCCGCCAAGTTACGTCGCTCGGTCGTATTGTAGCTGAAGAGTTTCGTTTGTTAGAACGCGCTAATCTCTGGAACTGCTCGGTCGTATTGTAGCTGAAGAGTTTCGTTTGTTAGAACGCGCTAATCTCTGGAACTGCTCGGTCGTATTGTAGCTGAAGAGTTTCGTTTGTTAGAACGCGCTAATCTCTGGAACTGCTCGGTCGTATTGTAGCTGAAGAGTTTCGTTTGTTAGAACGCGCTAATCTCTGGAACTGCTCGGTCGTATTGTAGCTGAAGAGTTTCGTTTGTTAGAACGCGCTAATCTCTGGAACTGCTCGGTCGTATTGTAGCTGAAGATTTTCGTTTGTTAGAACGCGCTAATCTCTGGAACTGCTCGGTCGTATTGTAGCTGAAGAGTTTCGTTTGTTAGAACGCGCTAATCTCTGGAACTGCTCGGTCGTATTGTAGCTGAAGAGTTTCGTTTGTTAGAACGCGCTAATCTCTGGAACTGCTCGGTCGTATTGTAGCTGAAGAGTTTCGTTTGTTAGAACGCGCTAATCTCTGGAACTGCTTGTCGGATTTGAAAAAATCTTTTTGCCTTTGATAGCCCAACTCTTGAGGCTATATAACATCACGCTACGCCCATTAGGAGCCGAGCAAAAAGAAATAATAGTCAGAAAGAACACTAAGCAACAACGAAGTGAAAGCGCGGGCAGGCGATGTGATGCGATGCGACGCAGTGGGCCGGGGGCAGAAGCTAGTCTATACATTATAACCTCGATCATTATTATAGAACTTTATTAGTGATCGATGCATTATATAAATATTATTTGAATTCTCTTCTATTTAGTCAATGTGAGAACGTTGTAGATGGAGACCTTGTAGATTGTAGACTGTAGACCATTTTCTGGTACTTGTTGACTAGTCTACAGTAGTCTACGCTGTCCTCCATACCTGTGTCCAACCTAGCTTCTGACGTTTCCTAAGTGCCCATGTAGATAATAATAATTAGGTATATTTTGATTTTTGATTAAAAGATCAGCATAAACTGGAGTCTGGAATGTATATTTCGGTTGTCGTCGTGTGTACGCACAGTCGCACACGCACTGCGGTGCCGGGATTCCCGCCATAGATAGCTGCATAGCGCTCAGTACACCTTCACCTTCAATAAATATTTATAAGTTGTGTGGTTTCACATTATCGGAATTGTGATGAAACTTCCAATGAAATATTTAATTAAATGTAGTTTAAATGTAGGGTAAAGGGGACTTGAAGATTTAGTATTCAGTATGCAAAACTGATGCTTGCTAAATTGTTGAGGTCAGTATTCAGTATTTATTAAGTTAAAAGTATTTATGAGATTAGTATCCAGACGCCCTTGAGTTAATGAGTTTGATAAAGACCATGGACTGATTATTACATCTTAGTTTTTAGAGGTAATTATGAGGAACAGGGTTCAAAGTTCTTGAGGGGCTCGTGGCTAAGGAATAACAGCCGCACGGGTCGGTCGGTCAGGTTAAGCTACGCTTGTACGTGGATGGGTGACCATCTTTGCATACCGAGACCCCCCGGTTCCTCGGAAATAGCGTTACCATCCGTCTGGATTTGTCCGGATATATCCGGCTCTTTAATTTGTCGGGATGTTTTGGCATAAATGGAATAAGAGTAATCTATATAAAACATAAACTTATAAGTAGTTAATACTAAATACTTACCTAAGTCTTTAATATTTATTATCATCTCATTCTTATAAAAAAAGTTATTAAAAAAAAAAAAAATACCCGACTGCGGTAAAAAACTTAAGTTAAAAGAACTGAAAAGCTAAAAACAAGCCCATTTTAAATTAAATAAAAGTTGGAAGCAGGCGGGACCCATTTGAATTTGAAAAATAAAATGGTATGGGTCCCGCCTGCTTCCAACTTTTATTTAATTTAAAATGGGCTTGTTTTTAGCTTTTCAGTTCTTTTTTTACCGCAGTCGGGTATTTTATTTTTTTTAATAACTTTTTTCTCTTTTAATCTCTGTCCTATTCCTATCCACTATAAGCAGGCTACTCTTTTTGAAAGGTAAGTACAGCCAAGAGAAAATAAACATTTCATGGTCGGATTTGAAAATTTATTTTTGAATTTGATAGACCAATTCTAGGCATCCAGCCATTTTATGTCAAAACACACAGGGACGAAGTCGCGTATAGAAGCTAGTTTTATACATTTTTAATATAAAAAAATAAAAACTAAGTACTTATAGCATTTAACGAGAGTCATAACAAAAGCGTGAATGAGATAGTTGCAATAACAAAATAACAAAATAATGAAAAACTCCGCCCACTCACTAAACATGTTTGCATTTGGCAAACAACATGAAATACGTACAAAACGAATGTTCTCAACTAAAACTGATGACATCTCATACTTGAATTATAAACAAGAATTTTGGTAAACATAATTAACATTTTGCTCATATCAATAAATGCAAACAACGCTTCGTAAGGTTCGCGCACATTTTGGCGGGTCGCGCCGCATCGCATCGCATCGCATTGCGAAATCATCCTCCTGCATCACATACAATATTAGTACATTTGTATGAACGCAAAAAATACGTCTGGTGGGTTGTGGTACCGCTGTGGTACCCGTGGTGTGGGTACCGCTTGTAGTGTGCGACGGTTCCTCCAAAATGTACGAAAGTGACGCAGGAGATGTTTGATGGAGCGGCTCCTCTGCCTCATGTGCTTTAGCGCATTTTTCAAAGCGGCGCGCTGTGGACGCTGTGGCACGCGTCGCGCGTCGGTTATAATGTGCGCTTAGCTTTGGCACACTTTTAAACTTGTAAAAGTTACTAGCCGAGTAGCCGTTTTACCGTTGACAATGGAAATCGATAATTCTTTCGCAGACGTTTAGGTAACCAATGACGTCACTGAAACCACCATGATTACTGGTTTATCAACGAATTCATTTGCATAAATAAATAAATTACGTGAATTAGGTGAAGACGATTCTATCTTACACAATGTTCTGTGAAGTTGATCAGCTGATTCATTTGTATTTTAGATGTAGGTATTTAAATCTCGTTTGCCTTTCATATGTTATCAGACGTTGCAGCTTCCAATAGTGTACAAAAGCAGTGTACAAAAGTCTACAATGTACCTACTACTGCCCTACGGCATCCCACGGGCACGGCAGGACAGAGATTCTTCACATACAGAGAAGGCACGAGCATTCATCACCACGCTCGCGCTTGATCACCACGCTCGCGCTTGATCACCACACTCGCGCTTGATCACCACACTCGCGCTTGATCACCACGCTCGCGCTTGATCACCACACTCGCGCTTGATCACCACGCTCGCGCTTGATCACCACACTCGCGCTTGATCACCACGCTCGCGCTTGATCACCACGCTCGCGCTTGATCACCACACTCGCGCTTGATCACCACGCTCGCGCTTGATCACCACGCTCGCGCTTGATCACCACGCTCGCGCTTGATCACCACGCTCGCGCTTGATCACCACACTCGCGCTTGATCACCACACTCGCGCTTGATCACCACACTCGCGCTTGATCACCACGCTCGCGCTTGATCACCACGCTCGCGCTTGATCACCACGCTCGCGCTTGATCACCACACTCGCGCTTGATCACCACGCTTGCGCTTGACCACCACGCTTGCGCTTGACCACCACGCTTGCGCTTGACCACCACGCTCGCGCTTGATCACCACACCCGTCACCGGACCCTCCTCCGGGGAGTACTCCCCATCACCGGCGCACCAGAACACATAGCACGCCGTGACCACCCCAGGGACCAAACCAGCACATGGGCGCCAGACGACCCCGTCTCTGCCACCCTTGGTCCCCCTGCGACGGGTCAGGTCATTGGCCCCGCCGCCTGCCAATTTTCGGCCGCAGAGGATAGGGAGAGTGGCCAACGTCATACCAACACTCCTCTTCCCCTGCGGCCCCACCGCGTCCGCCATCGAACGGTGGCGACCCCGTCAAGGCCGCGGAAGGTAGGGAGAGCGGCGCACCGTAATACCGGCACTCCTCTCCCGCCGCGGCCTCCAACCCTCAGCCGCGATGCCTCCGGTACGACATCGCGGCCCGCCTCAGTTGCGATGTCGCCCAAGCGGCACCGCAACCTACATGTTGGCCGCTACGTCGTCGGCTTGTCGGCAAAAGCCCTGACGAGCGGCCCCTCCTCGGGTTCCTCTTCGCTTCACCGTGGGTGTCCAAGCCACGGCTACTGAGCCCCCCCGCCTCGACAATGCGGGAACCCACCGGGGGGGAACGGATGACACACCTGCCCTGACTGCCCTGACTGCTCCGCCTCAAAAATCCACCTCGTAAAGTGCAAGCACATTCAATTTTACGTCGGTTTCCTGCCTGACTTTTCCCAACTATGTTGGGGTCGACTACCAGTCTAACCGGATGCAGCTGAATACTAGTATTTTACATCAAGCGACTGCTTATCTGACCTCCACAACCCAGTTACCCAGTTATTGGGTAATACGACACCCCTTGGTAAGACTGATTGTTAGATTTTCGGGCTTCTGCCAAAGATCCACGAATGATAGCCGGGACCGATGGCTATTACCGTGCTTTCCGAGGCACGGAGGGGACTTGACATTTAAAGATGGTCAGCCATCTACTGACCAACCGCGGCAAGTAGCTCAACCTGATCGATCGACCCGCGCGGCTGTTATTACTTAGTCACAAGCCCCTCAAAGTCATAGGTAATTTAAATCTGTGGTCGATTGTAATTGAGACTGGGAATTTCCTCTTCGGTTATATTCTCAGAAGGAGAGACCATATACGGCATACCTGCACACGCACAGGTTATTTTTTTTAAAGCAATCTGTCGTTCTCCACAATTTAGGACCATTCACCGATTAGTTTCGTTTTCGAGCCGGAATTTATAATTTAGATAATTATTGTGATGGCCCCACAGTTCTCACAATCGGTTGTCATGGTGTGTGCAGGTAATGCGGAGGAGTGAGGAAAGGTTGTCATGGTGTGTGCAGGTAGTGCGGAGGAGTGAGGAAAGGTTGTCATGGTGTGTGCAGGTAATGCGGAGGAGTGAGGAAAGGTTGTCATGGTGTGTGCAGGTAATGCGGAGGAGTGAGGAAAGGTTGTCATGGTGTGTGCAGGTAATGCGGAGGAGTGAGGAAAGGTTGTCATGGTGTGTGCAGGTAGTGCGGAGGAGTGAGGAAAGGTTGTCATGGTGTGTGCAGGTAATGCGGAGGAGTGAGGAATGGTTGTCATGGTGTGTGCAGATAATGCGGAGGAGTGAGGAAAGGTTGTCATGGTGTGTGCAGGTAATGCGGAAGAGTGAGGAAAGGTTGTCATGGTGTGTGCAGGTAATGCGGAGGAGTGAGGAAAGGTTGTCATGGTGTGTGCAGGTAATGCGGAGGAGTGAGGAAAGGTTGTCATGGTGTGTGCAGGTAATGCGGAGGAGTGAGGAAAGGTTGTCATGGTGTGTGCAGGTAATGCGGAGGAGTGAGGAAAGGCTGTCATGGTGTGTGCAGGTAATGCGGAGGAGTGAGGAAAGGTTGTCATGGTGTGTGCAGGTAATGCGGAGGAGTGAGGAAAGGTTGTCATGGTGTGTGCAGGTAATGCGGAGGAGTGAGGAAAGGCTGTCATGGTGTGTGCAGGTAATGCGGAGGAGTGAGTTTGTAATTATAGCACTAACCCCGCGTCGGCAAACTTGTGTTCTTGAAGTATTCAATAAGTAATTATTTTGCTTTATCATATCAACAATACAATTCGCAGTAAATTGAAATCTTATTAAGGTATAAACTACCTAACTGTCACATAGACAAGTTAGACCTTGTTGTGTGATGACGTGCAAGCGATATTATATGTCAATGAGTCCATGGGTGGTTGTGGTACAGCCATTACAAAGACAACTGAAATACTTCCACAGAAGACAAGGTACGTGTATATCATAGTACTCTACAACAAAATAAGTCTTTCTCTTTAAAATCATCATCATTATAGTTCTCCTGCTCTCATCCACCATTCAAACCCAAAAGTTTCCACTTTTTCAAAATATTGGATCAAATTTGTTGTTTGATGAAGTTTTTATAAACCAGTTTTAAATACAGGTTTATCTAGTTTTACTAGGTAACTAACCTGAACTAAATGTCCAGACAAAGTATGTATAACGTAACTGTAGAGTCTCCTCAAGCGGACTGCAGCATCTATCTAACTCTCCCAAATAAAAGAACGTAGTATTGATATCTGATCGAGGGGCTCGTGGCTAAATAATAACAACCACTGTTGGTTCGTGAATGGTTGACCATGTTACATTTATCGAGACCCCTCCGTGCCTCTATGTGAGGCCGTTAGTCCCGGCTGTCATTTTTAGATCTTTGACAGTCGTTAGATACGGATCGTCAGAAGCCGAAGGATCAGGGATGCGTTGACATCTCATAGAACTACAAACTTAAAAAGTGCCTGTAATTACACCAGCAAACAGACAGTTATAATAACAGAATACATAATAGTATGTTATAACTAAAAGATTCAGATTCTCATAAGGAACCAAAACCTACACCGTACATGAACCCAAGTCAATGATCTATCGATTCTTCCCAGAACGGGTTTATGAACAACAACGATAAGAAAGAGATGGCGCTCTACATTAAGTATTTCGCTCCAACGCGCAACGGTGATCGCCTGCAGAAACATTATAAGTGCAAGTAGTCTGTAAGGAGGTTACATGTGCCTCTGCCTACTTAGCAGTGTAGATAATTAATACAAAAACCTACGTGTGGTGGGCGCACGCACCCTGGACTGTCACCCCGCTAGGACCGCACTGACTAGCTAATATATTTTTGCCATGGCATGATCTATTCTTATTAGGTAATAGTTCCGAGAGAAGAAGAATTCACTCATATAATAGTGAAGGAAGAAATCAATAGGAGTCTATAGACAAGAACAAAATATCAAAGACACGGGACCAAGAGAGGTGGACCTATGGGTCCACCTCTCTTTGGTTGGTATGCCAACCGCACTGGGCCCGCGAGTGGACGACGGCCCACGCCCTCTTACAGGGAGGACAGATGAGACATACAGAAACGATAAATGGACAGTGTGAAACATGATATTATGGCTACAAAGGCGGTGACTACCGAGATGACGACTGATGGAAGACATGCTGCGCCGGCCAGTAATACATTGAGATGAGTTCAAGAGAATGATGTCAGAGGAGAGGAGGCCTTTCAAACTGTAAAGTTAAAATAAAATTCGTTTTCCTTCCAGACCAAGTCTTTGATTCATCAAAATAAGTTTTGTTTTAGCCCAACGATGAACGATTCACCGTTCGGCTGCGCTCGGCTGTCCTCGGCCACGCTCGGGCAAGTTCAAGGCGTCCGCAACCAGTTTTATTACCATAGTACGGTATGCGTGTATAGTTGTGTTTGCTTTAAAGGGCTTTTGCAGAGCTGGTGAGATTCTTGCTACGGTTATTGACGGGTAATTCCTGATCATTTTATTATAATGGATGTCCTGCCTGATTTAAAGTGAACTGCACTGCAAATTATACAAATGAGACTGAGGCGTCACGTATTGTGCATTTGTGAACGCACTTTAGAACGCACCTACACTAAGCTACGATCCGGGCGCTACCTAGCGTTCCTCTCTTGCTTATCAACCGTCGCGGGACACGGACTAGATTTAAGTCATTACTTTATTTTGTCCCTACTAGACATCTGCAATGAGTGGCCATCCCAAGGAAAAGCTAAAATGTCTCATGTGCTGTTATGCCTGTAATAATATAATAACGGTGCTCATACGCTTCAAACCAGAATACTGCAACGTCAAGACTTCAAACTTTGAACCCTCTTTTTGATTGGTCCAATAATCGAAAACTGCGCGTGCGCACAATGGGATCTTAGATACGATCCCCAGATCGGGCAGTGGTTTTGGGAAGACATTTCTGCCCACATAAATCTCAGTACTAGACCGAATTTATACCGGAAGTTTTATGTGTAGAGCAAAGGAGCGGGTGTAATGGTGGCCTGACATAAATGTATTGACAGGCCGTCATTACACCCGCGCGACATAAATGTATTGACAGGCCGTCATTACACCCGCGCGACATAAATGTATTGACAGGCCGTCATTACACCCGTGCGACATAAATGTATTGACAGGCCGTCATTACACCCGCGCGACATAAATGTATTGACAGGCCGTCATTACACCCGCGCGACATAAATGTATTGACAGGCCGTCATTACACCCGCGCGACATACATGTATTGACAGGCCGTCATTACACCCGCGCGACATACATGTATTGACAGGCCGTCATTACACCCGCGCGACATACATGTATTGACAGGCCACCATTACACCCGCGCAACCTAAATAAAATTGAAACGTCTGTCTATAATGTAAAAATAACAGCTTTATGAAAGCACGGTAATGAAAGTATCTTACGGTACTTTGTATATAACAAAAACTATTTTTTGTGTCTGTGTTAGTAGTGGTGTTCCGGCTTCGGCTTATCTCCGAAACGGCTGTACTGGTTTTGATGGGACTTTCACTGGAAGATAGCTGATGTTAAAAGGAGTAACTAAGACTAGAACGAAGTCGCGGGCACAGCTAGTAAATTATAAATAAATAAACCCTAACATGTGAGTCATAAAGTAACTGTCGAACTGAGATGATAATATTATGTATGTGTCCATTACTGCCAAACCAGTCTCAAGTACTCACATCCGTTTTAATGAACTGTTTGTTTAAAGAAGACGAGTTCTTATGTTAATATTAGATCTTGTAGCGGTAGACTTAACTTAAGACTCCAGACCTACCGTGTAATGTCTCGTTCAACACTGTTAAGAAAGGATACAGCTGGCAATTTTCTCACTCGCATTTGTCAAGGGGCTCGTGGCTAAATAATAACAGCCGCACGGGTCGATCGAAGGTTCAGCTACACTTGCCGCGGTCGGTTCGTGGATGGGTGACCACTATGGAGACCTCTCCGTGCCTCGGACCGTTGGGCCCGGCTGTCATTCTTAGATTTGGCAGTCGTTACGGGTAGTCAGAAGCCCGAAAGTCTGACCACCAGTCTCACCAAGGGGTGTCAGCCAGTAACTGGGTTGTGGAGGTCAGATAGGCAGTCGCTCCATGTATAGCACACTGGTACTCAGCTGCATCCGGTTAGACTGGAAGCCGACCCCGACATAGTTAGGAAAAGGCTGTCAGACTGGTTTTGTCAAGGGGGTAACTCTTAAATTGAGGGGCAACTTAGGGCCGAAGCCTGCCGGGTCAGCGGGATTGTCCGAAAGGGTTACCGCTGGCCCGGAACACAAAGAGCTAAGGAAGGAACACGGGTGGGTTTTAGTCAGTAAGAGTCTGGCACTCCCTTCCGCTCCACCCAGAGCGGGAGGGGTCATTTGATGATTTCCCCCCCAAAAAAATAATAAAATAAGTGGGTAACTCTACTCTAATCCATATCTGATTCGTCGACTCGCAAGGTTCACAGCTTACACTTTAACTTTACTATGCTAAGTAAACTTAGCGTTTTAAGTGAATATTGAGTTTATTTCGTTGTTAAATATTGTTTTGTTGTTAAATATTGTTAAGAATGGTATAGTCCTACAATTAGCATAAAGTATGCTCATGCCGCCTCGCGCCTGTGACACAGGTTTATCCTAGTACAGGCATTTATCATTATTATACCTTTGTAAATAATTTCTAAGACTTCGTGTAATAATTTTACCAATTTTAATACTGAATAAAACATTTATTATTATTACTATTATTTCTAACAAGATAAGATTTATATTTTTGTCACGGCTAATAGCCGAAGTGCGGCTACTACACCTAGTTTTAGCCGGCCGAAGTGCGGCTACACCTAGTTTTAGCCGGCCGAAGTGCGGCTACACCTAGTTTTAGCCGGCCGAAGTGCGGCTACACCTAGTTTTAGCCGGCCACATGCGGTTCGTGTGTAATTCGGGAGGCGACATAGGATGCAAGAGCGAGCGTAGGGCACCCCGAGGTTCGGTTTGGTTAGGTTTCTTTAAACCCCTTACACAGAAATAGGAGCCCCGCGAAGCGCGGCTCCGTCGACGTAGGATGCAAGAGCGAGCGAAGGGCACCCCGAGGTTCGGTTTGGTTGTACTAGGTGTAGCCGCACTTCGGTCATTAGCCGTAACATATTCATTATAAATGAAACGCTTGCTCACATTTGCTTATACCATTATAAACATTATAAAGATAAGGTTCATATTCGTCTGAAACGCTCGCTATTTCTCTAAGATTTAGTTGGCAACTTCAGAAAGTTAGTATATTTGTATCTAAAACCGCACACTTTATGGTACCTACTCAATTATTCTGTATATAAATTGTGGTGACCGCAACATTGCATAAAAACTCTAGGAACGTTTTCGAACTTGTGGCACTTGTGGTCGACGACCACAGCTTTTAACTAACCACAATGATTTAAATAAATACTCTATTATGTCTTCTAAAGTTTAATCACGTTCACCCATAAATAGGTAACTCTTATGTGAATTCTGCGAAGAAAAACTATAATAATTATCTTCGAAACGGCTAAACCGATTTTAATAAAACTTACTTTAAATCATAGATTATTTATTTATTTATACAGGGTGATTGGAAGATGGGTGCAAAGCTTTAAGGCGAAGATAGTACAGACAATTTAGAACCATTTAAGCCATGGTTGTCTTAGACGAAGTCTTACTAATTTTTTTTTACCAATTTCTTAAGATTTTTTTCAAAAATTCCTAAAGTTTTAACTAAACTATTTATTTATGGCCAAATTGAATGATAAACGAATTCATTTTTATTGTATTTAATTAAAGTAATGTGTAAGCAATCTAGCAAAACATGTTTTAGGCCTCTGTGTCGTTAGACATTTTTTTTACAGACATTTAAAGTTCATAAAACATTTTAAAATTCATAAATATTTTTTGTAAACCTTATTTAAAAAAAAACGGAGCGTGCTTTTTTTGTTCAAACCTTTTTGAAAACATGCTTGATAATCGCTTTTTCTATTGAGGTAACATTTACGCGGATATCTTACACATTATTGAAATTAGGACCTAAAAACCAATTTGAGGGAGAAATTTTAAATTTTTAGCAGACTAAATAAAACAACATTTGAATTTAATTTATTTATGTTTCATGTTCAAAATGTTGTCCGTGATTTCTAATACAAGCACGGCTCCGTCTTCTCACTTCTGTTGTTGTTATTTTTAACATCATCTCCAGCTTCATTGTTTTAAACTCTGAATTCATTCTCTCTATCAGTTCTTCTCTCGTGTTTATTTCAACATTCGTATACACTAGCTCCTTGGCCCGGCCCCACACAAAAAAGTCCAGCAGGGTCAGATCTGGTGAGCGAGCGGGCCAAGGGATGGGTCCATCTCTGCCAATCCAGCTGTCAGGAAAACAATTATTTAAGTGTTCCCTTACATTTAACATCCAATGCGTTGGACAGCCGTCTTGCTGAAAGATGACTGTACTGTCTCTTGCGAATATCGGGACACCGGGTTCCTCTATCAGCTCTGGTAAATCCACTTGTGAAAGTGCAAATCATTTTCACCATTGAAAATTGAAAGTCTCCGGTAAGAAGTGGGGCCCAATCAACGTCCTGCAAATTACTCCAGCCCAAACATTGACAGAGAATTTCCTATGAAACGACACCTGCTTCTTAAAATGTGGATTGTTGTCTTTGGCGGCCCATTCATGAAGGTTATGAAAGTTTGTAATGCCCTCCCTAGAAAATTTGAATTTGAAATCAATCTTGTGGACGGATGAAAGCAAATTTTCTAGGGAGGGCATTACAAACTTTCATAACCCACACAACACATGGGGAACACTTAAATAATTGCTTTCCTAACAGCTGGATTGGCAGAGATGGACCCATCCCTTGGCCCGGTCGCTCACCAGATCTGACCCTGCTGGACTTTTTCGTGTGGGGCCGGGCCAAGGAGCTGGTGTATACGAATGTTGAAATAAACACGAGAGAAGAACTGACAGAGAGAACGAATTCAGTTTGAAACAATGAAGCTGGAGATATGATGTTGAAAATAACAACAACAGAAGTGAGAAGACGGAGCCGTGCTTGTATTAGGAATCACGGACAACATTTTGACCATGAAACATAAATAAATTTAATTCAAATGTTGTTTTATTTAGACTGCCTAAAATTTAAAATTTCTCCCTTAAATTGGTTTTTAGGTCCTAATTTCAATAATTTGTAAGATATCTGCGTAAATGTTACCTCAAAAGAAAGAGCGATTATCAAGCATGTTTTCAAAATGGTTTGAACAAAAAAAGCACGCTCCGTTATTTTTAAAATAAGGTTTACAAAAAGTATTTATGAATTTTAAAATTTGTTATGAACTTTAAATATCTGTAAAAAAAATGTCTAACGACACAGAGGCCTAAAACATGTTTTGCTAGATTGCTTACACATTACTTTAATTAAATACAATAAAAATGAATTCGTTTATCATTCAATTTGGCCATAAATAAATAGTTTAGTTAAAACTTTAGGATTTTTTGAAAAAAATCTTAAGAAATTGGTAAAAAAAAATTTGTAAGACTTCGTCTAAGACAACCATGGCTTAAATGGTTCTAAATTGTCTGTACTATCTTCGCCTTAAAGCTTTGCACCCATCTTCCAATCACCCTGTATATACTTTATTGAACCTCATTGAACCTACACCAGAAAATACATAACAAAAAAATACGATTAATACAAAACATACAATGGACGGCCTTATCGCTTTACTATCCTATAACGATGCAAAATTTTATTTAAATAGGTTTTTGCGGTTATTAACAAATATTAACAAACCCAATTATATTAACAAACCCACTTATACGTAGGTTAGGATTTGCGCGCGCGCAAGGCAAATCCGCCAGAAGGCCTTATAATGTGATATTTTTGACCTCAAGTAACATTGACATAAGTCTGATTGATTGGGTTTGAGTTTGAGATGAGCGCAAACAATTGAAGCATTTGTACCTACTGTACATGTACCTACTGTGTGCTGAAGATCATACGGAAAATATTTTAAGAGGACATAATGCCAAGGTCACTTGGTGGTTCCGAGTGCCTCAAAAATTAGCACTGGGCCACCATTGCTCTTGGTCCACCACTGCTCTAACCTGGAGTACGCCTACCAACCACCATTACCACTGGGCCACCATTGCTCTTGGTCCACCACTGCTCTAACCTGGAGTACGCCTACCAACCACCATTACCACTGGGCCACCGTTGCTCTTGGTCCACCACTGCTTTAACCTGGAGTACACCTTCCAACCACTATAACATTGTGTATCACTATTATATTCCTACACAGTTCAAAATGACAGGAATATGTAACTAGAATACTAGATGAATCACAGAATAGATACAGTATCAAGAGCTCCTTATAAGACACTTGTACAGTACAGGGTGCAGGGGAAGAACTCCTACAGAAAGCGGTCAATGCACTGTTGTGAATGTGTACCTACCACTACCTGCTATTGTATACAATCAAGTTCTTCTAACTGAACAGATAGGCTCTGTGCTACTGCTGCACTTCTTCCCAGCGAAAGCAATAGGAAGTGCTGAAGAGCGGGCGTGCCGGGGGACTGTCATAGTAATAGGAAGTGCTGAAGAGCGGGCGTGCCGGGGGACTGTCATAGTAATAGGAAGTGCTGAAGAGCGGGCGTGCCGGGGGACTGTCATAGTAATAGGAAGTGCTGAAGAGCGGGCGTGCCGGGGGACTGTCATAGTAATAGGAAGTGCTGAAGAGCGGGCGTGCCGGGGGACTGTCATAGTAATAGGAAGTGCTGAAGAGCGGGCGTGCCGGGGGACTGTCATAGTAATAGGAAGTGCTGAAGAGCGGGCGTGCCGGGGGACTGTCATAGTAATAGGAAGTGCTGAAGAGCGGGCGTGCCGGGGGACTGTCATAGTTATAGGAAGTGCTGAAGAGCGGGCGTGCCGGGGGACTGTCATAGTAATAGGAAGTGCTGAAGAGCGGGCGTGCCGGGGGACTGTCATAGTAATAGGAAGTGCTGAAGAGCGGGCGTGCCGGGGGACTGTCATAGTAATAGGAAGTGCTGAAGAGCGGGCGTGCCGGGGGACTGTCATAGTAATAGGAAGTGCTGAAGAGCGGGCGTGCCGGGGGACTGTCATAGTAATAGGAAGTGCTGAAGAGCGGGCGTGCCGGGGGACTGTCATAGTAATAGGAAGTGCTGAAGAGCGGGCGTGCCGGGGGACTGTCATAGTAATAGGAAGTGCTGAAGAGCGGGCGTGCCGGGGGACTGTCATAGTAATAGGAAGTGCTGAAGAGCGGGCGTGCCGGGGGACTGTCATAGTAATAGGAAGTGCTGAAGAGCGGGCGTGCCGGGGGACTGTCATAGTAATAGGAAGTGCTGAAGAGCGGGCGTGCCGGGGGACTGTCATAGTAATAGGAAGTGCTGAAGAGCGGGCGTGCCGGGGGACTGTCATAGTAATAGGAAGTGCTGAAGAGCGGGCGTGCCGGGGGACTGTCATAGTAATAGGAAGTGCTGAAGAGCGGGCGTGCCGGGGGACTGTCATAGGTCATTTTGACAATCAAGGAGTGCTGATAGCCTATTTATATAGTTTGAATAAATTACTTTTGATTTTATTTTGATTGTATGAACTAGTTTTTGTCTGCGGCTTCGCCCGCGTCAATAAAACAATCAACTCAGACTATCGCGCAGTCCACTGCTGGACATAGGCCTCTCCCGGCTGCGCCACAACACCCTGTCCTCCACCTTATGCATCCAGTCTGTCCCAGCCAACTTTGTAAGGTCGTCGGTCTATCGTCGCTGGGGGCGTCCCACACTACGCTTGCCGATTGTTCTATCGTCGCTGGTGGCGTCTCACACTACGCTTGCCGATTGTTCTATCGTCGCTGGGGGCGTCCCACACTACGCTTGCCGATTGTTCTATCGTCGCTGGTGGCGTCCCACACTACGCTTGCCGATTGTTCTATCGTCGCTGGGGGCGTCCCACACTACGCTTGCCGATTGTTCCATCGTCGCTGGGGGCGTCCCACACTACGCTTGCCGATTGTTCCATCGTCGCTGGGGTCGTCCCACACTACGCTTGCCGATTGTTCCATCGTCGCTGGGGTCGTCCCACACTACGCTTGCCGATTGTTCTATCTTCGCTGGGGTCGTCCCACACTACGCTTGCCGATTGTTCCATCGTCGCTGGGGTCGTCCCACACTACGCTTGCCGATACGCGGTCTCCACTCTAGGACTAGTCTGTTCCATCGTCGCTGGGGGCGTCCCACACTACGCTTGCCGATACGCGGTCTCCACTCTAGGACTAGTCTGTTCCATCGTCGCTGGGGGCGTCCCACACTACGCTTGCCGATACGCGGTCTCCACTCCAGGACTAGTCTGTTCCATCGTCGCTGGGGGCGTCCCACACTACGCTTGCCGATATGCGGTCTCCACTCTAGGACTAGTCTGTTCCATCGTCGCTGGGGGCGTCCCACACTACGCTTGCCGATACGCGGTCTCCACTCCAGGACTAGTCTGTTCCATCGTCGCTGGGGGCGTCCCACACTACGCTTGCCGATACGCGGTCTCCACTCCAGGACTAGTCTGTTCCATCGTCGCTGGGGGCGTCCCACACTACGCTTGCCGATACGCGGTCTCCACTCCAGGACTAGTCTGTTCCATCGTCGCTGGGGGCGTCCCACACTACGCTTGCCGATACGCGGTCTCCACTCCAGGACTAGTCTGTTCCATCGTCGCTGGGGGCGTCCCACACTACGCTTGCCGATACGCGGTCTCCACTCCAGGACTAGTCTGTTCTATCGTCGCTGGGGGCGTCCCACACTACGCTTGCCGATACGCGGTCTCCACTCTAGGACTAGTCTGTTCCATCGTCGCTGGGGGCGTCCCACACTACGCTTGCCGATACGCGGTCTCCACTCCAGGACTAGTCTGTTCCATCGTCGCTGGGGGCGTCCCACACTACGCTTGCCGATATGCGGTCTCCACTCTAGGACTAGTCTGTTCCATCGTCGCTGGGGGCGTCCCACACTACGCTTGCCGATACGCGGTCTCCACTCCAGGACTAGTCTGTTCCATCGTCGCTGGGGGCGTCCCACACTACGCTTGCCGATACGCGGTCTCCACTCCAGGACTAGTCTGTTCCATCGGTCCTTCGACAAACATCGCCAGCTCACTGCCACTTCAGCTTGCTTACTCTGCACTACTTTGCAGGCGATGTTGGTAACTCCGGTTCTTTTCCGGATAATTTTATTTCTGCTTTCATCTTTCTAAGAAGCTCCGAGCATAGCCCGCTCCATAACGCGCTGAGCGATCTTGAATTTGTGTTTGCCCGACACAAATTCAAGATGTCGGATCTTGAATTCTCCACGTGGTAATTTCCGACCGGTATTTCTGGTAGAACGTACTACCGGGATATAAAGCATCCTGTGTCCTAACCTAGGTCATGGTCTACCGGATGAGTGTCATATTTCTGGTAGAACGTACTACCGGGATATAAAGCATCCTATGTCATACATAACCTAGGTCATGGTCTACCGGATGAGTGTCATATTTCTGGTAGAACGTACTACCGGGATATAAAGCATCCTATGTCATACATAACCTAGGTCATGGTCTACCGGATGAGTGTCATATTTCTGGTAGAACGTACTACCGGGATATAAAGCATCCTATGTCATACATAACCTAGGTCATGGTCTACCGGATGAGTGTCATATTTCTGGTAGAACGTACTACCGGGATATAAAGCATCCTATGTCATACATAACCTAGGTCATGGTCTACCGGATGAGTGTCATATTTCTGGTAGAACGTACTACCGGGATATAAAGCATCCTATGTCATACATAACCTAGGTCATGGTCTACCGGATGAGTGTCATATTTCTGGTAGAACGTACTACCGGGATATAAAGCATCCTATGTCATACATAACCTAGGTCATGGTCTACCGGATGAGTGTCATATTTCTGGTAGAACGTACTACCGGGATATAAAGCATCCTATGTCATACATAACCTAGGTCATGGTCTACCGGATGAGTGTCATATTTCTGATAGAACGTACTACCGGGATATAAAGCATCCTATGTCATACATAACCTAGGTCATGGTCTACCGGATGAGTGCCATATTTCATCTAAATTCGTTCGGACAGACAGAGTTACTTTCGCATTTATGATATGAGTAAGTATGGATATTAATCGCCATGCATTGCTGACCGGTTTGATTACCGCCGCGCGCCGGTGACATTATAGCTACAAGCCTCTACGAGACTACAACTTTGTTCCAAAGGCCGGCGAGACATCGGGAAATCACTGGGATTGCCAGGTGGCAGGGACCAATTTCCATCAGATGGGCTGAGGACGTGGTGCCAGAAGCAAACGATCTACTGTGAACGAGTGAGCTGTCAACAGTGTCAATACCTAGCATTAGGTGGAATCACAGCTCACTTCAGCTAAGTTTTCACGGTGAGATGTTTACAGCAGAATACCAACACCCGGCTGTACTTAGTGCTGTTCTGTAACAACACCCGGCTGTACTTAGTGCTGTTCTGTAACAACACCCGGCTGTACTTAGTGCTGTTCTGTAACAACACCCGGCTGTACTTAGTGCTGTTCTGTAACAACACCCGGCTGTACTTAGTGCTGTTCTGTAACAACACCCGGCTGTACTTAGTGCTGTTCTGTAACAACACCCGGCTGTACTTAGTGCTGTTCTTTATCAACACCCGGCTGTACTTAGTGCTGTTCTGTAACAAAACCCGGCTGTACTTAGTGCTGTTCTGTAACAACACCCTGCTGTACTTAATGCTGTTCTGTATCAAACTCACCGTGACAACTTAGGTGAAGTGAGCTGTCAAGTGTCAATAGTGCTAATCTCAAGCAACCGAATGGCAGTTCACTTGAAGCTCACTTCACGAACGTGCTTACACTGCGATATATATTACAGACTAGAGCGGCTGCCATCCCAATTCCCAGAGACAAACCTGCAATGTCTAATGTGTCGGTATTCCCCGAAGGGTTTTGCCAGAAGATAGTTACATGCCAGTGGTGTATTAAGGTATAATTATGCACGTACATTTCGCTAGTCATGTTTACAGGATGCCAAGCCATTAACATTAACCGGGCACTAATCCAGAGTCCAGGCTGTTACTGAGAAACTCCTAATGGGAAAACCCGGTACACTTTGCCCGACTTTGTTTTATTATGAAAACATATGTATTATTAAGTATCTACATTATTTTTGTAATGTTAACTACTTTGTATACTGTTGTATATGATCAAGTCAAAGTCAAAGTCAAATCATTTATTTCAAATAGGCACATTAAAGGCACTTTTGAACGTCAAAAAAAAAAACTAAATAGAAATGATTCTAGTCGCCCATTCGAAAAGGTAGATTTCGTATGGAGAAGAATGGGCAAGAAACTCCACCGTTACTCTTTTAAAATGTTTTACAAGGTCTTGTATACATAATAAAAATTATATGTGAACACGATGCACCCATAATAAAATTAGTCTACCACAAAAGGTAAAAATAATTAAAAATTAAGCAATGACAGGTAAATCAAATAAGTGATAGATACATGGTGCTCACATATTTACAAGTTCTTCTAACTGAACAGACAGCTGTGCTGCTGGACAGGGTGTGGCGCCAGTTCTTGTTCCCAGCTGAAGCACCAGGAAGTGGTGAAGGGTTGCCGGGGGTGACGTTATCAGCGTAATTTAGATAAATTACTTTTATATATTGTTGTCATTATGATACCATTAGCGGCCCTTCACAGATTATAATGACGTCAAACCTAATTAAAATTAAAACTGTAATTACTTAAGAATGTTTGTGTGACAATGGGGAAATCGACTGTAATTAATAATAATGTATGAATAAATGACAATCGTTAAGGTTTATAGGGTTTTGTCAAAAACCTCCGTGAGACTGTGGGACACACGCGTGGTTATACAACCCTATTCAAGTAATAGTTTGACAAGCCAAGCCAACTGGTAGGAAATGGCTGCCAATCAATCTGCCAGCCCTTTCACAACTATGGGTATAATTGCGTAACATAATAACGGTAGGAATCGCTTTCATTTTGACAGTCCAACAACATTCATTGCGTTATTTATGTTACTGAGCTGACACATTTTATGAACGGATGAAGCAAAGGATTCGCGATATCGCGGCGCTGGAGCCCCGTCATGCCTGCCTAGTGCCTTGGTGGCCTTGTCGTTATATTGTAACCACGATAACAATAGATACATTCTTGATGCGTCAGCACTTTCTGTTACTTAAATAATGTTCATTATTACTTCATTTTAATTACTTAAATGTGAATCAATTAGATGCTCGAATATTTTGCGAACTCATTACTATAGGGTGTGAAATGCAGTTTTTGTTGAAAATATTAATAATTATTGAACAGTTTTTTGACATTTTGAAGCAACTATTTTATGTGACTACTTTTGGAGACCAGATAGGCAGTCCTCCATGTAAAATATAATATTCGGCTGAAACCGGTTAGACTGGAAGCCGACCACAACATAGTTGTGATTAGGTTGATGGTTCTGACCACTAGCAACGGTTATTATGCCACATCTAAATTATATCCTCATTTCTTTTTACCGACTTCAAAAAAAAGGAGGTTATCAATTCGATACGTATGTATGTAATATTATTGGAATTGCATTATATTCACATATGATGATCTATTAGGGCTTCCAAACAAATATACAAAATTTCATAGACGTATGTATGTATGTATGTATGTATGTATGTATGTTTGTCCACGCATATCTCCGGAACTATTAATCGGATCGTGACCATTTTTTTTTATTGGCTTACATTTTCTTCAACTTAGGGAACAGTGCAAAAGTTTCATCAAGATCGATTCAGTAATTTTCAAGATATGGACTAATACGTGTAATTGTGACGGCCTGGCTTATTGATAAGAGCTACGGGTGTAGTGTCAAAGGGAAAACATCTCAAAACCTTGGTCAAATACTAGTGCAAAAACTAAAAATTACGAAATAAAAAGTAATTTAAAAAAATTAAACCGACTTCAAAAAGAAATTAACTCAAAATTATGAAATAACTTTAATTTCGGAAGTCGGTGGCATAAAACTAAAATACAGATCCCAAGACACCGACTTCCGAAATTAAAGTTATTTCATAATTTTGAGTTAATTTCTTTTTGAAGTCGGTTTAATTTTTTTAAATTACTTTTTTTTAAAGTTGGTTTTTTGAATAGTACTTAGGACATAATTTTTTTTACAAAAAAAAAAACAAATACATTTGACATTACTATAAGGTCGCAGTTCACTTCCCAGTTGTGACAACGGCACGTAGTTGTAGAGAAAGGCGTACAAACAGACAAACCCATTATATTTAGACTTAGCTATACGGAACTATGACAAATGACAATGAATTTAAAATAAATAATAGAAAAACTGTGATGGCGGTTCTATTTACATTTTATCTGCAGAGAATTTAGTTTACGTGAAGTTAATTTAAAATCGTCTATTGTTAAGTTCATGGCCACCGCTTGACTGTTGTGTGAGTTATAACATAACGTCGCATGTACCCGCAGGGTAGGCAGCACCCGGCAGCGGTGCGCCTGCGCTACAACCACATCCACATGTCGCCAGGTATGTAATAGGGGGCGAGCTTGTTGCCATCAGCCGCACAACAGCAACATAACATCACGCTTGTGGTTCACGGAGGAGTTGGCAGAGGTGACGTAGTACGGTAGTACACCCACATTTCGCCAGTAATTATAGAATATAATAAAACACTTTTATTTGTGACAGGAGTCCATAGGGTCAGGTGGCTCAGTGGCAACGGCCCCGACTTACCGAGTCTCGGGTTCGAACCCAGGCAGGCGCTTTACTTTGTGTACAACCGGCATGTCCTAGACCTGCCATAAGCCGCACACACACCCAGGCTCCGAGCTGCTCCCTAGTGTCTAACGGTAGAACCATGTACTATGGTGCTAGTTTAGTACGTTCGCGTTCGTCAAAGTTCTCGTGTGTGAAACTTTTCTCGGCAACGTACTGTATCGAGTTTCCCCAAACGCGATGTGAAAGCCGTGTGGGCACTGACTCATTCATTATAACTAAATTATTGGTTGTCAACTTGTAACTAGGGTTACCGCTGATTTGTCCGGACATGTTCAACATTTTCGCGTTCCGTCCAGAAAGTGTCCGGCCTTGTGGTTTGTCCGGAATTTTTAATTAAAAAAAAATAAAAATTGTTGTCCTTTAGAATAGGGGGCGAGCCTGTGGCTATTAGAATAGGGGGCGAGCCTGTGGCTATTAGAATAGGGGGCGAGCCTGTGACTATTAACGATACCGAAATCCAGATTTCGAATTAGTTTTTTTCTTATTTTGTTACAAAGGCATTCCTAACAGAAAAACCCAACACGAAACACTGCTTTCGAGGCAAGCAGTGTCCCAAGCCCCCCAAGCCCCCAAGCCCCCCAACTCCCGCCAAACGATACTATATCCAAGCCTACAAAATATTTCGGAGACTATGAAGAAGGCTTTTGTCACAGAGTACTTTTTAGCTTTTGTTTCAAATGAAGGTAAAACAGTTTCCTTTTCAATAAACCAGTTAAACAGTGGAGTTTTATTAATTTGTTTGTGGTCAACGGTCATCACAAAAACCGCTGCGCCGATTGTGATGAGGTTTTTGTTGTTAATGATAATATATGGTTTCGATTGGAAGATACGACTGTTTGATACGCAGTAAACTTGGGCGCTGTTATGATGAAGTTTTATTTATTACCTATAGTGATGTTTATGCAAAAATAAAAATCAGGTATATCGAGTGATATGTATCTACGTTAGCTCATCAATTTAAACAACCATCGTAATGGGACCAAGTATTGATTGAACTAATAGGTAAGTATTGAGAAAAACAAACAGCTGTTCCGATACAAAAACGTATGAAATTAGTTTGTATACTTTTTTAAGGTATGTACCTACCCTTTATACCGATGTACTCAACGACGGATGTACTTATTAAAAAAAAATGGTTTCTGGTTTATTTTTTTTAACAGTAAGTACCTACCTAATAAAATATTAAAACAAGTTTAGTGACTTTTAATTAGAGGGACGAGGAAAATTAGTGTTTTTAATACTTACTCAATAAATAATTTTTAATTATAAATGCAGGAAATATATAATTTGTAGAATTGCATTTTTGCCAACAAAACTAAAATAACAAAACGCGAAACAGGTTTAATTCGATTTCTATTAAATTCTATGATATAGGAACTAGCAGTTATCTAACAGAGGATAATAAAAGCTTTTAAACGTTTCCACAACAAAAAACTTTCATTTAAGTAATTCAAAATTTCTCTTCAAAAACTTACCAGATCAAAAAATCCAATGTTCTCATTGTCCTTTTTAGCCACGTGTACCTCGTACGCCTTGCCCTTCTGGCTCACAAACCGCTTAACTTGGCCCTTCATCACTATAAATAAAAAAATCAAACTATCACTTTGAATTCGCGCGCAATACCGATTAGGTTTTTTTATGCGCACGGAGCGGCGTGACCGCGGCCTTTCGCGACGCTGGCTGGACTGAGGCGACGAGAAACGCGTGGACTATAAAAAACCTCGTTGATTTGCGCGCGGCTCGTCATCTCGTTTGGGGAAATACTGTGGTCTCTAATATTGCTATTGTTGACTGGTTTGTTTGACAGCGGTGACGCAGGACCGTTTAGCGATAAGGGAGTAATGCTACGGTTTCTTAGAAGAGCGGTGGCCGCCAGGCGCCACGTAGCTGTAAGGGAGTAATGCTACGGTTTCTAGAAGAGCGGTGGCCGCCAGGCGCCACGTCGCTGTAAGGGAGTAATGCTGCGGTTTCTAGAAGAGCGGTGGCCGCCAGGCGCCACGTAGCTGTAAGGGAGTAATGCTGCGGTTTCTAGAAGAGCGGTGGCCGCCAGGCGCCACGTAGCTGTAAGGGAGTAATGCTACGGTTTCTAGAAGAGCGGTGGCCGCCAGGCGCCACGTAGCTGTAAGGGAGTAATGCTACGGTTTCTAGAAGAGCGGTGGCCGCCAGGTGCCACTTAGCTGTAAGGGAGTAATGCTACGGTTTCTAGAAGAGCGGTGGCCGCCAGGCGCCACGTCGCTGTAAGGGAGTAATGCTGCGGTTTCTAGAAGAGCGGTGGCCGCCAGGCGCCACGTAGCTGTAAGGGAGTAATGCTACGGTTTCTAGAAGAGCGGTGGCCGCCAGGCACCTCAGACTTAGCGTCTTCAAGTTATCGGCGAATGGCGTCACTGAAACATTATTTACGAAAGTAAATTGGTGTGTTTTCCTAGAGAGCGTTTTTTGAGACCGCAAAGTCAAACCCCGCTGCCACCATTGTCGTGACAGCCGTCACTGGGACCGTTGTGTGGCGGCAAGTGTTACATGCTTTGTGGTGGTGGCGACTGTCTTCTATGAAAGCGGTTCCGTCGTATATTCCGTCGGCAGCCGCTGCCCGATATTGTGTGACCGTTGGCCACTTTCGTGATGTTCTTGGAATATTGTATTGAAAGTAATTTGTGTTTTTAAGATTATTGATAGATTCATTTGTTTGGTGTACTGCCTGTTGGTCTAGTAGTGGCAAGCGTTAGTGCTGAGCATGAGGTCGATAGGTTGGTGTACTGCCTGTTGGTCTAGTAGTGGCAAGCGTTAGTGCTGAGCATGAGGTCGATAGGTTGGTGTACTGACTGTTGGTCTAGTAGTGGCAAGCGTTAGTGCTGAGCATGAGGTCGATAGGTTGGTGTACTGACTGTTGGTCTAGTAGTGGCAAGCGTTAGTGCTGAGCATGAGGTCGATAGGTTGGTGTACTGCCTGTTGGTCTAGTAGTGGCAAGCGTTAGTGCTGAGCATGAGGTCGATAGGTTGGTGTACTGCCTGTTGGTCTAGTAGTGGCAAGCGTTAGTGCTGAGCATGAGGTTGATAGGTTGGTGTACTGACTGCCTGTTGGTCTAGTAGTGGCAAGCGTTACTGCTGAGCATGAGGTTGATAGGTTGGTGTACTGCCTGTTGGTCTAGTAGTGGCAAGCGTTAGTGCTGAGCATGAGGTTGATAGGTTGGTGTACTGACTGCCTGTTGGTCTAGTAGTGGCAAGCGTTAGTGCTGAGCATGAGGTTGATAGGTTGGTGTACTGACTGCCTGTTGGTCTAGTAGTGGCAAGCGTTAGTGCTGAGCATGAGGTTGATAGGTTGGTGTACTGACTGCCTGTTGGTCTAGTAGTGGCAAGCGTTACTGCTGAGCATGAGGTTGACAGGTTGGTGTACTGACTGCCTGTTGGTCTAGTAGTGGCAAGCGTTAGTGCTGAGCATGAGGTTGATAGGTTGGTGTACTGACTGCCTGTTGGTCTAGTAGTGGCAAGCGTTAGTGCTGAGCATGAGGTTGATAGGTTGGTGTACTGACTGCCTGTTGGTCTAGTAGTGGCAAGCGTTAGTGCTGAGCATGAGGTTGACAGGTTGGTGTACTGACTGCCTGTTGGTCTAGTAGTGGCAAGCGTTAGTGCTGAGCATGAGGTTGACAGGTTGGTGTACTGACTGCCTGTTGGTCTAGTAGTGGCAAGCGTTAGTGCTGAGCATGAGGTTGATAGGTTGGTGTACTGACTGCCTGTTGGTCTAGTAGTGGCAAGCGTTACTGCTGAGCATGAGGTTGACAGGTTGGTGTACTGACTGCCTGTTGGTCTAGTAGTGGCAAGCGTTAGTGCTGAGCATGAGGTTGATAGGTTGGTGTACTGACTGCCTGTTGGTCTAGTAGTGGCAAGCGTTACTGCTGAGCATGAGGTTGACAGGTTGGTGTACTGCCTGTTGGTCTAGTAGTGGCAAGCGTTAGTGCTGAGCATGAGGTTGATAGGTTGGTGTACTGACTGCCTGTTGGTCTAGTAGTGGCAAGCGTTAGTGCTGAGCATGAGGTTGATAGGTTGGTGTACTGACTGCCTGTTGGTCTAGTAGTGGCAAGCGTTACTGCTGAGCATGAGGTCCTGGGTTTGATTCCCAGGTCGGGAAAAGAGATAATTATTTATTTATTTATTTATCACAAACACTGCTACTATTACAGGAAGTTCCTAATGCGGTAGCGTGGTACTTACTTAGACTATATTAAATAACTAGCTTAAATAACATAACACATATAACATTATTTTTGTGAATTCATTCAGAGAGCATGAAAATAAATCGATCCTGTCATTCAGTGCGTGTAAGGCGCGCGTCAGTGGCGCTTTGCTGAGCAAGTTGGTTCGTGCATGTGGCACTGCTAGTAACCGTGGCTTCCGGCGCCGCGATATACGTAATTATCAGGCACATTCAGACGAATCTCCTTCAAAACACCGGAACTATATGTCTTACCACGTAATAATTTAAAAACATATGTGGTTACAGCTAAGTCCCTCCTTGTCTCGAGTTTGTTGTACCCGACCATACCGATAACGAATAAAGTTGGGTACATCAACGGATAGAAGGGATAGACACCGTATAGTTTCAAGTACAAAAATCTGGTGAATTTGTTTTGTATGCGCTCCAACATGAGACTATATTTAGTCTCATGCGGAGCCCATATGACAGCATTATACTATAGCTGAGTTCTTATGAGCGCATTATACAATGCTGCAACTGCTTTTATATTTGTATACCCCGATGCCCGTCGAAGAACGAAACCCAGACTTCTGTATGATTTCTTACACACATTTACAATATGGTCTCGAAATGTTAACTCAGTGTTCAGGTGCACACCCAGGTCGCGTACCTTTTCTACCCGCTCAATTGATGTGCCCTCAATCTTGTACTCGTGATGATGTGGTTCTCTCATTCTGCTAAAAGTTATGACTGAGCATTTTTTTACGTTAAACTGCAGTTTATTTTTCCTACTCCATTCTGCTACATAATCTATATCTTGCTGCAATCGTGCACAGTCACTTTTATCTTTAATGGCCATGAGCAGCTTGAGATCATCCGCGAATAATAGACAAGTGGCAGTCCTGACAGCTTCAGGCAGGTCATTTATCATAATAATAAAGCTCAGCGGACCCACATTACTGCCCTGGCTTACTCCTGATCTTGTATAATAAGGCTCAGATTTACAACCGGCATATTCTACAAACTGTCGTCGATCTCTCATGTAGTTAGCAAAGAACTGAAGCAATGCAGGAGTACATCCGACTGCTGCCAGCTTTTCAACTTTTTTTCAGCTTTTTTTTTTTTTTGCTTTTTTTTTGTCATTATCAACCAAATCAAAAGCTTTTTTGAAGTCAAAGTAGGCAGCGTCGACTTGCACTCCAGCATCAACATTTGGAACCACGTACAGAAAGCGTCACTATCTCCTAACCCCTCAAGTTTTAAAATGTTACACTGCTACAACATTGAATTCCTTACGAATAATCTAAAGAATACTTCAAAAAGAGTCCATTGTGTTGACTCGGATTCGAACCATCGCATCACCGAACGTCGTCATACTCATACCGGCAGTTTGACGAACTAGCCAGCGAGCCCATATGAATTGCGATGAAATTGTTATCTACTATCGGCTGAGTCATTATATCTTTAGGTCCCTGTCTAATCGAAAGATGTTATAATTTGAGGGTATCCATTAATTTTACTTACTTACGTTGTCTTTATAAAATTAATCCATACCTTCAAGTTATAACTTTGTATACGTTCACTTAAAACGGCGAAGAGTAAACGACTACTAATTTTATCAATTATTTTTTTAAATGATTTCTAATTTTATGAGAACTAAAATAGTTGTTCTGTTTGTTGTAAAATAAGATCATAGTTTTGTTAAATAATAGCAATAATAAATATTATTAAATGATTAATAAAGTATTTTATTTTTCTTGATTTTTTAATTCTTTATAAATAATTACTACTTAAAACAAAATAGAAATATATATCAAAATAATATAATGAACAAAAAGCACATTTCGTGCCTATATAGGATTTGAACTTCCAATCTTATGCACGGTAAGCGGTCTTGAAACCTCCAGTCTATTTAGACGATGAATAAGTTGTCGTAAATGTTAACCCTATTATTGTTGCTTGTCGTCGCAAAAGTATTGTTTTATTGAAAAAAACAATAATAAAAACAGAATTAAAAAAAAAAATACTTACTTAAACTTCTTTATTCACTAAAACAATACAATATTTAAAATAAAATGTTTTTGCAAAATACAAAAACCAACTTGGGCCTATCACGGATTTGAACGCACATGTCTTTTGGTGGGGTAACTACTTAAAGGAGCTGTGTGTACGTCATAAAGTTCAGTAAATTGCTGGTTGTGCTACACGCCGGTCGAAATCCGTGCTGGGCGTCCGATAGCAAACTGGACACTTGGTCTAACATGCACCTCTGTATGGTTGACTCAAATACTTTTGCTGAAGCTGACAGAACCGCCACCGGCCTATATCCACTCACGTCTGAATCCATCCCACCCTTAGGTATTGGAATCACACGCGTGATTTTCCAACACTCAGGAAAATACGAGGACTCTAGGCACAGATTATAAAGGTGTAAGAGTGGCTTCGCTAATACTTTATATAATTAGAAGAAGACATTCCTGATGAAAAACACCCAGTAGGTAACCCATTGGAATCATCATCAGGAATGTCTCAGGAGTCACCCGGAGTCTGGAATTGTGAACGGTTGATGGCAAAAAGCTCATCAGCTCCCTATTAAATGAGACTATGCGAAATGCCAGTGTATCTGCACTCGCCCCTGCGGGAGTACAGGCGTGATGTGGTGTGTGCGAGTGTTACTGGAGGAAATAAAGCAAGTAGTAGATAGGTACCTATTTGTTGCGACCTTTTTATTTATGGTTTTTACTCCATGTCAAATTAAAGGCACTTGTGTCAGTGATTCGTAATTTTATTATAGTACAGTCCACATTTCTGCCTAAACTATTTATGATTGATAATGTGCAATAAATTACAGTACGTTCACATGACATAACTATAGTTACTTACATAATTAACAAAGTTTAAATAAAATAAAACGACAGGTAGGAGCGCAAAAATGGCCGCCACAACCGAAGGGAGTGCATTAAAAATAATTAGTCCGCCATCTTGGGTGTTCCGCCATGTTGGATTTAGAATGACGTCACACAGCAAAACAATAATTGTCATATAAACGTGTTTCCAAATTTTAGGTCAATCGGTTGAAGATATCTGCTTCAAAATTGAGTTGCAAGAGTCCACCCGAACAAACAGTCACATTGCAGGTTAATATAAAGCTTGTAATAAATATTTTCGATAGTATTTCACAAGTTGCACAATATCAGAGGAGTATTATCAACTTTCGTTTTAAATGCCAAAATGTATTAAACAATAATTCCATACAAACATGAAGTTTTATGGCATTGTATAACGTTTTTTATGAAATGGTTAACTTTATGAGATGTCTTACGTAATGTTAAAAGTTCACGAAACTTTAAATTATGCTATACTTGATCCCCTTGACCCAGTATGACCCAGTGGCACCTAGTGGCACACGGTGGCCTGCAATGGGTGGTAGAGGGCGTTTTTCTACAGCTTTAGAAAGAGACGACAGTCAAGGTCAACAAAAGAGATAAATAAGCAGGAGCGTCGGATATAAGTAGTTGAAGTTTAGTAAGAAACCGATGGATGTTGTCGACTGAAATTTAATTTGTTAAATGAGCTGATTGTTTTCTATTAGGTAATTAAATTAAATTTTATTCGAGAACATCCATCGGTTTCTTACTAAATATCAACTATATCCGACGATCCTGCATACTTATCTCTTTTGTTGACTGTACGTAAGCTTACAATATTTTTATCTCACGAAACGACGCGCATTTTACTTGTGTTACCCAGGGCGGGGTACCAACACCTTCAACTTCGCCATTGTCTCGGACGATACCAACACCTTCAGAAGCGCCATTGTCTCGGACGGTACCAACACCTTCAACAGCGCCATTGTCTCGGACGGTACCGACAAAACAGAGCTCCTGAGCTCACACACGCATTCACGGCGTGTTTGTAACTTTGTACACTTGTTAAGCACAAGTAAACCGCGCGTCGCTTCGTGAGATAAAGATACTATAATAACTAACTAAGCTGCACCTACGCCACCTACTGTTATTGAACACATTAAGTCATGCGAGACAGGGAAAACGTTGCACTTATACAAGTTGATAATGGAACTGATAATGATGCTGTGAAAAAGCTGCAACGTACAGTTTCAATTACGTATAACTGCGCTCGGGATTCCCCTCGACGAAAGATTTCTCTCGCACGATTTAATCTCGTGTGCGCTCCAAGCTAGCTCTCTTCCGCCTGCGTACTGTAAGTACTGTAACTAATCATCACTCATAATGAATGTACTAATAATAAAGCTGAAGAGTTTGTTCTCTGGAACTAGGTACCTTCGGATTTGACTATTTAACATCACGCTACGACCCTTAGTGAAAAAATATAGAAAGAACGCTAAGCGAAAACGAAGTACCTAATAGCGCGGACGGACGATGCGATGCAACGGGAAGGGTCGGGGGAACAAGCGACACGGACGAAGTCGCGGGCAGAAGCTAATAAACAATATAATAGCGCGGATGGACGATGCGATGCAACGGGGAGGGTCGGGGGAACAAGCGACACGGACGAAGTCGCGGGAAGAAGCTAATAAACAATATAATAGCGCGGACGGACGATGCGATGCAACGGGGAGGGCTGAGGAACAAGCGACACGGACGAAGTCGCGGGCAGAAGCTAATAAACAATATAATAGCGCGGATGGACGATGCGATGCAACGGGGAGGGTCGGGGGAACAAGCGACACGGACGAAGTCGCGGGAAGAAGCTAATAAACAATATAATAGCGCGGATGGACGATGCGATGCAACGGGGAGGGCCGGGGAACAAGCGACACGGACGAAGTCGCGGGCAGAAGCTAATAAACAATATAATAGCGCGGACGGACGATGCGATGCAACGGGGAGGGTCGGGGGAACAAGCGACACGGACGAAGTCGCGGGCAGAAGCTAATAAACAATATAATAGCGCGGACGGACGATGCGATGCAACGGGGAGGGTCGGGGGAACAAGCGACACGGACGAAGTCGCGGGCAGAAGCTAATAAACAATATAATCTTAAAATTAGGTCGGCAGGTGTCTTAAGGGCGTGCTCATACAATAAGAAATCATTTTACAAAATTCCATTTCAGAAGGAAATTTGGTAATGGCGCTGATTCTGTTGTTCACAAAACAAACTAAACTAAATTTAAGTTTAGGCAATGAAGTTTAGGCTTCTTTTTCATTCTATTACAGACAAGGGCAGAAGATAAATATTAGTTTAGTCCTGTCGAATTCGAAGTGGGGTTACTAGGGCATGTGGGGTATCATATGAAAGAGCTATTAATTGCAATATGTCACAAGGTAATACATAGATAAGTAAGAAATCATTCATCATGTCATTCTCTTATTCTTATCCCAATTGCCCCCCCCCCCCCCCCGAACCCGTAATGAGTGTTGCCGTTTAGGAAAAAGAAACAATAGTCCCCAGATTTTGAAAAAAAAACGAATAAAAAATCCGCTAGAAGTAGCTATAAATTACCATGGAATAGGTAACAAAATATGGTTTTTTTAAAGGCAAATTTGTATAATCAAGTATTTAATCATAATAATCAAATCTCTATAGGTCTAAACAAGCAAAAATTTCGTTATCTATTGCGTCTATAGAGGTATGAGGAACAGGGTGTAAAGTTCACTCAACCTCCATAAAAAAGGGAGGATCCTCCGACCGGACGGGTGTTGTGTCTGGCGGGCAACTGCCCAATGATTCATGTCGGGCCGTTGTATCTATGTTAATTGCGCGGTAAACTCTGCTTGCCGCATAGTTCACGGTGAGTCGGAACTGTCTGCGAAGATGTCCCCAGTGAGTCGGGGTGGCGCTGCGTTATGCTCCAGTGCGTCGGATGTGGTACAGCGCCGGGTTGAGGCTGACTGCTGGCGTCGACCAGGAGAGCGTTTTTCAAGAGCTCTGCTTGTGGACCGGCCGAAAGTGCAGTGTGCTGTGCCGAGGTTGCTGATGAGGCTGAGGGTGATGACCAGGAATGCGCATGCGCGGTCGCTGCATGCTGGTTGTCAGGGTACCCGTTGAAGCCGTGGAAGCTGGCTGGCTGGGTGACTCGCCGCTAAAGCTTGCGGGAGTGATGATGACGTCACGCTGGAGTAGGTGCACGAAGGCTGCGCTGACGTTCATGTTCGGGGTCACCAGTATAGAGGTATGAGGAACAGGGTGTAAAGTTCACTCATACTCCATAGAAAATGGAGGATCCTCCGACCAGACGGGTGTTGTGTCTGGCGGGCAACTGCCCGATGATTTATGTCGGGCCGTTGTATCTATGTTAATTGCGCGGTAAACTCTGCTTGCGCGATGCAGGATTTGCGTGACGTAGTATGACGCGTTGTTCGCATGTGGCGTTGTAGATACCGCTACACGTCATTTTCGACTTCGACAACTTCTAATGGTGCTGAAGCAGCAGAAGTTGATGGTTCCATTGTAGAAGTACTTGATTTTTTAATAGTTTTAGTGATTTGGGTCAGGACATCATCTGGCAAGACATAGCTATGGCAATTTCGTTTAAAATCTTTAAATGATTCCCTAAAAGAAGTTTGGAGTTTAAAGTAGTTGAAGCCAGCCTGTTCCTTAGTTTGTTCTTTTAATATTCATTTGACTGAACATTTTAAACTCGTCTTGTTGTTGTATTGTGTAAGGATCGTAGCAGGTAGCGTTCTGTAATTTTCTGCCTAACCCCATGGGAAGAAGGCGTGAGTTTATGTATGTGTATATGTTATGTTATTTTATTAGATATTTGCACACCTATTAAGATAGGATATGGTTTAAAGAACTGCTGTAATTATGTATCACCTCATGTACCTACCCATATTCAAGCAAATAAATGATTTGATTTGATTTGATTTTGAGCATAAGACTTCTTTTTTAGAGGAATTTCCATTTCTACAATTATTAGATTTTGTTAAAAATTACGACAATCAAACAAATACACTATTCACACTTTAACAAACAGGTTTGTTCTGCGTAAACGTAACATAGAAACTGGTTATTCCTTCCTTTCTCTGAACGGTGGTGATGAATGAATGAAATGAAATGAAAATGAAAGAAACAGTAATATCTGATGCATCGTTTGATAGAGCGAGAGGCACCCAATCGATTGGACATTCTGGTAGGGGATTTCCCGAAAAACCAATAGCAATATTCATAGAAAAAAAAAAAAAGTTAATTTAATTAATTAATTTTAATCTAAAATATGTTTGTGTTTTCAATATCGAAAAAATCGCTTCTTCTAATTTCATTACACTACTGGGGGTTTGTAGTCAACTATGCATACAAAAAGTCGCTAAGAGTCGCTAAATTTATTTAAGTCGCTAGATCGAAAAAAAAAGTCACTAAGCACATCCAAAATCCGCTAGATATAGCGACAAAGTCGCTAAAACGGCAACACTGCCCGTAATGCCCCCCGAACCCTTAATGCTTCCCCCCCCGTAATGACCTGTAATGGTTTGATTGGAATAAATGCTTTGATTTTGAGTTCTATCTGTAGGTAGGTATAGGTACTCCTAATAATAAAGCGGAAAAAGTTTGTTTGTTTGAACGCGCTAATCTCTGAAACGACCAGTCATTTGATAGCCCAATTCTTGAGGAAGGCTACTACTTAACATCACGCTAGGCCCTTAGGAGCTGAGCAAAAACAAAAAGTCAGGGAGAACGCTAAGCGAAAACGAAGTAACAGCCGGGGTAGGCGATGCGACGCGACGGGGTGGGGCATTTAACGCGGAACAAGTCGCGGGCAGAATGCGTCTTGATAAAACGCAAAGCGCAAGTAGCCCGGACTCCCGGACTCCCGGAGCCCAACGTGTTGCTTGTCGGCGCAGCTTGTTTTCTTCCGTACTTCTCCATCTCTACCTTTCTAACCATATCATCTTTCACACAGTCCATACTTCTTTGGTCTTCCGTACAGGGTCGTACGGAGGTCTGGGGGCCAATAAAGGCCACTTAAGAGAATCATAAAAGGATAACATTATGAATTATAAAATGGCGAAGACAGTCAGTGTTTTTCTTTTTTTCGCTGCATTAAGTAAGTAGGTACAATCAAAGAGATTGGGATTGGATTTGGATTGGATTGATTGGTATTTTAGCACAGACAAAAAAAAAAATAACTGAAAAATGCTTCACCTATGGGATTTGATACGATTAGCTTAAAAAACAGTTAACTGTCTCTAATGTTATCCTTTTATGATTCTGCCAAAGTGGCCTTTCTAGGCCCCCTGTTTTCAGCCACCCATAGCTTGCACTTGCACAACAATCACTAAACAGTACTACGTTTACCGCTATAAATTAATTTTACTTAAAACATGGTTCTGTTTCTGTAAATTGTTTGAAGACAAAGAGATTGAATATGACAGTCACAGACAGAATGGTTGTTTATTATGTGTAGCGTTGAACATGTTTAGTGATTTGTGGCGCAATACCATCATTCTATGCCTGTGTTGTCCCATGCAGGGCAAAGGCCTCCCTGTCCTCTTAAGCCTGCCGCGTAGTCGCTTCCTGCTATTTGGGATCCACCGAGTGGTGGTTTTGGCATCTTGCTGCTCCGACATGCGACAGATGTGGCCCAGTTCCACTTTAGTCCAGCAGCTGTGCGGCCAGCGTCCGCTATTTGTGTTTTGGAACGAAGTACAGAGTTCCTAATACGGTCAGTTGACACCTAGCATACTTCGTTCCATATCTCGTTGGCAGACTCTAAGTGCGGACTTTGGACGCTTCGTGAGAGCATGTTTGCGCTCCGTAGGTGAGGGAGGGTGGGAAGAATACACATTGTTCATGAGCTTTCGTTTTAACCTCGTAGATTATCTTATTTCTAACATCGACGACATCTTTTCTTAGAACATAATTATTATTATTTCTCTACCTCGTAATAGTACTAAACTTCCCATGCTCAATGAATCACCTTGTCTTAGGCCCGAATAATGTTAGTAAACTTTTCCTCAAAGGGAAACGTTTACAAATATTTTCCTGTAGTATCTCAGTACTTCCCTTGTACTCGATCCTTCCACTCGCCGGGGAAGCCCGACGCGGAGTCATTCGTCAAGAAGTCCCACGTACCTGTGTAACAAGCAGTCAACCTTCACCGCGCGCGCCTCCTCTGACGTTGACGCGCCATTTTGTACCGGCATGTACCTAATTAATCTAACTTCAGATAAATCCCATTTTGCTTTTCAAAGAAAATATTATTGAACACTCTGAATCTCTTTTTGTGTACCTCTGATAATTCCTATTCTAAGGTCCTAAACATACTTACCAGCCAAGTAACTACGCCCAACTTGGAATGTAGGTTATAGCTGTAACCTAACCCGCTTGGTGGGTATCCTAGCTTAGTTACTGCGACCAACTTGGATGTAGGTCACAGCTGTAACCTAACCCGCTTGGTGGGTATCCTAGCTTAGTTACTGCGACCAACTTGGATGTAGGTCACAGCTGTAACCTATCCCGCTTGGTGGGTATCCTAGCTTAGTTACTGCGACCAACAGTGAGGAAAGGCCAGCAAAGCTCATTATTTTTCAAAAACGTTTGCTTGGCTAGAATCCATGAGTTTTCAGAGGCCCAGCTGTAAATATTTCCCTTTTGTTTTATTGTTTATTGTTTATTGAAATAATTGATTTACATAAATATTTACAAATAGGGCCTTAAACTAGTGGATGGTAAGAAATAATTGGATTCTACCTGAACTAGGAATAAACCTGTATCTCAGGTTTTGTTTTTTTGGTTTTGTATCCGTCTGGAGGAGGCCCGTCGGCGTAAAGCTCTATATGAGCCAACACTGGAGGGTGCTGAATAGTACACAGATGCTGACTTAACGTAAAGCTCTATATGAGCCAACACTGGAGGGTGCTGAATAGTACACAGATGCTGACTTAACGTAAAGCTCTATATGAGCCAACACTGGAGGGTGCTGAATAGTACACAGATGCTGACTTAACGTAAAGCTCTATATGAGCCAACACTGGAGGGTGCTGAATAGTACACAGATGCTGACTTAACGTAAAGCTCTATATGAGCCAACACTGGAGGGTGCTGAATAGTACACAGATGCTGACTTAACGTAAAGCTCTATATGAGCCAACACTGGAGGGTGCTGAATAGTACACAGATGCTGACTTAACGTAAAGCTCTATATGAGCCAACACTGGAGGGTGCTGAATAGTACACAGATGCTGACTTAACGTAAAGCTCTATATGAGCCAACACTGGAGGGTGCTGAATAGTACACAGATGCTGACTTAACGTAAAGCTCTATATGAGCCAACACTGGAGGGTGCTGAATAGTACACAGATGCTGACTTAACGTAAAGCTCTATATGAGCCAACACTGGAGGGTGCTGAATAGTACACAGATGCTGACTTAACGTAAAGCTCTATATGAGCCAACACTGGAGGGTGCTGAATAGTACACAGATGCTGACTTAACGCGGCGCGTCCAGAGGTCCTTATTGAATTTAATTAATATTACTAACTTTAATAAGTCCTTTTTCTTATGAATATAAAGGCTTTTTTAATTATTTATATTTTGTATCTGTGACTTGTTTGGCAGCCGTTGATCCTGGCTGTCATTCGCAGATTTTTGACACTCGTAACTCGTTACGTATGTACGGGGTAGTTAGAAGCCCAAAAGTTTGACAACCAGCCTCACCCGCTAGGAGTAATAGTGTTCTGTGGCTTCACCAAGAGGGGTATCATGTTACATAGTAACTGGGCTGTGGAGGTCAGATAGGCAGTCGCTCCATGAATAGTATTGGTATTCCGCTGCATCCGGTTAGACTAGAAGCCGATCACAACAATGGTTGGGGAAAGGCAGGCAGATTGATGGACTCCTTTGACAGCAGCTGATAAATGACTAACACTACTGGAAGGAATATTTTAGTGTTAGTCATTTGTTTCCGTACCTATTTTATTAAATGTTTTCTCTCTGTTGTGGTCAGTTCTGCGAAACCAAGTCGTTTGTCAGCGAACCACCTACCTATATCTCTTTGTGACAAGTATTATGTGATTGTATTTCCTTGAAATCTGAGCTTCTGGGTTTAGGGAATGTTTTATTTTCTAGGGGCCAGTATACTGTGTACGTTGTCAGAATGATAATCAACCACGATCAACTAGCCGGGACTTTTGTTTTTCGATTAATTTACATACATATCTACCTATGTTTTTGGAACGAAGCTCCATAACGCACGCTATGTCTGGGTCATCTGGGTACTCTGTCAACTTGGTGAATGAGAGCTAGAGACTACTCTTGATTGTGGGTTCCTAACTACCTACAATGATCACCTTGAGCTTTCAAATTGTATATTAATTATTTACTAGATATATTTATTAAGGTAGGTACTTAATTTAAAAGCTAACAGTCGTAAAATAATAATAATATCTAATAGGTCATGTATACAGGGTGATTGGAAGATGGGTGCAAAGCTTTAAGGCGAAGATAGTACAGACAATTTAGAACCATTTAAGCCATGGTTGTCTTAGACGAAGTCTTACTACTTTTTTTTACCAATTTATTAAGATTTTTTTCAAAAATTCCTAAAGTTTTAACTAAACTATTTATTTATGGCCAAATTGAATGATAAACGAATTCATTTTTATTGTATTTAATTAAAGTAATGTGTAAGCAATCTAGCAAAACATGTTTTAGGCCTCTGTGTCGTTAGACATTTTTTTTTTGCAGATATTTAAAGTTCATAACAAATTTTAAAATTCATAAATACTTTTTGTAAACCTTATTTTAAAAATAACGGAGCGTGCTTTTTTTGTTCAAACCTTTTTGAAAACATGCTTGATAATCGCTCTTTCTTTTGAGGTAACATTTACGCAGATATCTTACAAATTATTGAAATTAGAACCTAAAAACCAATTTAAGGGAGAAATTTTAAATTTTAGGCAGTCTAAATAAAACAACATTTGAATTAAATTTATTTATGTTTCATGGTCAAAATGTTGTCCGTGATTCCTAATACAAGCACGGCTCCGTCTTCTCACTTCTGTTGTTGTTATTTTCAACATCATATCTCCAGCTTCATTGCTTCAAACTCTGAATTCATTCTCTCTGTCAGTTCTTCTCTCGTGTTTATTTCAACATTCGTATTTATGGCTCCTTGGCCCGGCCCCACACGAAAAAGTCCAGTGGGGTCAGATCTGGTGAGCGAGCGGGCCAAGGGATGGGTCCATCTCTGCCAATCCAGCTGTCAGGAAAGCAATTATTTAAGTGTTCCCCATGTGTTGTGTGGGTTATGAAAGTTTGTAATGAAAATTTGCTTTCATCCGTCCACAAGATTGATTTAAAATTCAAATTTTCTAGGAAGGGCATTACAAACTTTCATAACCTTCATGAATAGGCCGCCAAAGACAACAATCCACATTTTAAGAAGCAGGTGTCGTTTCAGAGGAAATTCTCTGTCAATGTTTGGGCTGGAGTAATTTGCAGGACGTTGATTGGGCCCCACTTCTTACCGGAGACTTTCAATGGTGAAAATGATTTGCACTTTCTACAAGTGGATTTACCAGAGCTGATAGAGGAAACCGGTGTCCCGATATTCGCAAGAGACAGTACAGTCATCTTTCAGCAAGACGGCTGTCCAACGCATTGGATGTTAAATGTAAGGGAACACTTAAATAATTGTTTTCCTGACAGCTGGATTGGCAGAGATGGACTCATCCCTTGGCCCGCTCGCTCACCAGATCTGACCCTGCTGGACTTTTTCGTGTGGGGTCGGGCCAAGGAGCTAGTGTATACGAATGTGGAAATAAACACGAGAGAAGAACTGATAGAGAGAATGAATTCAGAGTTTGAAACAATGAAGCTGAAGATGATGTTGAAAATAACAACAACAGAAGTGAGAAGACGGAGCCGTGCTTGTATTAGAAATCACGGACAACATTTTGAACATGAAACATAAATAAATTAAATTCAAATGTTGTTTTATTTAGTCTGCCAAAAATTTAAAATTTCTCCCTCAAATTGGTTTTTAGGTCCTAATTTCAATAATTTGTAAGATATCCGCGTAAATGTTACCTCAATAGAAAAAGCGATTATCAAGCATGTTTTCAAAAACGTTTGAACAAAAAAAGCAAGCTCCGTTTTTTTTAAAATAAGGTTTACAAAAAATATTTATGAATTTTAAAATGTTTTATGAACTTTAAATGTCTGTAAAAAAAATGTCTAACGACACAGAGGCCTAAGACATGTTTTGCTAGATTGCTTACACATTACTTTAATTTAATACAATAAAAATGAATTCGTTTATCATTCAATTTGGCCATAAATAAGTAGTTTAGTTAAACCTTTGGGAATTTTCGAAAAAAATCTTAAGAAATTGGTAAAAAAAAAGTGGTAAGACTTCGTCTAACACAACCATGGCTTAAATGGTTCTGAATTGACTGTACTATCTTCGCCTTAAAGCTTTGCACCCATCTTCCAATCACCCTGTATATGTAGGAACCTACAAGTATATTTAAAAATGAGGGAAAATAACCAAAGAGCATCAAAAAGTTCGTCCGCCTCGCTGTCAATAGGAAATAGGAAAAGTGAGCCTTCGAAAGAGACACACGTGTTGGGGACGCACGTGTTGGTGACGCACGTGTTGGTGACGCACGTGTTGGTGACGGAGACAACTCCGCCATTCAAACAAGCGTCAGATGCTTAGCAGGAAACCATTTCATTATTTATTATTTTTACCATTTTTGGACGTACAATTTTTTTTTTAATTACTTAATTAGTAAGTACCTATTCAAAATCTACGTCACCTGTTTGGATTTTACCGTATCTACGAAAAAACCCGTTGACCAATGTTTGTATAATATAATTTTATGAAACCATTATAAATTGTACTAGTACAAAGTTTAACTTCTTACTATGACTATTAACAATAAATAAGTATAGAGCAAATATTACTTACTATGTGTACAGACAACAAAAAAAGTTATTAAAAAAAATAAAAAACCCGACTGCGGTAAAAAACTTAAGTTAAAAGAACTGAAAAGCTAAAAACAAGCCCATTTTAAATTAAATAAAAGTTGGAAGCAGGCGCGGGACCCATACCATGTTTATTATATTTTCAAATTCAAATGGGTCGCGCCTGCTTCCAACACTTATTTAATTTTTTTATTATATTTAGGATTAAAAAAAAAAAAAATGTTTGAGAATGTGCAAACTGCGCACTTTCATGATACCACAATGCCCTAGTAGCACCACTTCGAATTTTTCAGACCCCCTTTCAGTCCCTGTTGCAAAAAATATACATATATTTTTATTTAAAAAAGCATATTATAAGATTAAAGACTACGTTGAAGACAAGGTAGTTTGGCAATAATTCCTTCTGCACATGTGGCTTCCCTGGCTCCAAATGTTTATTAACTGCACTCAAATTACGATGTTTATTTTTTTACATACTTTTTTGACATAATCTCTTTACTAATTGACATTATATAAAGACAATTCAAATTTTTCATCTCTTTATTAGTGGTTGTAATGGGAATCAATCACTTTGGTTTTATTAGGTTTTTATTTTTTAAATAATTTGACTTTGACTATGATTCAGATTGTGATTTAAAGTTTGTTACGCAATTATGGTGCAGACCATAGAAATCTATCTATAGTATGGTGCAGACTTTGTATCTTTTGTTGAAAGTAGGTAAGTACTTGAATCTATCTATAGTATGGTGCAGACTTTGTATCTTTTGTTGAAAGTAGGTAAGTACTTGAATCTATCTATAGTATGGTGCAGACTTTGTATCTTTTGTTGAAAGTAGGTAAGTACTTGAATCTATCTATAGTATGGTGCAGACTTTGTACCTATCTTTTGTTGAAAGTAGGTAAGTACTTGAATCTATCTATAGTATGGTGCAGAGGCAGACTTTGTATCTTTTGTTGAAAGTAGGTACTTGAATCTCTAATAACACACACCAAGGAAGCTACATATTAATTACTATTAGGTAATAATCATAAAGGTTACCTTTAAGGTCTTCCCACATTAATTTATTATTAAGTACCTATATCAGTCACCACTTTACACTTAATTAAATAACCTAATGTTAGTTTGACGTTAAACGTCTCTTATCCCGCTTATAAACAGCCATAATAGTATTGCTATATTCCCTATATAAATGATAAATCTGCAATAAGTTTTCACGTGTGTAGCGCGGCGCCACGTCTTCCTAGTCGTATTAGTGTTGCTATTGCCCGCCAGACGGCGGGAAATGTTCGTATCGCCAGTCGACCCAACAAAAGTGTTAGGAATAACTTCGATGCCTTGTCGATCATGTATAACCTATAAATGTGGAATATAAATGGGTTTTTATTGATATAAAGTAAACAAACACACATAGTTTTTAGGCAGGTAAGAAGTTTTCGAACCTAATTTAAAATAGCGCCATCTATGGTCCAGTAATTGAATCAGTGTGAGTTATTATAATTTTATTTTTCCTTTAGTATTAAAGTTTCACTAGGCACAACTATTAATTTAACTGATTATAAAATATTTAATTAGAAAATAATATTAAATGTTTAGGATAGTTACATACATGTGCATTCTTCTCTGAGCCTTCTCGATGTCCTTATCCTTTTCCCGCAGTAAGTACTTGCGAGCTCCCTTCACGAAGTCCACGCAGTGATCCTCCCAACTGAAATAAATAAAATATAAAATCATTGTGTATGCAGGATTAAAATAATAAAATATAAAATCATTGTATAAGCAGGATTAAAATAATAAGTTTCCGTAATTGACGGTTTCTGTATACATGTGTACCAATGAAACTGGTAGATTGTCAAACTAATATATTATTATGAAGGGATTTGATATAGGGGCAAGCCTATTGCAGTAGGTAGTAGGTACCTCGAGTTTTCAAAAAAGTTCGTCTTACGTCGCCGCGTCGTCTCTGTCACTCTTATCTGTATTCTGTATGACAGTCTCCTTCTAAATCTCGATGTGTCATAATAACGGCCGGGCGGGTACCAATACCAACTATAAACCATAATAACGGCCGGGCGGGTACCAATACCAACTATAAACCATAATAACGGCCGGGCGGGTACCAATACCAACTATAAACCATAATAACGGCCGGGCGGGTACCAATACCAACTATAAACCATAATAACGGCCGGGCGGGTACCAATACCAACTATAAACCATAATAACGGCCGGGCGGGTACCAATACCAACTATAAACCATAATAACGGCCGGGCGGGTACCAATACCAACTATAAACCATAATAACGGCCGGGCGGGTACCAATACCAACTATAAACCATAATAACGGCCGGGCGGGTACCAATACCAACTATAAACCATAATAACGGCCGGGCGGGTACCAATACCAACTATAAAGCGAAGTGAAGATAGGTTATGTTAGCCACATCCAAAGACAAATCATCATCATAATCTTAAATCTCTTTGGCCACATCAGAGCACACGCACGCCCGTAACTAAGGGTGCGTTTCCACTGCGCGGAGCGGAGCGGAGACGTGCAGGAATCGACCAATCACAATGGTTGAAATCCTCATGGCGTCACTCGTCTCGTCTGTTCTCGTCTGTGATTGGACGATTCCTGCCCGTCTCTGCTACGCTCCGCTTCAGCAACAATAGCAGTCCCCGTAGCCGAAATCGGCATGGGATTTAAACATATATATATGTACCTATAGATACTTTATGGCGCTACAAGGAAAATCGGAACTAACGCCGCCATCTTGTTTTTGAATACCTACATCATTTCAAGTAGGTACAGTAACATTATGTATATTTAAAGCCTTTATCAAGGAAGGAAAATGATTGAGTTATAAGCTAAGTTCGTGAGAAAACGCAGATGACGCGTGACCTGAATATTAATCTCTTAGTACCTTATGTTATGTAGGTATGTTTATGATAAATATATACCTAGATCTGAAATAAATGGATAAATAAAATAAAATAGCTAGTAGACCTTGAGTCTGTAGTGGGTCTGACACCCAGCAGGTCACGGCTACTTACTCGATAGTAGCAGGGTCCAGGTTGTGCACTGCGGCATCAGACGCCGACAGTCTCTGTAGTGGGTCTGACACCCAGCAGGTCACGGCTACTTACTCGATAGTAGCAGGGTCCAGGTTGTACACTGCGGCATCAGACGCCGACAGTCTCTGTAGTGGGTCTGACACCCAGCAGGTCACGGCTACTTACTCGATAGTAGCAGGGTCCAGGTTGTACACTGCGGCATCAGACGCCGACAGTCTCTGTAGTGGGTCTGACACCCAGCAGGTCACGGCTACTTACTCGATAGTAGCAGGGTCCAGGTTGTGCACTGCGGCATCAGACGCCGACAGTCTCTGTAGTGGGTCTGACACCCAGCAGGTCACGGCTACTTACTCGATAGTAGCAGGGTCCAGGTTGTGCACTGCGGCATCAGACGCCGACAGTCTCTGTAGTGGGTCTGACACCCAGCAGGTCACGGCTACTTACTCGATAGTAGCAGGGTCCAGGTTGTACACTGCGGCATCAGACGCCGACAGTCTCTGTAGTGGGTCTGACACCCAGCAGGTCACGGCTACTTACTCGATAGTAGCAGGGTCCAGGTTGTACACTGCGGCATCAGACGCCGACAGTCTCTGTAGTGGGTCTGACACCCAGCAGGTCACGGCTACTTACTCGATAGTAGCAGGGTCCAGGTTGTGCACTGCGGCATCAGACGCCGACAGTCTCTGTAGTGGGTCTGACACCCAGCAGGTCACGGCTACTTACTCGATAGTAGCAGGGTCCAGGTTGTGCACTGCGGCATCAGACGCCGACAGTCTCTGTAGTGGGTCTGACACCCAGCAGGTCACGGCTACTTACTCGATAGTAGCAGGGTCCAGGTTGTACACTGCGGCATCAGACGCCGACAGTCTCTGTAGTGGGTCTGACACCCAGCAGGTCACGGCTACTTACTCGATAGTAGCAGGGTCCAGGTTGTACACTGCGGCATCAGACGCCGACAGTCTCTGTAGTGGGTCTGACACCCAGCAGGTCACGGCTACTTACTCGATAGAAGCAGGGTCCAGGTTGTGCACTGCGGCATCAGACGCCGACAGTCTCTGTAGTGGGTCTGACACCCAGCAGGTCACGGCTACTTACTCGATAGTAGCAGGGTCCAGGTTGTACACTGCGGCATCAGACGCCGACAGTCTCTGTAGTGGGTCTGACACCCAGCAGGTCACGGCTACTTACTCGATAGTAGCAGGGTCCAGGTTGTGCACTGCGGCATCAGACGCCGACAGTCTCTGTAGTGGGTCTGACACCCAGCAGGTCACGGCTACTTACTCGATAGTAGCAGGGTCCAGGTTGTGCACTGCGGCATCAGACGCCGACAGTCTCTGTAGTGGGTCTGACACCCAGCAGGTCACGGCTACTTACTCGATAGTAGCAGGGTCCAGGTTGTACACTGCGGCATCAGACGCCGACAGTCTCTGCTTCAGGCGTCGCACGTTGTCCGTGTTGAAGTACCACTCACGGGTCGCGAAGAACTTCAGCGCGCCGTTCATCGCCTGCAGGCGTTTGCTCACGGTGGACAGGCTCGGTCTGGAACACGCAACTCCGCATCATTTTCATGTTAGTTTTGTACTGAACCATACCTGGGAACCTTCTGGTTACGGAGATATTAAAGATCGAAGAACTTACAACTGTTTTCTGATTTTTTTTACCAAAACAAATTTGAAATGTCATAACTGAACTCCTCACGACCTCTGTACCATTTCGTGCACCAATTTCGAGCACCATCAGTCATCAAAATCAAATTACTTAATAAGCACAATCTTTTGCGTGCCTTAGATTGAGCACTACCTACGAGTAAGTACTGTAAATAGTGATTTTTCTAACAACAACAATAAAAGTGGTTTCTTAACATTTTTAGTTTGATAAACAAAATGCGAAGTTGACGGCTATGGGTTAAACAAAAAAATCATTTTTATAATCTATTGAATTCTTTCTACAAAGAGTCTGACCATTCATCGGTAACAAAGTCTGTTGTCTTAAGACCATTCATCGGTAACAAAGTCTGTTGTCTTAAGACCATTCATCGGTAACAAAGTCTGTTGTCTTAAGACCATTCATCGGTAACAATAAGTCTGTTGTCTTAAGACCATTCATCGGTAACAAAGTCTATTGTCTTAAGACCATTCATCGGTAACAAAGTCTGTTGTCTTAAGACCATTCATCGCTAACAAAGTCTGTTGTCTTAAGACCATTCATCGGATGGTCAGAAATGACATAGCCCATCATCATCTGTCTGCTTTGTCGCAACTATATGTTAGGGTCGGCTTCCAGTCTAAAAGATGCAGCTGAATATCGGTAGTTATATATATAGCGACTAGCTTCTGCCCGCGACTTCGTTCGCGTGAATTTTCTTGTTCCCTCAACCCATCCCGTCGCATTACATCACCAGCTGCCCGCGCGCGTCTCCTGCCCTATCACTTCGTTTTCGCGTAGCGTTTTTTCTCGACTCCTAAGGGTCATAGTGTGATGTTAAAAATAAATAGCTTATACCTAGCCTTCCTCAAGAATTGGGCTATCAAACACAAAAATATTTTTTCAAATCCGAATGGTAGTTCCAGAGATTATCCCCTACATACATACTAACAAACAAACATATTTACCTCTCTATAATATGAGTATAGATAAAAATAAGTCGGGTTTTCCTTCCTGACGCTATAACTCCAGAACGCACAAACCGATTTCCACGGTTTTGCATTCGTTGGAAAGGTCTCGGGCTCCGTGAGGTTTATAGGTTTTTTTTTTTTTTTTTAGGAGTAGGGTAGGAGTAGTGTAGGAGTAGTGTAGGAGTAGGGTAGGAGTAGTGTAGGAGTAGTGTAGGAGTAGTGTAGGAGTAGGGTAGGCAGAGGCGTCTCTAGCCCATGTAGCGCCCGTGTGCAAACATTACCCAAGCGCCCCATAGTAAAAAAAAAAGCGTCCCCTAGTAAGCGCGCGGTCAAAATGGAATGGGTACAAAGTTCAAGTAACAGCACATCAAGTTACCACAAATTGTCAAATTTCCCCAATGGATAATAAACTATTGTTTGGACATGAAGAAGAAATTCGTCGGTTTTGGATACCATGGTGTGCTGTTGACTGTATATTTAGAATTCACGCTCAAACGGCTGGACCAAATTTGATGAAATTTTCTATGGAGGTAGCTGACACCCTGGATTAACATATAGGCTACTTTTTAACCCGATATTCCCACGGGATCGACATTTACGCGGGTGGAACCGCGGGGCGCAGCTAGTCTTTAATAATGTGTAATAAGGTTTATTTATTGACCCAATGGGTCCCACTTAATGGCAAACGACATCGTGGCAGGCCCAGACGGAGATGGCGGGATGAGCTGGACTCCTTCAACAAGAACTGGTCCTTAACAGCTTTGAACAGAGAGAAGTGGAAAGAGAGTAGGGAGGCCTTTGCCCTGCAGTGGGACATCACAGGCTAATAATAATAATAAGGTTTATTTCATGTTGAAAAAAGTTAATATTGTAAAAGCCGGTCGCGCACTCGTGGCGCGGCTTGCTTTGGTGTAATTCGACAAATATAAGAAGAGCTCCAGATGCTATACAAAATGTATGGAAAGCGGAGCTCTTTTTACGTTGGTCAAAGAAAGTGCCGCGGCTGGCCATCGCGCGCGCGCGTTTGGGGCTCCGAAGCGAGCGGCGCTCGGCGCCCCCTAGGACCGCTGCGCCCGTGTGCAACGCACACCCTGCACAATAGGTAAAGACGGCCCTGGGTAGGAGTAGTGTAGGAGTAGGGTAGGAGTAGTATAGGAGTAGGGTAGGAGTAGGGTAGGAGTAGTGTAGGAGTAGGGTAGGAGTAGTGTAGGAGTAGGGTAGGAGTAGTATAGGAGTAGGGTAGGAGTAGGGTAGGAGTAGTGTAGGAGTAGGGTAGGGTACGCCGGGCAGCTGGAAATAATTTATATGGCAAAACAACGTTTGCCCGGGCAGCTTGTATGAGTATAGACAAAACTAAAGTAAAACAAATGACTAACCTCGGCTTCATGCCGCACATCTTGCACACGTAGTGGATGAGGTACAGCGGGACTGTTTGGAGTGTGGTCGCCACAATGTTCTGCATCACACTGCAATACAGAAACATGAAATTATTGTTACATTAAAAGACTGATACCTAGGAGTAACGACACATCTTGGGTCACTGATAATATATAGATATAATATAAACACACATTAGTAAATATGAAATTGTGATATCCAAATTTAGATTAACTGAAACTAGCAACGACAAACAAAACAACAACACAGCCAAAACAGGTTACAGAACATAACGTTGGTAAGTTCAAAACCCTCATCAAACGTGTCCTTATCAAAAAAGCATAATAAAAGTTTGGCAATATTAAATTCTTTCTGCACATGTGGCTTCCCTATTGTCTATTAACTGCTCCCAAACTACGATGTTTATTTTTTTATTGCCTAAATGCAAAAAAATTACAAGAAAAAATAACAATAAAATATTATATATAATTGAGGAATTTGTAAAGAGATAAGAGTGGTAAGTTTTCATACATCTTATATACATTAGTTTACATACATTTAATTTCATTACCTATATCATATTCATACATTTTTATTACATTTTTAATTTATACATTTTTATTACATTTCATACCATTACCAAGTTTACATACATTATAATAATAATTGCAGTGCATAAATTAGACATTGGATTCTTATTATTTCTCATTTAATTTATTAATGTCCTCAATCAATCCATATACTCTCCATGTATGGACCCCCTTCGGGTAAAAGCCTCCTCCAAAGAATGCCAAATGCCTCTATCTTTTGCTGTCTCAATCCAGTTTCTGCCTGCAATTGCCACTAATTCATATTGCCACCTAGTGCATGGTCGGCCTCTACCTCTACTTCCTTTAGGTCCCTTCCATGTTGTTATTGTGAATGTCCATCTTTCGTCAGTGTATTTTGCTAGATGACCAGCCTATTTCCATTTTAGTGTCTGCGCAAAGAGTATGGCGTCAGTTACCTTAGTTTTGTTGCGAATGTCGGCAGCTTTCATTCTGTCTCTTAGAGTGATTCCTAGACAGCTCCTCTCCATTGCTCGTTGTGTGGCTTGAATTTTTGCTTGTATAAATTACTTGAACGAATCCTCAACACTAACCTTACAAAATTCCTATCAAAAATAAATTAATCGCAGACATAGCATCAATGATCCCACTGCTGGGACACAGGCCTCCCCTCTTCGAGAGAGAGTGGGCCGTAATCTATAATGATCCCACTGCTGGGACATAGGTCTCCTCTCTTCCAGAGGGAGTGGACCGTAATCTATAATAATAATAATAATCATGTCATGCGCTCATACTATGGGGCTACAGAGGGGGGAAACAATCTGACCGCGTACCGTGTTCGGATGCTCTCTCTGTTTCAGGTGCTTGAACCAGCTGTCAACGTTTCGGCACAACGATTATCGGATCAGGTGCGTGTCATTCAGCGTAACCATATGTTGGATGACACTGTACTTGATCGCCTGCGAAGTGAAATGCAGAGTAGCCATGTCATCACTCCCCAGTCGCAGACTGCTGTACTACTACCGCAGTCTGATACAAGTCATGCTGACGAGGGGAGTAATGACAGGGCTACAAACGTAAGTACCCAATGTAATGAGGAATTGAGGAGTGCTTTGGAGGATGCGATTCGGGAATATCGCTTCATGTCACCCGAACTTAGGCCACGCTTACCTCGTTTGCCCATGCATAACAAAAATAGGGCGCTGGTGGCGGTTCTGGATTCGCAGTTGTCAAACAATTTTTATGGCTGCGAAGACCTCACCGATGCTCATTCGATTCTGTACTGCGCGGCTGCAGCGGCATGTCGTGTAGCTCATGTCAAATTTGCCAATGACTCTAGAGCTACACGACCGAAACCAGCCGTACCAGCTTGGCAGTGCAGAATTGAACGCCGTATTGGTGGGGCCAGAGCGCTCATTGGCAAACTAATCTGCTTCAGGGAGGGCAATACTCGCCCTAGAGTGATGCGCTTTGTGAGACGGGCATTCTTGGGGACTGATATCAGTCCTCAAGACTATATGTCTTGTGTCACGGAGCGCATCGACTTCCTGAAGCAGAAAGTGTATGCATGGGCGAACCGTATTCGTCGATACAGGCGGCGAGTGGAGCGATACACTCAGAATCGCACATTCCAGAGTGATGAAAGGTGGGTTTATAGGGCTTGGGAGCGACCGGACCAAGGTGTTACTGACACGTGCCTACCGGATGATGACGCCATGTGCTCGTTCTGGCGAAACATCTGGTCGGTGCCTGTCAGTCACACCGAGGGTGATTGGACTGGGAAGATTGAGCGAGCGTGCGATCTAATACCAGAAATGGGGGTACTTACCATCAGCCCCCAAGATGTTGCTCGTGCAGTCCGACCGTTGCCTAACTGGAAATCTCCAGGGCCGGACGGGCTGCACAACTTTTGGATAAAATGGTTCCAAGGGTCGCACGCCTGCTTGGCATCCCAGTTCCAGTCAGCCTTAGAGTCAGGGTCACTGCCCCAGTTCCTAACGACAGGAATAACCCACCTGCTCCATAAATCAGGTAGTACCGCGGATCCCAAAAATTATAGACCGATCACTTGTTTACCGACGGTCTATAAAGTTCTTACATCCATTTTGAGAACTAAAATTAACAAACATATAGACACCAACTCCATCATGTCTGTCTCTCAAAATGGATGTAAGAACGGGTCCCGGGGTACTAAGGAGCTGCTCCTCATTGATATGGCCATTAGCCAACAGGTTCGTCGTTCCCGAAAGGATCTGTCGACATGCTGGATAGATTATAAGAAGGCCTATGACTCGGTGCCACATACATGGCTCATGAGGGTGTTGGAGTTGTACAAAGTAGATGCAACTCTGCGCACCTTCCTGATGTCGTGTATGGGGCAATGGAGGACGGTCCTTCGATATCCAGGATGTCGAAATATTCAGAGGAATAGCGAACCGATAAGGATCGAGCGAGGCATATTTCAGGGTGATAGTTTGAGTCCGCTTTGGTTCTGCTTAGCCTTGAATCCCCTAAGCACGCTGCTGGAGGATTCAGGTCTAGGCTATCGGCTGAGGAGAGGTGGTCAGGTTATATCGCACCTCCTCTACATGGATGACCTAAAACTCTTTGCCCCCAACAATTTGCAACTAATGGAGCTACTGAAAGTAACTCAAACTTTCAGTAGCGCCATCAGGATGGAATTTGGTGTGGACAAATGTGCGGTCATGCATGTAAAGCGAGGGGAGATTGTTGAATCCGTGGGAACCCAACTCTCGGATTCCACAAACCTTAGAACCCTCTCCGCATCCGAAACCTATAAGTATTTGGGTATGTCGGAAGCGTTAGGCATCAATGTTACTGACATGAAGCAATCGTTGAAGGAGCGCTTCTTTGGCCGCCTGAAAAAAGTACTTAATAGTCTTCTATCAGGCGGAAACAAGGTGCGCGCCTTCAACGGTTGGGTCATGCCGGTTTTGATGTACTCTTTTGGCATACTCAAATGGACTCAGACCGAACTCGACGCCCTGGATAGGAGGGTCCGTACGTTGCTGACTGCAAATCGAATGCATCACCCACGGTCATCGGTAATGAGGCTGTATATCCCGCGAAAGTGTGGAGGTCGAGGGTTTTTAAACGCTAAGACCCTCCACAATCGCGAGATATGCAGTCTCAGGGAATATTTTCTAGAAACCGACGTGGGGATGCATCGAGATGTAGTCGCCGTGGACAAGGGCCTCACCCCGCTCTCCTTGGCTAAAGAGAACTGGCGCAAGCCAGTAGTGCTTGACACTAATGATCGCATGGAGGTATGGCAGAGTAAGGAGCTTCACGGACGCTTTTTCCGGGCCCTACATGGACCCGATGTTGATCTATTAGCGTCCGTAGCCTGGCTGCGTTTCGGTGACCTCTTTGGGGAAACCGAAGGTTTTGTCTGTGCAATTATGGACGAAGTTATGATGACGAACAATTACCGGAGATTTATTGTGAAAGACGGCACGGTTGACATCTGTCGGGCATGCCACCGGCCGGGAGAATCAATCAGGCATATTATCTCCGGGTGTTCTCGTCTAGCTAACGAAGAGTACTTGCATAGACACAACCTTGTAGCCAGGATAATCCATCAGCAACTTGCTCTGAAATACAACCTTGTGGAATCGGAGGTGCCGTACTACAGGTATGTGCCCGACCCAGTTCTCGAAAATGGTGATATCACATTATATTGGGATCGATCCATCATCACTGACAGGACTATTGTTGCCAATAAGCCTGATATAGTGGTGGTGGATCGACCAGAGCGGCGCGCAATGATTGTTGACATAACCGTCCCGCATGATGGGAACCTCGTGAAAGCCGAGAAAGATAAACAAATCAAGTATCTTGACTTGGCTCACGAGGTTGTCGACATGTGGGATGTGGACTCAGCGATCATTGTGCCGATAGTTGTGACAGCCAATGGTTTAATTGCCAAGAGCCTCGACCAACACCTGAGGAGGCTCTCGTTGGGCAGCTGGATCAAGGGCTTGATCCAGAAAGCGGTACTTCTGGACACGGCCCGAATAGTTAGGAGGTTCCTCTCTCTGGAGCCCTGACCGCCGGTAGCTTGGACCCTTTTCCCGATACCGGTGGGCTACTATTTTTTATATTTTTAAATGTTTTTATATTTCTTTATACTAATATTTAAAAATATAATTTATAAGAATTTAAATGAATAAAGGAAATAATAATCATTTTATTTTCAGGCAACTAAGGCCCATAGATAAAATACACAAAATAATCTTATAAAATAATAAACTAATACATAATTAAAAACCTTAAAACTATGAACTATACCGTAACCACCGCACCACCGCACCGTAATCTATAATGATCCCACTGCTGGGACACAGCTCTCCTCTCTTCGAGAGGGAGTGGGCTGTAATCCACCACGCGGGCCCAGTGCGGGTTGGAGATTTTACATGTCTGCGAATTTTTAGTTCTAGGACATGTTCATGTTCCTCACGATGTTTTTCTTCACCGTCTTGAGAGCAGAGTAGTGATGCAATAATTTACACAAAGTGCCTGCTTGGGTTCGAACCCACGACCTAGAACTCGTAAGTCGCGCCCGTTACCACTGGGCCACCACTGCTCTAACTATCAGTTCGGATTTCGTTCGGGTATCTCCAGAAAAGATGCCGTCTAGGGTTTCACCAACACCCTGATTGACAAACTGTACAATTTCACCAACACTCTGATTGACAAACTGTACAATTTCACCAACACTCTGATTGACAAACTGTACAATTTCACCAACACTCTGATTGACAAACTGTACAATTTCACCAACAGCCTGATTGACAAACTGTACAATTTCACCAACACTCTGATTGACAAACTGTACAATTTCACCAACACTCTGATTGACAAACTGTACAATTTCACCAATACTCTGATTGACAAACTGTACAATTTCACCAACAGCCTGATTGACAAACTGTACAATTTCACCAACACCCTGATTTTATTAGCTATGGTCTCTCAAGGACGTATATAATAATACTTATTGCAACGTCCCGATGTCAATCATCAGGCAGTTGCCCGCCGACGTCCGTCTGGTCGGAAGATCCTCCCTTTTCTATGGAGGATGAGTGAACCAAGTCCTCATACCTATAGGTACACACAATCACAACCACTGGCTTTTCTAACCATTTTTATTTGTTCTCCCTTGTTAATCTTATTGCTTAGGTAATTAGGTTAAGAATAGTATTTCCTCCTGGGAGGGAGCACTGGCTCTTGAAACATAGGTTAACCACTAGCACAGTGTCAGGGACTTCACACAATTTGTAACCACTTTCCTATGTAACAAAATTTACTCGCCGATAATGAATCAAATTCTTGCAGGTGTTGGCTAGGCAGGAGTGATTCATTTCATCCGTGTTTTGTATGTACCTAACTAACATAATATGGATCCAATGATCGCGCAAAAGCGCTCTTCCTCTCTTTACTTATTTAAAAATTTGCGTGCGGCTGTGCCCGACAGGGTCCTTAGTTGTTTCTATTATTTTTTTATTTACCACCTGTAATTTTACAATATGGATTGCAATAAACGATTTGAGATCCAAATCATATTACTTAGACAACAATTTATTTGTCTAAGTAATATGTCAAATTTATGTTAAAGCTATTTGTATTCAAATAAGGCTGACAACTAGCCTATCTTTAACGTCAAAAGGTTAAAGGTTGCCTTCACCACTGAGCTGGGCAAACGAAGTAGCGCAACTAATAGTCAAAGTTCCTGAAACTTTGACTATTTGTTGCGCGACTTCGTTTGTTACTACTACAGACAGACGCGTAGACGCTTTGCAGACTGTAAGGCGTCCGTCTGTATCTCAGGAACTTTGATCATGTGACTCATAAAGTAGTAGACGGTGTCGTACTCACGTGTTCTCGATGAGGAACCCGAAGGGGTACCACATGACGTTGTCGAAGGGGTGAGCGCGGACCCCGCGCAGCATGTTGTTGCGGAAGTCGGCCCACGTGGTGGGGCGCAGGCACGAGCTGCAGTTGTACACGCGCGCCTCTCGCTTGCTAGGGGTTCAAACTTTCATGTTATAACAAGCCTTACATAATACATAGTAGCATGAATACGTCATAAACACGTATGAAACTTTGGATGGACATAGTAAGTAGCATGTTGGTACGGAAAATCCCCATGATGTGTGCAGGAGCTGCACTTGCACACGCGGGCTTCACGCTTGCTGAGGGACAGATAGATAGATTCAATATCTTTATTGCTGACCAAATTAAAGAAAAAAAACATGCCGGAGAAACTCAATGAAATTTTGCCTGATTTGGGAACGGAAACCCTGACCTCATGCTCAGCAGTCGTGCTTGACCAACGACGCAATCGAGCGACCGCTCCCTACATAACTGGTGCAGGTAAACTGTACAGCTGTGCCCATTTTTTTTAGAGAAAACAGGTACGACGGTATTGTGACGTCACGACTGACTCTTCGACGGCGGTCTCCCAGGCCACGGCGAGCAGCGTGTCGATGCACATGTCCACCGGCATCATGTCCGCGCGCCGCGCGCCGCCGCAGTTGAGCACGTGCAGCACGCCCTTGCCGGCGCCCACCAGCGCGCCGCTCGGGCCGTTCAGGTTCTCGATCCAGCCGGGGAACGGGTCGCGGAGGGATGATGTCACTAGGCGGAGGGAAAAAGTTTTTATTTCCGTTTTTTTTTTACACGGTAATTATTTATTTAAAGTAAATAAATAAATAAATAATAAATAGTTTATTTGATCCTAATCTTAAACGTACAGAAAAAAATTACATAATTTTAAAAGCTTAAGGTCTTAAAATAATAATAATAATATGTACAAGTTTAAAAAAACCGGCCAAAAGTGCGTGTCGGGCCACGCACAGTGCAGGGTTCCGTAGTAGCCCGTTATCACAATATAGTACGATTCTGTTGTTCTTTATTCTGAATATAAGTAATGCTAATGATATTAGAAGTTAATGGTTATAATAACAAAAATCGACTTTAAACTTGAATTATCATTGATAAAGAGACGTGCGGGGATGTCGATCAGAAGTGTGATGGTCTTAAACGTTTAACAAGTTCGTTTGTGACTTCTATCTCAGCTCTTCTTCGTCAGCGCCATCTAGCGGCAGTATTGTGAAAGTTATGATAATTTATTGAGGTTTTTTTAGTTTTTTTTTTCATATTGTGTTTTTCAATGCAAGTCTTTGCCCGTTATAAACAAGTAACTGCTTCATCTTAGTCACTTTAAAGGATTAATGCTCAGGATTTTGTGTTTGGTACAAAATTATCGAACACCCAAGTTCAACGACTGTTACTGCTAAACTAATAAAGTTATCTTAATTCCTATAGTTTTCTTTTAAAGTTCATGAAATGCACTATCATCGTGAAATTTTCCAGATTTTTCAAGCCAGCAGTTTAGCTTTTAGAGGGGGGGGGGGGGCCCTACTGGAACAAAAATTTGCACTTTAAAGTTTAATATTTCGTAAATGGAGCATTAAATCGAAAAATAATTTTAGCAACCCCCAAGTCATTTTAGAAGACCTATTCAACGATATCCCACACGATGGGGTAGACGACGAAATAAATATTCATCCCCACTGCACATGTAGGGGAGCTACCCTAAAAAAAATATTTTCCAAAATTTTATTCTACCACTTTCTCGGCGTAATTGATATACACACTTCTACAAAATTACAGCTTTCTAGCACTAACGGTCTTTTAGCAAAACCTCGGACAGACGGACGGACATGACGAAACTATAAGGGTTCCATGTAGGTACCTACTACGGAACCCTAAAAAAGGAGAGGAAATAATCAAAGGGCATCTAAAAATTCGTCCGCATCGCTGTCAACAGGAAACGTGCCCAAAAAGTTGGCAGCATTACCACGTTGTATGGCAATGCTGATTCTTTGGCCATAAAATAGTCCAGATCTCTGATCACGAAGAGTCGACCAACCGCTTGGCGATGTCTCGAAATACTAAGTGGGCACCGGGCCCCATGGCCCTAGTGTTTCAACCCCAAACGGCTCAAACATAATATAAGTTCCAAAGAGATTGGAGTACTTGCTCCGTTTGAGGTTTTCCGCACCTGCAGCAGCCACCCCAGCACAGCTCACCGTGCTTGGAAGATGGGATGGCGCAATGGTGTCGACACACGTTGCATCCCAAAAGCCTACCTACCTTCCAAGGCATTATGGTCATTCCGTCTGGTCTCTTGCCATCGTCGCGTGCCAAGCCATTAGGTTCTAAAACAGCTGACACCCCGGCGCGGCGGCGGTGACAAGAGCACGACGGATGTCATTGATGTTGGCATGCCGTGCCCTCCGGCCTGCACTTTTATTGCAGGATAAGCCATGGTGTCCGAGGCAGTCGACACCTTCACCGCATTGGCAGCGATGCGGAGCCCCGCAAGGGGCGCCCCGAGTGGCTCCGACGCAGACAAGTAGCGAGTCGGAAGGTGGGGTCACCCAACAAAGTGCCTCTGTTTCGTAATTGTGCATTTTATTTGAAAGTTCTTCGTGTCTTCGGATTTCTCATCAACGCTTTGTATACAGGTAACAACACAACGGCGTTTAGCGTTGAAGAAAATTTAATTGTTTTCGCTACTCACCGCAAGATGGCAGTATACTTTAAATTAGTGAAAAGGTCAATGCAGCACAGAACTCTGCTACCAATTCTTTCAAAAAATAGACGTGTTCAGTGTAAGGTCCTCTAAATGTGGTCTAATTATTGTATCTAATCTGGTAACTAACCTATTGTTGGTCTAAAGATGGCGGTCGCGTACTTGGCCGTGACAGCTCGCTCGGCCACCGCGCTCTCCGCCATCGCTTTAGTGAACGTGTAGGTGTTCGGCTTCGGAGATATTAATCTGGAATTATATAAATTGATGATTTAAATACAATGATATTATTGAGTGGCAAGCGAGGCGCTGGACAAAGGTTGTGTTCGCATCACGCACTTCGTGCAACAGATTGCCATGCGTATTTCTACGGTGCTTCACACCACAAAATTAATTCTGGTAATTTTTTTCGTTTCATTTTTTATACTTACCTATCGTCTTAAATTCTTTCTCTAAAGTGACGAACATCGGTCCGTATAATAAATAATGAGCCACAAAAATTTATATTAAAAGTAACTAAATTTAAACGAAGTGTTATTAGGATTAAATACTACTTTTTTTGGAGCCCACTAGAATAACTCCTACTAGTGCCACATGCCTAGATAACATTTATACAGATGTTATACCAACCCACAAAGACATTATTAACCTAATAGACTCAGATCATTGTGGACAATTAATCACTATTCCAAATAAAAACAAAAAAGTTACTAAAAAAGATATCACTGTTAATCCAAAAACAACTAATCGCTTGGAAACATTTAAAACTAAACTCATGGGTAAATTACCACTTTTGTTCACTAATGATGACCCTAATCAACAATATAATGATTTTTTTAATATGTATTGCACACAATTTGATAACACATTTATTCCAAAAACATTATCGGTTAATAGTATTGCTTCCTTCAGTGACTGGGCCACCATTGGTATACATAAAAGTAGAAAACGACTTTATGAATTATATGAAGAACGGATTTGTATAAACACTGCTGAATTTAATTTATATGTTAAGAATTATTCTAAAATATTTAAAAAAGTTTGTAGTATTGCCAAGTCACGTTATTTGAGTTCAAAAATTAAAAATAGTAGTAACATTATTAAAACGACTTGGAATGTCATTAATAGCGAAACGGGAAGGTCATGCACCCGAAGTAGTGACTACAGCCTTGTTATTGATGACAATATAATTAAATCAGATTGTCAAGTCGCCGCGGCCTTTGAAAATTTCTTTGCAGAGATTCCCGTATCAACTACTAAATCTCTTAACTCATCACCCATTGCTGCAGAGTCTTTACTTAAAGAAAACGTTCCAGTTTGCGATTCTGAATTTCACTTCCAATATGTAACCTGTAAAGATATAATTAAAACTTTTCACACGTTAAATGTTAAAAAGACCGCAGATCTATGGGGTAATTCTGTGGATGTTGCTAAGTCGATTATAGACATTGTAGCACCTACTTTAGCTGTTATATTTAATAATTGTATTGACCGTGGTGAGTTTCCTGATCTTATGAAAAACAGTAAAATAATACCGTTGTTTAAATCGGGTAGTACATCAGACCCTACTAATTATAGACCTATTTCAGTACTACCTACCTTTAGTAAAATTTTTGAAAAACTTATTTTAAATCAATTGCAAAGATTTTTTAATAAAAATAAATTACTTCATAACAAACAGTTCGGATTTACAAGGGGTCGTTCGACTACCGATGCAGGAGTTGAACTTTTAGGACATATTTATAATGCATGGGAGGACAAATGCGATGCTTTGGGCATCTTTTGCGACTTGTCCAAGGCATTCGATTGTGTTCTTCATGAAACATTAATCAGGAAACTGCACCACTACGGAATCCGGAACGCCTCTCTGGATCTTCTTACTTCTTACTTAAGTGATAGGATTCAGAGAGTTGATGTTAACGGAAAAAGGTCACCCGGATCTGTAGTAAGAATGGGGGTCCCCCAGGGCTCAATTCTCGGCCCATTTTTATTTATTATTTATATAAATGACTTGCCTTACCTCATAAGGGATGAACATGATATAGTGTTGTTTGCAGATGACACTTCACTTTTATTTAAACTCAAACGTCAGCAGCTGGTTACTGACAATGTAAATAACGCCCTTGCAAAAGTAGTTAACTGGTTTAATGTCAATAACCTACTTCTTAACGGAAAAAAAACGAAATGTATTAAGTTTACCATACCCCACGTTAGACAAGTAGAAACTAGTGTTCTCATTAAGGATGAAGAGTTGAAACCTGAAGATACCATAGTATTCCTAGGCATAACGTTGGATGCCAAGCTTCAATGGGGCCCCCATATAGATAAATTGTCAAAAAAGCTTAGCTCTGCAGCATACGCCGTTAGGAAAATTCGTGATTTAACTGATTTAGAGACAGCCCGTTTAGTATACTTTAGTTATTTTCATAGTGTGATGTCGTACGGTATTCTGTTGTGGGGAAATGCCGCCGATATTCAGACAATTTTTATTCTACAAAAAAGGGCAATTCGTTCCATTTATAAATTAAGTCCCAGACACTCCCTCAGAGACAAATTTAAAGAGATTAATATAATGACTGTGCCTTCTCAGTACATTTATGATAATCTTTTGTATGCACATAAAAATATTAATCTGTTTAAAAAATACAGTGATATCCATAACATAAATACTAGGAACAAACACAAATTTGTTGTTCCTACAACAAGGCTCAAAAAAATAGGTGGCTCGTTTAGATGCCAATGTATACGTTTTTATAATAAACTTCCTAGCCACATTCAAGAATTAAGCCTTAATAAATTCAAATCTTTTATAAAGCGAAAACTATGTCAGAAAGCCTATTATACTGTAAAAGACTATATTGAGGACAAAAAGGCTTGGGATTGAGCTGCTCCAATAGGTTTAGAATGTTGTTTTTATTTTGCTATTTTACACTTTAATAATTTTCTTTTTTTTTAAGTATCTATTTACTTAAATAATGACATGTACATTTACTGTATAAAGTATTATATGATTTTAATTATTGTGAATGTGAGGACTATGTGGGTAATTTTTTTGTTTTTTTCTCTCTTCGTTTTAATCATGATCTGGCAGTTTGAGTAGTTTATGCGGCCTACCCAAATGTCCTGTCTTTGGTATTGTTCGTCGAATCGTTGAGCTCCTTAAGTTCTGAGTTGAGCTGCACGGTTACTGACAAATGCGTGCACTGACTGGACAGGTCCGCTCAATCTGTGTGGTTCTTTCCTCAAAAGACCATTTCAGACACTAATCTACATGGTCCTCAAAGATTATGTCCGGATTTTTTATATACACATTGACATTGATGAATTTTATTTAGACAATGACATGAATATTTACTTTGTAAGTAATTTTTATTATTATTTTTTATTTAATTATTGTGAATGTGAGGACTATGTGGGTCATTTCTTCTTTTTTCCTTCTTAGTTTTAATCATGATCTGGCAGTTTGAGTAGATTATGCGGCCTACCCAAATGTCCTGTCTTTGGTATTGTTCGTCGAATCGTTGAGCTCCTCAAGTTCTGAGTTGAGCTGCACGATTTTTGGCAAATGCTTGCACTGATTGGACAGGTCCGCTCAATCTGTGTGGTTCTTTCCTCAAAAGACCATTTCAGACACCAACCTACATGGTCTTCACACGATCTGACCAAGATTTTGTCTGGACTTTAAAAGAGACTGTGACTTCTGAGTTTGTTTCGGCCTTTCTTCTCAGAATAGTCAGTTAGGAAACGCCGACCTCATCTAGTTTAAAAAAAAAAATATGATTGACGTGTAAAAGTGTTTGTACAAACCTACTTACAGAAATAAAAATCATTTATCATTTATCATTTACTACTGAGTGCTTCTCCTATATTGTGGTCGCAGTGCCACTACTGAGTGCTTCTACTATATTGTGGTCGCAGTGCTACTACTGAGTGCTTCTCCTATATTGTGGTCGCAGTGCTACTACTGATTGCTTCTACTATATTGTGGTCGCAGTGCCACTACTGAGTGCTTACTATATTGTGGTCGCAGTGCTACTACTGAGTGCTTCTACTATATTGTGGTCGCAGTGCTACTACTGAGTGCTTCTACTATATTGTGGTCGCAGTGCTACTACTGAGTGCTTCTTTCAGTTACCGGGTAACACGATACCCCTTGGTAAGACCGGTTGTCAGACTTTCTGAGACGACTCGTAACGACTGTCAAAGATCTACCAATGACAGCCGCGACCAACAGCGAGCCACGGCGGGGTCTCGGTATGTAAGATCCACCACGGACTGACCGCGGCAATCGTAGCTTAACCTGATCGATCGACTCGTGCGGCTGTCACTAATTAGCCACTTTTTTTTAACACGCTTTTATTAGCTTCACTTGTAACTAGCTCACAATGTAAACAAAATCTTTGAAGTAAATTGTCACCTACTTCTTCGCGGCAAGCGCAACTTGGTCCATCGACCCGTGCGTGCAGATGTGTGCAGTCAGTATATATATTAATACTGCCTTAAGGCTTAAGGCGCTCACCTGGGCGTGATCTCAGCCAGAATGTCGGGCGGCAGTACGTCGACGAGGCTCAGCAGCTGCTGCAGCGGCGCCGGCGCGGCGTACACGCACTCCTCCACGGTCGCCAGCTCCGCGTTGCTGTACGCCGTCGAGACGTGCACCAGCACCTGACACAGACCAGGTAACAATGTACTCTCGTGAGGGCAGGTGTGCTCTGTTCCAAAACTGACACAGCTAGACCAGGTAACAATGTAGGTACTCTCGTGAGGGCAGGTCTGCTCTGTTCCAAAACTGACACAGCTAGACCAGGTGACAATGTAGGTACTCTCGTGAGGGCAGGTGTGCTCTGTTCCAAAACTGACACAGCTAGACCAGGTAACAATGTAGGTACTCTCGTGAGGGCAGGTCTGCTCTGTTCCAAAACTGACACAGCTAGACCAGGTGACAATGTAGGTACTCTCGTGAGGGCAGGTGTGCTCTGTTCCAAAACTGACACAGCTAGACCAGGTAACAATGTAGGTACTCTCGTGAGGGCAGGTGTGCTCTGTTCCAAAACTGACACAGCTAGACCAGGTAACAATGTAGGTACTCTCGTGAGGGCAGGTGTGCTCTGTTCCACAACTGACACACCACACACACACACACACCCCCCTACACAGTACACACAGTGTATTGTTTGAATGACATTATTAAATACTAATAATTAGAATTTAATATGTCATTCAAACAATACTTGTTGGGAAAAGGGGTGAGATCTATACGTTACTTTTGGAAGCCGAGAATGCTACTTCAGGCCAAATGGTAAAGACGACCACCCTTTTGTGGTATAGACTAGAGCTACGACGTAGTTCAAGTTCAGCTATGTCGTGGCTCTAGGAACAATAACCAATACTGGACCAACCAATGCTGAATTTAGTCAGCTGCCATGAGCTTGATGACGTTACAACTGCCAGTGATTGGGTACCTGCATGATGGGCAGCTGGTCGCAGATGACCATGAGAGTGATGACGGGGCGTACGTTCTGCTCCGACGTTACTAGCATCTAGGCTAGTGGGTACCTGCATGTTGGGCAGCTGGTCACAGATGACCATGAGAGTGATGACGGGGCGTAAGTTCTGCTCCGACGCTTCCATCATCTAGGCTAGTGGGTACCTGCATGTTGGGCAGCTGGTCACAGATGACCATGAGAGTGATGACGGGGCGTAAGTTCTGCTCCGACGCTTCCATCATCTAGGCTAGTGGGTACCTGCATGTTGGGCAGCTGGTCGCAAATGTCCATGAGAGTGATGACGGGGCGCACGTTCTGCTCCACCGCGACCGACAGCGGCTCGTCAAACTTCAGCGTCGCCGCCGAGTGGAACACCACCGACACCTGCGGAAGAGAGTGCGTCATCAAATATTTCGCCACTCACCATGTGAAAAAAAAAGCGTATCGGGTATCGTTGGATCCCATAATAAAAAACCGGGCAAGAGCGAGTCGATCGGACTCGCGTACTGAGGGTTCCGTACCATCATGTTTTTTTAATTTTTCATCAGCGAGGCCTATATTCGTCAGAGAATTTTAACACTGTGCACTGCGGTGTAGAATATTTCAGTTTTATGTCAGCGCCATCTCTTGACCGATAGTGGAACTAATGTACTTTTATTGGTGATTTCTGAAAAAGTGCTATTTAGAGACTTAGTTTTATTTTTCTTGTAATCTTTACATTTTCTATCACATATAATAATTTCAGATTTTTCTCTTTGCAAACTTCGGAGATAAGGGGGGGCGTTATTTTTAACCGACTTCAAAAAAGGAGGAGGTTTGTTTTTTTTTTTCTTTGTGTGTTTGTTACGCGATTACTCCGCCAATTGTGGACCGATTTTCAAAATTCTTTTTTTGTTTGAAAGGATATGGTCTCGAGGGACCATTGTCACCAACTCAGAATCTGATGAGGGAATCCCATGGAAATCGAGGGAAACCCTCAAATTTTATAGGCACACCTATAGCGATTTGGGTATTTTTTATAGTAACTCGTGCATTTGCTTTCGGAAAGCACCATTTGGTGAAGTGGAACTGATGATGAAGACCACAGATGGCCACCGGAACTACTCAATAATAAGCATTTCACGGGTTACGATTGGATTAGGTACTTTAATGTGGTTGCTAAGCAATTTATGCTCGTCACAATGCTTATGGTGAAGTGGAGCTGAGGGTGACTTCTCAGCTCCAGTTCTCCTGGTTCTTACTAGGAGAACTCCTCAACAATTAACGTCCCTGCATCAGGGAAAGGTGGTGGTGGTATGTCAAAGGTTTGTTTGAACACTTAGTGCTACCAAGGGCTATCGTGTTGACCAGTAACTGGGTTGTGGAGGTCAGATAGGCAGTCACTCCATGTAAAATAGTGGTATTCAGCAGCAACCGGTTAGATTGGAAGCCGAACCCAACATAGTTGGGAAAAGACTTTTTATAAAGGACCAGCTTCTGCCCGCGACTTCACCGGCGTGAAACAGCCCCCGACCCGCCGCCGCCGCGCCGCCGCGGCGCATCCCATCGCCCGCTGCGTCGCATCCCATCGCCCGCCGCGTCGCATCCCATCGCCAGCCGCGTCGCATCCCATCGCCCGCCGCGTCGCGTCCCATCGATAGCCGCGTCGCATACCATCGCTCGCCGCGTCGTATCGCATCGCCCGCCGCGTCGCATACCATCGCTCGCCACGTCGCATCGCATCGCCCGCCGCGTCGCATCCCATCGCCCGCCGCCGCGCCGCGGTGTAATTTCGCGTTCGCTTCGCTTAGCGTTCTTTCTGACTTTTTGCTCGGCTCCTTATGATCGTAGCCTGGTGTTAAAAGCCTTTAACCTTCCTCAAGAATAGGGCTATCCAATACAAAAAGATTTTTTAAATCCAGAGGTTAGCGCGATCAAACAAACAAAAAAAAGTCAAAGTCAAAGATATTTCAAATAGGCACATAAAAGGCACTTTATTTGCCTATTTGTTTTTCTGGGGGCACGGGAGTGCCCCCGCCAAGACGAGCCAAGCGAAGCGCAAGGGCACTACCTACCTTTACTCGAAGCACTTCGTCGTATTTTTGAACCTTTAGTAGCAGAGCCAAGCTTCTAACTCTACACGCCCTAACTTCACAAAGTTTACATCTTAGTCAAAATATGTGGCTTGGCCGTTTGAACTATGGAAGAAGAGGACATGTTGTCAAGAGGCTTCAAGAACAATCGGAAATGGCGCGGACGTTTAGGGCACGGCTAACATTACGCTAAACTTCTGAATGCTTGTGAATCCTATAGCGGTATTATTGTAAACCATACTGATGGGAGCTATATTATGTTCTAAAGAGCTCCATCTCTTTCCCAGACTGAAGTAAGATATAAATAATACTGCTCCTATCTGTGATGCTATGTGAAACTCCTGGAGTTTCACTTCTTGAATGTATTCCCAACCAGACGCGACAGCACAGCTGGTGCTGCTGGTCAGTTTGTCGCGCCACTACTTCTTCCAGCTAAAGCACTGGGAAGTGCTGATGAGTGGGCGTTTTGCTGGACGGTCTTGTGTCATTTTATATTTCAAAAAGTGGTCATTCTTAGCCTAGTTTGAATATATGGGTTTTGATTCAAATTCAAATACGTTTATTGTTTGTTACATGTAGAAAAAGATCTTAAAGTTGTCATAGTATCACTGTAACATACCTATATAAGGTGTACAATGTTCTATTACGTTATTATTATTAAACATTCTTACAGGGTCTAGTCACTCTTTGTTTTAATCAAATTATACCTTAAAAAATATTATAAAAAATTAATATGTTTTAGTTATACTTACATTAAAAATAATTATACATTAGTCAAATACATTAAAATAAAAACTCATACATTCAATAGTCAAACACATTATCAATTAAACAAAATACATTAGTCCAAGTTTTTGTCATTCAAAAAATCGTTTATTGTGTAGTACGCTTTACCTATCAAGAATTCCTTGAGCTTAAGTTTAAAGATATTGATGGCTGAAATACTTTTAATATCGTTTGGTATTTTATTATAAATTTTTACTCCCATTCCAAATATACTAGATTTAAATTTGACTGTTCTACACCTAATTCCGGATAGCTCATTTTTATGTTCATTTCAAAGCGCACTATGCCGCAGTGATGTACCTAGCTGTGTGTAGTCGAGTGGACTGACCTGGTTGAGCTGGCTGATGGACTGCTGGTCGAGACCGAACCTTGGCCTGGTGACGTCACCGGCCAGCATGCTCAGCTTGTCCAGCTGCTGCGGGCACTGCCTTCGGATCACGTCGAACACCTTTCAAAAACAAACTATAAGCGACGAGAAACGGTTACATTTTCACAACTAGTAAATTTTTTGTGCATAATATTGTATGCTTTGTAAGAAAGGAGAGATGTTTAGAAGAAGACATGCTGCGCCGACCTCCAACAGGTGAATTGGAATGAGGGCAGGAGGATGATTATGACGACAAAGTAAGAAAATATTATAAAACTAGCTTCTGCCCGCGACTTCGTACGCGGATCCTGTTGCTTATGCCAGCGACAACGGGGTCGTCAAAATCGAAGATCTGAAACGTCTGATGTCGAATTCTAAGAACCCGGGGACTGGATAACAACGGGATGCGCGAGACGATTCGAGACGTCATTTTCAGGCAATAATGAACCAAGGGTGGTAAACTTGGCCTTGCACTTTGAATGTTGGCATAAATGGGCCTTCTGAAATCTGTTTCGCAACAAAAGATGTCATTTGAAAGGCATTATTGTACGAACGTATATTGTCCAAGAAATGTTTTGACTGTGATGGTCACCGATTAGCAGTGATCTTAATATTTCTGGAGGATTTTGTAATATTTCAATATGTACTTTCCCACCTGAGCAACACATACCGTTTGTTTCTTTTTGCTTCGCGATCCGAAGAGGTTTCCACGGAGCGAGTTGCAGCCTGATGTTCTCAAACAGCATCAAGTCTCTCCTGACGCTCTTCGGTAGATTCTTGGGATCTTATGATCCTCAATCTTTTAGCTCCTTTGGAACATTGGGAAAGATTTGACCTCTTTCTAGGCATGGTTATAGTTTTATTATGAAGATACCTGATCAATTAAAATCTAAGTGACTGCTCCCCTACCAAGGGTGCCCAGACACGGGATCGTCTGGCGCCCATGTGCTGGTTTGGTCCCTGGGGTGGTCACGGCGTGTTATGTGTTCTGGTGCGCCGGTGATGGTGAGTACTCCCCAGCGGAGGGTCCGGTGACGGACAGCCGCGGCGGGTTCACGGATGAGTGCTAACGCGTGCCCATGTTCCCGCCGTAAGCGGCAGAGGAGGACACAGTGGAGTTTTAGTGGGTTAGAGTACACCCTCCACATAACTGCACTATCTCCCCGTGGTAGTGCAGAATGCATGAGCATTTCTTCACGTTAAAAAAAATAAATGGGAGTTTTGGCCAGTAGGCTGTAGAGTCAAATTTTCAATGATATACCATCGTCATCGAAAATCAGTCCTAAACTGTTACCGCCTTCACCGCGTGGAGGTGAAATTAGTGATAGCTTTGATTTCCACATCAGATGTTTCTGATCTCCGATTTTTATAAGTCAACAGGAAATGCCCATCAGACCGAATAACTTTTACTAAGACGTCATTCCTATATGTGTTATGGTGTAGTTGGGCTCTTGGAGTTCCCCATCAGGTGTTCCAGATCTTCAAATTTATTCTCTCAGCAGAAAATCCTCATCACGTGGAACAATTTTTGCTATGGTACCATTTTTGTATCTCTTAAAGTTAAGCTGGTCTGTTTCGGTTCTGCATCAGGTGTTCAAGTTTCCAAGAAAAATTATAGCCTGAATGTTGTCCAGCCATAATAACTATACAACAAAAAAAAAACATTCAAATCTGTCCAGTAGTTCCGAAGATCGGACGCGCAGGCCCGAGGCGTGTACGTACTCTGATAGAATACCTTAACAAATGTTCGCCGTGATTCTTTAAATTGACATAACTTTTTTTATTTATGAACCGATTGACATGAAATAAACACTAAATGTTAAGTGAAGCCTACTATAATATATTACTGAAAACCGCATCTAAATCGAATAAGCCGTTTCTGATATTAGCGTGCACAAACAAACAGACAAAAAAAAATTAATTACAATTTCGGGTTCGGCATCGATATAATAACAACCCCTGCTACTTTTTTTTATATATTTCCATTGTACAGACACCACTTTTCTACAAATTTATTATTTATGTAGTATATAGATATAGATAAAAGGTAAAAAAAAAAAAATTCACCGACTTCAAAAAGAAATTATCTCAAAATTATGAAATAACTTTAATTTCGGAAGACGGTGTCTTGGGGTCTGTATTTTAGTTTTAGTTTTTTGTCACCGACTGACTTCCGAAATTAACCTACGGTTTAATTCTTTTTTAATTATTTTTTTATTTCGTATTTTTAGTTTTAAGTAAAAACTGGAATATTTGTTTGTAATAAGTAGGTAATAGTTTTGTTGTAAACATTGCACTAGAATTTGACCAAGGTTTTGAGGTGTTTTCCCTTTGACACTACACCCGTAGCTCGTATCAATAAGCCAGGCCGTCACACTTACACCACATGAATAGACAAACGGTATATGTCTACTCATGTGCTTACACTATCATTCCATATCTTGAAAATTACTGAATCGATTTTGATTAAACTTGCACTATTCCTTAAGTTGAAGTAAAGGTAAGCCAATAAAAAAAATGGTCACGATCCGACAAATAGATGGCAAAGAGTACTTTTTTATACGAGATGCGGAGAAATGCGTGAACAAACATACATACGTACAGTCACGAGCACTAATATGTCAACACATGGCAACTTTCAAATGCGATTTTTTCGTGAAATAACGAATGCCACCTTGAAACACGACACTTTACATAAACCTATGGGTTCGAAAATACTATGTTCTTAATAACATAAAATTTCATTCAAAATTAAAGGAGAAAATCGCCTTCGAATAAACCCAAGTGTATACATACTTATGCTCGTGACTGTACATCTTTAAAATTTTGTATAAGTACCAGTTTGTTTGGAAGCCCTAATACTCGTAGATTGTCATAATGTGAAAATGCAGTTCCAATAATATTACTTACATAAATACGTGTCGAAATTGATAACCTCCTTTTTTTTGAAGTCGGTAAAAATAGGTAGGTATTAATTATTTAATAATTAATACCTATGATAACAATACACCCTTTCAATATAATTGAATACCTAATAGCTTTTTTTTTTATTATTTATTTAATGATTTAATTGAATGAGTAAAAATAACAAAATTAAATTCTAACTTAACTAAAACTATACAGAAACTAAAAAATAGCGTCGAAAAATTCATCCGCATCGCTGTAGCCTGGTAATGTACCCAAGAGACTGGCGGCATTACCACGTTGTATGGCGATGCTTAGCCTCTGGCCAAGATAAAAGCCAGCCCTTGGGTCACGGGAAGTGTCAACCAGCCGTTTCGAAATTTCTTTAAAAAGACCATGAGCACTCGGACCCCACGGCCCGAGAGTTTCAACCCCAAACGGCTCGAAAATATAGTTTCCGATGAGGTTATTATATTTTCGCCGCTTGAGGTTTTCCGCAGCCGCAGCAGCAGCGCCAGCACAGCATGCCGAGCCAGGAAGATGGGATGGCGCAAGAGTATCGACACACGTAGCGTCCCACACTAAAGGCCTACCCACATTCCATGGAAATAAAGACATACCGTCCGACATCTTGCCATCGTCGCGTGCCAAACCATTGGGTTCTAATACAGCTGGAACGCCGACGGTGACAAGAGCTCGTCGGATGATGTCTATGCGACCCGCACTTCGGCTGCAAGACAGGCCGTGGTGTCCGAGGCTGTTGACATCTTCGCCACAGTGACAGCGATGGGGAGAACAGCAAGGAGTGCCTAGACGTAGGGAAGCAGCGAGGCGAAAAGTAGTGTCGTCGAACAAAGTGCCTATGTTCGACGAAGGCAGTGCATGAAGCCAAAGACCCGACTCCCACCTACCCACTGCCAGCAGGCGCGCACGTTCCGCAGTAGTAGCAGACGAGTCAAGTAAATTGTTCTGTACTACTCTGCAGAGCGGCTCATCCCACCGTCTCTGGGAAGATGGATTGTCGGGTGGATCTGTATTTGGGCAAGCGAGTCTCCAGGCATCCATAGCCTCGGTGAAACACGGCACATCAGAATTAATCAGTGTGGAAGCTAGGATTTTCCTGATTAATTTATCAGTGCCGTGGACCGAAGATATAAAAGCCGGTAAACTAATACTAGAAATTTTGCGGACGCCGAGGCCCCCCTTATGAATGGGAAGAGTAGCTTGTGCCCAAGCTCGGTCGTCCATGGCCACATTTAAAATGGAAGTTAATGTATGCCTGATAATTTGGTCCATTTTGTCTAAAAGGCGAAGAAAATATGTTAATTTAGGGCCGAAACAGCAAGCGGATTAAAGATAAGGCCGAATGCATATTAATTTGGAACAATCTTATATTATATATTATATTATATATTATATTTATTTGCTTTAAAACATTTATGATCTTACATGTTTCGCTATCACATGGACTGGCGGACTGGCATACAAATATTTAAACATATTAAATGTAACAAATTTAACACATTAATTTGTTAAAATTAAAACCTTTTTAATGAAATTGGTAAATCGACGAAATCCTCATGGGTTTCGTATCTATTTGATTGAACACATATGAATAAAAGGTATTTATAGTAATATAATTAAATCTCAGAATCCTTATAATTATCTGCTACTTTTTTATCAAAAAAATCTTTTACACTATAAAAACAATTACCAATAAGTAAGCCATTTGTGTAGTTTTGATTTAAAGCGTTTTAGAGGGAGTTCCCTTACTTCTTTTGGAATATTGTTGAATATTTTAATTGCTGTGTTAAAGCTATTCTTATGACATAATTAATGTGCTTTGATGTGAAAGAATTCTTAGCCGTATTGCTTTAACATAATCTTAATAAATTGTTATCAAGTTTTTGTCGAGATACAATGACTTGTTATACAGAATAATTGCTTTTTATATGCAATTATTCTGTATACTTAATTTAGTAATTATAATAATAATATATAAATATAGTAAGTATAGTCATTGTATCTCGACTTGGGTCGACTTGGTTGGGTTGGGAGGTTGTCGAATGTGGACTCAGCGATAATTGTGCCGATAGTTAGGACAATCAAGAGCCTCGCCCAACATCTGAGGAGGCTCTCGTTGGGCAGCTGGATCAAGGGCTTGACGGCTCGTATTCTTAGGAGGTTCCTCTCTCTGGAGCCCTGAAGCGGTAGCTTGGACCCTGTTCCTGATACCGCTCTGGGCTACAATTTTTTTTATTGTTTTTAAATTTTTATATTTCAAAATGTATTTTATATTATGTGTACTAGATGCGCCCCGCGGTTTTACCCGCGTAAATATCGATCCCGTGGGAATATCGGGATAAAAAGTTAATCCAGGGTGTCAGCTACCTCAATACCAAATTTTAGCAAAATTGATCCAGCCGTTTAAGCGTGAAGAAGTAACAAACATATAAACACACCCTTGTTTGTACAGACACCCTTACGAGGACCTTGTTAGTCCTAGAACGAACCGAGGACCCTCCAAAAAACTGGTTTAAATACCTCGTTGGCCTTTTAGAATAAGATAGAAAGAGACAGGTGAGTAAATCTATAGTGATGAGCTTATTGGGATAATGCTATCTCAACATTTTTCTGTATGAATTTCGGCTATCATACTGAGGACCTGAAATACACAGCTAAATGTGACCAACGATGCACATACGAGGACTTTGTGTAAGCCAACCGAGGACCTCTTACGTAAGCCCTGCGACGTCCTTCCGAGGACGTATTTTTACACAATATTTCTTATAGCTTGTACAAAGTGCGGACGTTGTGTTAGACTTTATATCACTAAACCGAGGACAGTTTTTCGCGTAGAACTTGTACAAACCGAGGACCTGGAAAATACCTACCTACCTACCTAAAACATTTTACGTGTAAGATAATAATCAATGTCCCGATTTATTTCTTACACACTTTTTCTAAAATGAAGTACCAAGCGAGGACAAGTCAATGTCTTTACGTTTGTCAGCGCTTCTCAAAGGATTATTTATCAAAGAGAGCCGACAGTAACGGCTTTATTTTGTTAAACACTCGTGATTGTTGCTTATAACGTAAACAAAAACCCAGAAATCGATCCTTATCAGCGACACTATCGAATGGTGTAATAAATACAGTGTGTTTTTTTTTCAAAATCGTCGGGTTCGATTCCTGGCTAGAAATATTGATTTTTCAAAAATCCAATGATGCAGTTTCAGTTTTCACCAAAATCGAGGCCGCGACTCTTTTGAGTACTTTTCGCTATTCCTCATAGTTTCGGATTTGGCCATCCACGCTCACCTTTAAAATTCATCCTGTAATATAAAAGGAGAAACAGACTGACATATCAAATCAACGCACAGCCGCAACTACTGGGTCTAGGAATGTGATTTTAGACGTTACGGACGCTTTTAACGTTCTACATTGTTCTCACATGCATAATTTTTAACATGAATGATTTATACAAGATTTTGTAACCATATTATTTTGATTAAAAAGAGTGTCCATGGAGTTTCTTGCCCGTTCTTCTCCATAGGTACCTGCGCTTTGGAATGGGCAACTAGCTTCATCTTTCTGACTGACCGACCCCTTTTTTTTTTTTTTGCGGATGGGGAATCATGAAATGACCCCTCCCGCTCTGGGTGGAGCGGAAGGGAGTGTCAGACTCTTACTGACTAAAACCCACCCGTGTTCCTTCCTTAGCCCTTTATGTTCCGGGCCAGCGGTAACCCTTTCGGACAATCCCGCTGACCCGGCAGGCTTCGGCCCTATGGGGTCCTCGATGCTGACATCTCTTTGAGGTGCGCGTGGAACACGTACGCGCCGTCCGGCACGGGCCTGGTCCTGATCGGATCGGACGATGAGCTACCCATTACTCTCCGTCCGCAGGCCCGCGCTTACGGTGGCCGGGAGTCGTCGCGCGGCTCCCGACGCCCGGAGCGTCTCCCGCGGCGGCTGGGACGGGAGGCTCTCTCTCTGAGCTGACCGACCCCTTGACAATTCAAAAGTGCCTGTTGAGTTTGAGATTGTGAAATTTTGCACACGGCTTCCTTTTATAATGTAGGGGAGCACTAAGAAGGGGTTTTTGGAAATTCAACCTTTAAGGGGGTGAAAAGGGATCCCCCCTTTTTACCCCCTTGTTTTTTGTTTGTATGAAAAATCTTATTCCTTGAGTTAAAAAACTTGGCACAAATACAAAAAATGCCAAACTTCATAATTTACTTAGATAATAAGTAAATTATGAAGTTTGGCATTTTTTGTTTTTCTAAACTACCCCCTAAATTGTGGGGTGTCCGAATTTGTATGGAAGATTTTTAACTCGCGGTCCGATTAGCTCGAAACTCAGTATTTATACTTAAGACCAAAAACAAAGAATACCGTGTATCAGGGTTTTTCGAAAATCTAGCCCTAACGAGGTGAAAAGGGGTAGTTAATTATACAAGCGAGGATTTTACTGCGTGGCTTGAGTAACTCGAAAATTGGTATAAATAAATCTTCGAGTGAAGTAATGAACATAATAATATAGCAAACGATTTTTCGGAATTCCACCCCTGTGGGGGTGAAGACCAAGAATACAGTTTATATGAAAAATCTTATTCATATGGTTAATAAACTTGAAACTAAAGGGAGATTGGGGGTGTAAATTTTGTATGGAAGAATTTTAACGCGTGGTCCAATTAATTCGAAACTCAGTATGTAAGACCAAAATAAATAATAGAGTAAGTATATCAGGTTTTTTAGAAAATCTACCCCTAACGGGGTGAAGAGGGATAGTAAATTTCTTAGGGGAGTATTTTATTACGTGGCTTGATATGATAATTTGGTCATAATATTTAAGTCAAGCTATAGAAACATCCCAGACGATTTTTCAAAACTACACCCCTATGGGGATAAAATATTTTTAATAGCCATGTTTATAATCACGTCTAAACTTGCTATGGAGTATCTTAATTTGACAGGACTAAACTAATATTTATCTTCTGTCCTTTTAAATATAAAGAAAAAGATGCACTGAACTTAAATTTTGTTTAGTTTGTGAACAAGGGAATCGGCGCCATTAAGTTATTAAGTTTGCATGCTTCCCAAATTATTTTGATCTCGCTTGATAATATTTCTTTGTTTTTTTCTAACTAAGCATTGTGTTATGAAATTTTATGTCAAGTTTTTAGCCCAATTTATGTCGATTTCTTTTAATTATGGTTTCTATAAGTCTTTTTGTTTGAGTCGTTTTCTATTAACTGTTATGTAAGTTTTATAATCATGCTTCTCAAAGATGTTATTGCAACTTGATGATTATTTTTATAAGTAGATCGTTGGTAAAAGTTTGTTAAATAATTTGTTCCATTTTAAAATAAACCTACTTACTTTTATTTCAGTAAAGTTTATGACGTGGTTTCCTTTAGTATGTTCATGTTCTGTATTTCTTTGTACTTTATATTTGTTTCAAATCTTGCTGCAGACATTTCACCTAGGAAGACATTTATTTTCTTTATGAAAAGCACACGTATTTAGCTCCTATGACAATACAATATTTTATGGTGCAAATCATAATGTTGTATAATATAAGCGGGCCTAGGTACTTAGCACATGCTGCAGAAAAAGCCTGATTATTCCTCGTCCACCTAGTAGCTACCAACGATTTGTTTAAGGATTCAGTCTACCTTCGATTTTCTCCTTCATAATTTTATTTAAATGATAGCATATAATTTGTCTTCTACACACAAGGAAAACTGTCGAAACGAGGACTAGAATACACACTGTTCGGAAAATCTAGCAAACCGAGGTCTTAAATACACATTGTCTGGAAAAGCTACCTAACCGAGGTCTTTTGTGTTAAAGTTAACACATAGGTCCTCGGATAATACAACAAACGTGAAATGAGTGTAAAGAGTCTGTGTATGAGGCGACAGTGGCACCATCTGGTGGATACACAATGTCTGTGTAAGATTATGAATAATCTTGATCAAACCGAGGTTCAGACCACTTTTTCGTATTAAGTATATAGAAAGACTCAAAATCGCTTGCAGAATACGAATCTTTGGTCAAGTCAAACCGAGGACCCTCGAAAAGGTCCTCGCTTTGAAAAGGTCCTCGGTCGTGCCTTGTGTATTCATACGCACGTCCTCGGATGGTACTTAAAACAAACACACCCTCACACCCCCCCACACACACACCCCCCCACACACACACACACTCACAAACTTTCGCCTTTATAATATTAGTGTGATTTATGACATAAAGGAGACAATTATTACAATTTGCATAAAAGTTTGTTTGACTGAATATGCTAACATTAGCGCATCTCTCACACCTAATCCAATTTTCTGTAAGTATGTCTATAAACCTGAAGGTTTGAAGTTGTCAGACCTGGGAGTGTTTGAGCTGCGCGAGTCTCTTCTCGGGGGCGGTGTCCTTCTTGTGGCGCATCAGCAGGTGCAGGCGGGACACGTCGCGGCATGTCCACAGCAGGCGCTCCACCAGTACCTGCATCAGCATCATCATAATATACAATGCCATTAACGTAAGGCCTATCTAAAAACATGAATGGCACTTTTTTAATAAATGTGCCTCTTTTTGTGAGCCTCAAATAACTCCCATTTTGGTGTCTTAAACATATCTAAATAGCCACTGCGACCAACATGGATTTAGCGGTTAGTTCACAGTTATAACCCAAACTTACACATTCATTTGTGACCAAGCTCAGTTACTGCAATCAAGTTTGAGAAAGGGCCAGATAGTTGAAAAGAGGATCATTTATTAAAAAAAAAACCGGCCAAGTGCGTGTCGGGCCACGCATAATGTAGGGTTCCGTAGTAGCCCCGTTATCACTATATAGTACGATTCTGTTGTTCTTTATTCTGAATTTGAATATAATTATGTACCTACTTAATGGTAAAGATATTAAGAGTTTAAAGTTATAGGTATATTCCGACAGTCACAAATACGAATTTCAAAATACCGGTTTTCATAATTCCGAATGGTTGTAAATTCCTAAACAACTCCGAATTATCATTCATGCTATTTTAATAATTCCTAAATTTTAATATTCTTAACGTTTATAATTACTATTCTCAAAATACCGAATTTCAATAGATCGAATAACAAAAAGTCCGACTTAATCATAATTCAAAACATCAAAAATACGAATTCCGATTACTTATTAAAATACCGATTAATTAGAATTCCGAAATAAAAACGCATTGTAAAACTGAATAAAAAGAAAAATAAACACATATTTTGCTCGTCAGAGAAAAGTATAATCCCACCAAAAACATTTTCATGTAAAATGTTGCCAAGACGAGACCACATATGGCTCGCACTGCCAAAAAGTTGTCGGATCTCATGTAGAGCCAAGCTTCTAACTCTACACGCCCTAACTTCACAAACTCTACACCTTAGTCAAAATATGAGGCTTGGCCGTTTCGTTACTACAAGAACTATTGTATAACAGAAAAGTGATGAACAGTGAATAAATTTTTCACCTTACTCCCATGTGATGGTAGCGAAACGGCCAAGCCACATATTTTGACTAAGGTGTAGAGTAGGAGTTGACTAAGGAGTAGGCTATTGTAACATGTTAGATAAATTACAAGCTGACCGCTTGTAATTTATCTAAGTTACAATAGCCTAATGTCAACTGCTCATCACCTTTTCCAAAATATTGCTTTTCCCGATGAAGGGACGTTAATATTGTGTGTTGAGGAGTTCTCCGTGTAAGAACCAGGAGAACTCCTCAACAACCACTCGCCATACGCATTGTGACAAGGATAAATTGCTTAGCAACCATATTAAAGTAATCGAATCGCAACCCGTGAAATATTTGTCATTGAGTAGTTACGATGGCCATCTGTGGTCTTCATCATCAGTTCCACTTTACCAAATGATGATTTCCGAGAGCAAATGCTCAAGTTACTTTTAAAAATATCCAAATCTATAGGTTTGCCTATAAAATTTGAGGGTTTCCCTCGATTTCCATGGAATCCTCTCATCATATTCCAACTTGATGATAACGGGACCACCTCGAGCCGAGACCACCACGTTTTCGTCGTCTACCCCATCGTGTGGTGGGGTATTGTTGAATAGGTCTTCTAAAATGACTTGGGGGTTGCTAAAATTATTTTTCGATTTAATGCTCCATTTACGAAATATTAAACTTTAAAGTGCAAATTTTGTTCCACTAGCCCCCCTAAAAGTTAACTGCTGGCTTGAAAAATCTGGAAAAATTCACGATGATAGTGCAGTTCATGAACTTTAAAGGAAAAGTATAGCGCTTAAGTTAACTTTATTAGTTTAGCAGTAATAGTCGTTGAACTTGGGTGTTGGATGATTTTGTACGAAATACAAAATCCTTAGCATTAATTCCATATAGTGACTAAGATGAAGTAGTTGCTTGTTTATGACGACTTGCATTAAAAAACAAAATATTAAGTAAAAAAACTAAAAAAACCATAATAAATTATCATAAGTTCCACAATACTGCCGCTAGATGGCGCTGTACCAACGGGTTACGCTTTTATTCGAGTACTTAGAGAAGTCACAATCGAACTTTGTTCAATTTCCGAAATTCAATTTTGCGAATTGAAATAATATCTTGGCACTGGCAGCAATCGTACTCTTATTTTTTAGCTTTAGAAGGAAGAAAGTGGTTCATATAATTATCTTCGGAAATCAATATTTTGTTGTGTTTAGTATCGCTATTCGATAACAGATGGCGTTGTGCCGTGACGTCACTTTTGTAGATCGCGATATTGAGATTTTCTTGCAAGGTATGACCTCCGTGGTTACGTTATGTGTAAAAGTTTTGTTTTACTCTGGACAGTGACATTTCATTTATTCATAAAACATTTTACAATACGACCGACGTAACTTGGCGGGCCTGAACTTTGCGAAGAAGGCTGCGCAGTAAGATTTTATAGGAACCAAATGGTGACATGAGGCGAGTGCGAGTGAGAGAACATGCGCGAAAGTTCTTAGTGCCTATGTTCAGGCCCGCTAAGTTACGTCTGTCGTACATTGTGTTAAATATAATGTACACATGTCATACATTGTTATTATGACACCCGTGATAATATAACCATTAACTCCTAATATCTTTACCATTACATATAATATCTTCTTATATATAACATTCTCGTGTCACAATGTTAGTTACCATACTCCTACGAAACGGCTTGACCGATTTTTATGATATTTTATATGCATATTCAGTAGGTCTGTCTCCTATGCACAAAAACTAAATAAATATTTTATACTATAATTATCATCTTTGTTTGCTTATGTCTAACAGCGGTTTAATTAAATATTTCCCTAACATAAGTGGTCCTGCTTGGAGCCCCGGGCACCCCCGGGTAGGAATAAGTTTTGTTGGGTTTTTCCATTAGGGATATCTCTGTGATAGTCCGGAGTCTGGATTTGAGTTTGGTTGATGGCAAAATTTGGTTTGGTATGTTATTTATTTATAATTTCTACATTATGATTATATCTGTAAATATTTTATCTTTTACTTAAAGTGATTATAGTTTGAATGTAGATTAGTTTAAACAATAAATTCGATTGAAATATAAATAAAGTTAATTGAAATTCAAATCTGAGTTAATTAATACACCGTAAGTACCTACGTTTTACGAAGAAATTTTAGCAAGTCAAACAACGTAACGTAACAACGTATTTAATTCGAAATGGGCTAATGAGTAAGACACTCTTTAACCCACTTTGAATTATAGACGGTCATGGTTACAAACTACTTATTCCAGATTGCACCTGGAACTGCTGACCTACCTACCGCCTGACCTACCTTCCCCATAAATCCAGTGGCACCAGTGATGAACACCTCTCTCCCCGCGAAGAACTCAGGGATGAGGGGGAGTGTCGGTGACTGTGGGACGGGGCGGGGCACCATTGTGGCTTACTTCAAATGTAATAGCCTGTTGAATACGCAAGGAAAATACATTATAGAGCCTTCAGTAAATTATGTAAGACACTAAGGGGGAGGGCAACAAAGTGGGACATCGTGTGACAAGCGGGGGACAAGTCATAAGCTACGTGACGGCACATGCACAAAGTGGGACATCGTGTGACAAGCGGGGGACAAGTCATAAGCTACGTGACGGCACATGCACAAAACTTAACATTACCAGTTCTATCAATATTACTATAAGATTTAATTTTAAATTGAATATATGTGATGACACACCTGGGGTCACCTGTGATAAGGAATGGGGGTCTCCAAAAATCATGATATTCGTGTGACATAATTTATGAATGAAAAAAACAGAAAGAGCCCCAACATACTACCCGTAGGTACCCCATACTATATATTACTGGTAATAAAGATTTATTAATCACCGTGAGGTTTGAACACTGTTGGGTTGGGAATGTTTAAAAAACAGAAAGGGCCCCAACATACTACCCGTAGGTACCCCATACTATATATTACTGGTAATAAACAGAAAGGGCCCCAACATACTACCCGTAGGTACCCCATACTATATATTACTGGTAATAAACCGAAAGGGCCCCAACATACTACCCGTAGGTACCCTATACTATATATTACTGGTAATAAAGATTTATTAATCACCGTGAGGTTTGAACACTGTTGGGTTGGGAATGTTTAAAAAACAGAAAGGGCCCCAACATACTACCCGTAGGTACCCCATACTATATATTACTGGTAATAAACAGAAAGGGCCCCAACATACTACCCGTAGGTACCCCATACTATATATTACTGGTAATAAACAGAAAGGGCCCCAACATACTACCCGTAGGTACCCCATACTATATATTACTGGTAATAAACAGAAAGGGCCCCAACATACTACCCGTAGGTACCCTATACTATATATTATTGGTAATAAAGATTTATTAATCACCGTGAGGTTTGAACACTGTTGGGTTGGGAATGTTTAAAAAACAGAAAGGGCCCCAACATACTACCCGTAGGTACCCCATACTATATATTACTGGTAATAAACCGAAAGGGCCGCAACATACTACCCGTAGGTACCCCATACTATATATTACTGGTAATAAACAGAAAGGGCCCCAACATACTACCCGTAGGTACCCCATACTATATATTACTGGTAATAAACCGAAAGGGCCCCAACATACTACCCGTAGGTACCCCATACTATATATTACTGGTAATAAACAGAAAGGGCCCCAACATACTACCCGTAGGTACCCCATACTATATATTACTGGTAATAAACCGAAAGGGCCCCAACATACTACCCGTAGGTACCCCATACTATATATTACTGGTAATAAACAGAAAGGGCCCCAACATACTACCCGTAGGTACCCCATACTATATATTACTGGTAATAAACCGAAAGGGCCCCAACATACTACCCGTAGGTACCCCATACTATATATTACTGGTAATAAACCGAAAGGGCCCCAACATACTACCCGTAGGTACCCCATACTATATATTACTGGTAATAAACAGAAAGGGCCCCAACATACTACCCGTAGGTACCCTATACTATATATTACTGGTAATAAACAGAAAGGGCCCCAACATACTACCCGTAGGTACCCCATACTATATATTACTGGTAATAAACCGAAAGGGCCCCAACATACTACCCGTAGGTACCCCATACTATATATTACTGGTAATAAACAGAAAGGGCCCCAACATACTACCCGTAGGTACCCCATACTATATATTACTGGTAATAAACAGAAAGGGCCCCAACATACTACCCGTAGGTACCCTATACTATATATTACTGGTAATAAACAGAAAGGGCCCCAACATACTACCCGTAGGTACCCCATACTATATATTACTGGTAATAAAGATTTATTAATCACCGTGAGGTTTGAACACTGTTGGGTTGGGAATGATTTTTAAAATAATTTCGTTGTTTCTTTTGATCCTGAATCCTATGTTTTCAATTTGAGGAGAAGAAATTATACAGGGTGATTGGAAGATGGGTGCAAAGCTTTAAGGCGAAGATAGTACAGGCAATTCAGAACCATTTAAGCCATGGTTGTCTTAGACGAAGTCTTACCACTTTTTTTTTACCAATTTCTTAAGATTTTTTTCGAAAATTCCCAAAGTTTCAACTAAACTACTTATTTATGGCCAAATTGAATGATAAACGAATTCATTTTTATTGTATTTAATTAAAGTAATGTGTAAGCAATCTAGCAAAACATGTTTTAGGCCTCTGTGTCGTTAGACATTTTTTTTACAGACATTTAAAGTTCATAAAACATTTTAAAATTCATAAATATTTTTTGTAAACCTTATTTAAAAAAAAACGGAGCGTGCTTTTTTTGTTCAAACCTTTTTGAAAACATGCTTGATAATCGCTTTTTCTGTTGAGGTAACATTTACGCGGATATCTTACAAATTATTGAAATTAGGACCTAAAAACCAATTTGAGGGAGAAATTTTAAATTTTTGGCAGACTAAATAAAACAACATTTGAATTTAATTTATTTATGTTTCATGTTCAAAATGTTGTCCGTGATTTCTAATACAAGCACGGCTCCGTCTTCTCACTTCTGTTGTTGTTATTTTCAACATCATCTCCAGCTTCATTGTTTCAAACTCTGAATTCATTCTCTCTATCGGTTCTTCTCTCGTGTTTTTTTTTTTTTTTTAATCTTTTGTTTTAGGGACTTTTGTTCTTGTGAGAACATGTCAGCCCCGTTAAGTCTCTCGTGTTTATTTCAACATTCGTATACACTAGCTCCTTGGCCCGGCCCCACACGAAAAAGTCCAGCAGGGTCAGATCTGGTGAGCGAGCGGGCCAAGGGATGGGTCCATCTCTGCCAATCCAGCTGTCAGGAAAACTATTATTTAAGTGTTCCCTTACATTTAACATCCAATGCGTTGGACAGCCGTCTTGCTGAAAGATGACTGTACTGTCTCTTGCGAATATCGGGACACCGGTTTCCTCTATCAGCTCTGGTAAATCCACTTGTAGAAAGTGCAAATCATTTTCACCATTGAAAGTCTCCGGTAAGAAGTGGGGCCCAATCAACGTCCTGCAAATTACTCCAGCCCAAACATTGACAGAGAATTTCCTCTGAAACGACACCTGCTTCTTAAAATGTGGATTGTTGTCTTTGGCGGCCCATTCATGAAGGTTATGAAAGTTTGTAATGCCCTCCCTAGAAAATTTGAATTTTAAATCAATCTTGTGGACGGATGAAAGCAAATTTTCTAGGGAGGGCATTACAAACTTTCATAACCCACACAACACATGGGGAACACTTAAATAATTGCTTTCCTGACAGCTGGATTGGCAGAGATGGACCCATCCCTTGGCCCGCTCGCTCACCAGATCTGACCCTGCTGGACTTTTTCGTGTGGGGCCGGGCCAAGGAGCTGGTGTATACGAATGTTGAAATAAACACGAGAGAAGAACTGACAGAGAGAATGAATTCAGAGTTTGAAACAATGAAGCTGGAGATATGATGTTGAAAATAACAACAACAGAAGTGAGAAGACGGAGCCGTGCTTGTATTAGGAATCACGGACAACATTTTGATCATGAAACATAAATAAATTTAATTCAAATGTTGTTTTATTTAGACTGCCTAAAATTTAAAATTTCTCCCTTAAATTGGTTTTTAGGTCCTAATTTCAATAATTTGTAAGATATCTGCGTAAATGTTACCTCAAAAGAAAGAGCGATTATCAAGCATGTTTTCAAAAAGGTTTGAACAAAAAAAGCACGCTCCGTTATTTTTAAAATAAGGTTTACAAAAAGTATTTATGAATTTTAAAATTTGTTATGAACTTTAAATATCTGTAAAAATAATGTCTAACGACACAGAGGCCTAAAAGATGGTTTGCTAGATTGCTTACACATTACTTTAATTAAATACAATAAAAATGAATTCGTTTATCATTAAATTTGGCCATAAAGAAATAGTTTAGTTAAAACTTTAGGAATTTTTGAAAAAAATCTTAAGAAATTGGTAAAAAAAAAGTAGTAAGACTTCGTCTAAGACAACCATGGCTTAAATGGTTCTAAATTGTCTGTACTATCTTCGCCTTAAAGCTTTGCACCCATCTTCCAATCACCCTGTATATGGTAAACAGTAATAAAGGCTTTTACCAAAACCAAGAGCTTTCTGGAAACCCTATAATGTTCCCACTCCTAGCTCCACATCTGTCGACTTCTCTCCGGTCCAAGGGGAAAATAAAGCCTTTTGAGATAAGTCGCGAACACGGAAACGCGGTCCCAAAACAGCCTAAGTGCTATTTTACAGTGGGTACCAGGCAGGGTACCTATAGTTACCGAAGTGCGAAAATAATTATGTGATCGACAAAAATAGAACCTCATGAGGTACTTACCGGCTGCGTCACCATTTACTGACAATAACGTGAGCTTGTCGTGTTAATAACACGTAGTATGCGCAGACTCAGAGTGCCAGCTTTATACCTAAAGCGCTAGTACTACGGCTCAAAAACTCATTACTTCTTATGTATTCCACGAATAAAACCTTTTTAGGGTTCCGTACCCAAAGGGTGCCAACGGAACCCTATTAATAAGCCTCTACTGTCCGTCCATCCGTCTCTACAACATACCTCTACAGTCTATACAGTACTAAGAAAAAAATCTAACATGGATAGGATAAACAGAAAACTAAACTATGTGCAAGAACTATTCTACAGGGTATGATAGAAATATCTGGTGGGGTAATATAGGTACACATAGATGTAGTAAATAAGAAAGTAGGAAGGTAAAAGTATCGACAGGGAGTCTATTCTAGGGAGTGTTCAAATCAATCTAACTATGAGATTAATAAGATTAAATTCACTGTTCACAGAAGCCGGGGTTCAGTCTCTGTGTGTTACCTCGTCCTTAACCGCACGACACGTGCGTACAGTTGTTACTAAATGAAGTGCTAATGCTTTTACAAATATTGGTCTCACTGTAATCCGGAAGACACCGCCGTGGAAGCTATGGGAATCTTACGTTACTTAGCATGTACGAGTATGTGGTAATCATAATATTTTGCATAAGCAAGTATATCGCATCTCGACCATACGCACGTGTGATAAGTAGAGTTTTAAAGAATATAATATTGATTAATTGGAAAAGGATAAAATAATTTAAAAACCCCCGACTTAAAGAATTTATGTAACGAGACTTAAACAGATAAATTCGTATGGTAGTCGGGGGACCTCTTAGAATAGAAGATTCCAAAGAACGGTCCCCCGACATCCATATGAATTTATCTGTTTTAGTCTCGTTACATAAATTCTTTAAGTCGGGGGTTTTTTCTCAAGTTCTGAGTTGAGCTGCACGATTTTTGACAAATGCGTGCACTGATTGGACAGGTCCGCTCAATCTGTGTGGTTCTTTCCTCAAAAGACCATTTCAGACACCAATCTACATGGTCTTCACACGATCTGACCAAGATTTTGTCTGGACTTTAAAAGAGACTGTGACTTCTGAGTTTGTTTCGGCCTTTCTTCTCAGAATAGTCAGTTAGGAAACGCCGACCTCATCTAGTTTAAAAAAAAAATATGATTGACGTGTAAAAGTGTTTGTACAAACCTACTTACAGAAATAAAAATCATTTATCATTTATCATTTATCATCATTTTAAATTATTTTATCCTTTTCCAATTACATTTATTTAAAACGTTTCATATTTTTCAAATTTTTAATTGTAGTAGATAGGCACCTATCCCACACAAATTCATCTAGGTACTTAATTTGTGATGATATAAAAACATAATTATATACAATAGATGAATTGGATAAAAAACCTATAAATAATTAAGCTAACTCAAGAACTAACCCAAGAATCACGGACATGTCAGTGTTTACTGTGTTAGGCACACTGACATAGAAGACATGTCCGAGATTCTTGGGCCGATTTTCGTGATTCTTTTTTAATTTGGCAGAAGAAGCCCGCGCGGTGGACATATAGCGGCCGCGTTCAAAGTCAATATTTAACTTAAACATTAGTATGGAGCACACGAACCGTCTGTGTGAGAAGTGCATAAAGTGTACAAGTCGTAAGGCGCTCTGTTTGATTTACTCACAGCTTGAATATTAACGATGTTAGCTGACTAACAACCCGTGCACACACACACACACGGTGGACGGACAAACAGATACGTTATGTGAGAGCAAACATTAGGTAATGACGAGCAGGCGTGAGTCTGCTCCTAAAGTATATGATAAAACTGTTACCTAACAACCCTCTTTCTTCTTGTCCCTGTTGTTATAATAGATTATTATAGTATATAATATGCCTTTCGTATTGTATTTTTTTAAGACTACTTATAAGTAAAAAGTGAAAAAAAGTTTTTACAAAAACAAAAACACTACTTACAAAGTGAAAAATAATTTCGGAAGTCGGTGTCGTTGGTTCCGCATTTTCGTATTTTGACCTAACTTATATTGCGATCATTTATTTTTTATGGAGAAGAAACAAATCTGACACATACATAACATCACGCCTGTATACCCCGAAGGGTAGGCGAGGTTTAAGTCCTACCTCTAGTACGAGTACACAAACATTTCACTTTGTTTTCGCTTTAGGTTTGTTTTAAAACTCGCCAAATAATAATAATTACTTACTTATTTTGTTTTTATTATTGTTAATAAATATTTATATTACACTGCACTTCACTTTAATTGTATAAAGTTAGTGTAAAATATTTTAAGAGAGCGAGTTAAATTATGGTTTCTTTTCTACAGAAAATAAAATAAAATACTTTGTTCTACAATACATAAGTCCCAACAATACTTGCACACCCTTTCAAACATAATTTCGATTTATTTATACATCAGGGTTGCAGGGACGGCAACGCGCAAACTGTATCCATGAGTACAGCACAATGATTCTAGACCCCCTAGCCCTAGCGTAGACATTTTACTATAATAAATACAGGGTTACAGGGACATCGACGCGCAAACTTTATCCATGAGTACAGCACAATGATTCTAGACCCCCTAGCCCTAGCGTAGACATTTTACTATAATAAATACAGGGTTACAGGGACATCGACGCGCAAACTGTATCCATGAGTACAGCACAATGATTCTAGACCCCCTAGCCCTAGCGTAGACATTTTACTATAATAAATACAGGGTTGCAGGGACGGCAACGCGCAAACTGTATCCATGAGTACAGCACAATGATTCTAGACCCCCTAGCCCTAGCGTAGACATTTTACTATAATAAATACAGGGTTGCAGGGACGGCAACGCGCAAACTGTATCCATGAGTACAGCACAATGATTCTAGACCTCCTAGCCCTAGCGTAGACATTTTACTATAATAAATACAGGGTTACAGGGACATCGACGCGCAAACTGTATCCATGAGTACAGCACAATGATTCTAGACCCCCTAGCCCTAGCGTAGACATTTTACTATAATAAATACAGGGTTGCAGGGACATCGACGCGCAAACTGTATCCATGAGTACAGCACAATGATTCTAGACCCCCTAGCCCTAGCGTAGACATTTTACTATAATAAATACAGGCTTGCAGGGACATCGACGCGCAAACTGTATCCATGAGTACAGCACAATGATTCTAGACCCCCTAGCCCTAGCGTAGACATTTTACTATAATAAATACAGGGTTGCAGGGACATCGACGCGCAAACTGTATCCATGAGTACAGCACAATGATTCTAGATCCCCTTGCCCTAGCGTCAAAGACTATATTTGCCTAGCGTAGACATATTCCGTCTGTTATAAGAAAAACAGCTGTTACATACAAAAATGCATTCATTACCTACGCGATCAAAATGTATGGAATATCATTTTTTAGGGTTCCGTACCCAAACTGTAAAAACGGAACCCTATTACTAAGACTTCGCTGTCTGTCCGTCCGTCCGTCCGTCCGTCTGTCTGTCACCAGGCTGTATCTCAAGAACCGCGGTAGCTAGACAGTTGAAATTTTCACAAATTATGTATTTCTGTTGCCGCTATAACAACAAATACTAACAACAAAATAAAATAAATATTTAAGGGGGGCTCCCATACAACAAACGCGATTTTTTTGCCCTTTTTTGCTCGATATCAATAATGGCAACAGGTAGGCACTTGAAATATTCACAAAATACTCAGTTGTATTTTTACTTTAATAATAAATAATAAAATTAAAATAAAATAAATATTTATGGGGGGCTCCCATACAACAAACGCGATTTTTTTGACCTTTTTTGCTCGATATCAATAATGGCAACAGGTAGGCACTTGAAATATTCACAAATTACTCAGTTGTATTTTTACTTTAATAATAAATAATAAAATTAAAATAAAATAAATATTTAAGGGGGGCTCCCATACAACAAACGTGTTTTTTTCGGCGTTTTTGCCCTGTGGTACGGAACCCTTCATGTGCGAGTCCGACTCGCACTTGGCCCGTTTTTTTTGCTTCGTGAATTTAAAATTAATAGGTACCGGAAGGTAATTTTTTTCCAATTAATTTTCATAATACACTATTGAATTAGGAAATTCCTGTAATGATAGTGATGATGAGTTAATAAATTAAACACAATTCAATAATAATGTAAGTATTAACGCACCTTAGTTCCGCGAGCGCGTCGTGTGTCATGTGTTGTCCCGACGACCGAACAGCACTCACATCACGAGCCAATGTTTTCTTATAGGTATTTACGCAAGTATTAGACCGCGGTCAATGTCAAATTTTCTTTAAAAATCATATCGTTTTAGGGTTCCGTAGTACCTACAAGGAACCCTTATAGTTTCGTCATGTCCGTCTGTCTGTCCGAGGTTTTGCTAAGAGACCGTTAGTACTAGAAAGTTGTACTTTTGCAGGAGTGTGTATATAGATAAAAACATGGTATTTTTACGTTTAGAAACCTGATACGATGGAGAATAATTTAAAGTAATAAAAAAGGGTAGGTAATCGGAGCTTTTATTGAGTAATATTATAATTATTGTAAACATTTATGAAAAAATATCAGATTTTTGTTAAAAAAAAACCATAATTTATTCTCAATTGAGGGCGATTGTTTACACAGGGGTCACAGCAGCGAACAAGAATTTTAAAAATTCTTCTGCTGTGACCCCTGTATTTATATTACTCAATAAAAGCCCCGATTACCTACCCTTTTTTATTACTTTAAATGATTCTCCATCGTATCAGGTTTCTAAACGTAAAAATACCATGTTTATAACTCAATCACAACATTTCCTATCAACTGTTAAAGAAAGGCCTTGCAATCACCATACTTTAGCAGGTCCTATCCTTTTAAATAGTTTTTTATTTTTTCAAATATTTTTTCCGTCGATAAAATTAAGCTATGTTTCCCTTATTTCGTTATGTGCACATTACGAAAACTCACACTGTATAATACGATTCTGTTGTTCTTTATCTATCTATACATATAATAAATTTGTAGAAAAGTGGTCTCTGTACTGTAACGTTGTAAACTATTGTTTTAGTTAATAAGCAAGCAATCGACATCGTCAAGTCATTGTAATATAGTTCCAACCCGTTCACATCACTTACGATATTAGGAACACGTTAACTCCCCACTCCATATGACTTATGCGAGCCGCGAGCCGCGATCGGGGAGCAGGCTTGAGCACGGTCAGTTGAGGCGCGCGTTCACGCATACTATACTGGTGCGTGACGTCACACGTGCAGTCTCACTCTAAACTTCCTAAAGCTCAGATTTTGTGACAAAACTATATTTAATATTTATTATTAAAGTTTAATAAAAAGAAATATAAACTGTGTTTTCCCCGTATTGGGTAAGTGTTTGCAAAGTTACGCATTGCTTTCTCATGTGTCATGGTGGTGGTCAATGATTTGCAAAATTGTGTTTCATCATCTTTTTTTCTTGACACCCATTACTTTTATTTTTAATCATTTCATTTAACCATAAACCTTAGCTTGTCATTATTTGTGTTCATATTAAAGTAAAAGTGCTTCATACTCTTTTCTTCACACTTTGTAAACTCCGATTCTGTAGGTGACCTTAACACACATTCGCCTTAAGCGCAATAGTACTTCATCCGCCTTACGCTTATGCTTACGCCGCCGTGGTCACCGTCAGGAGAGGATTAGCAGAGAGCTCAGTTATTTATTTCCTGGACATAAATTCCAGGGTTTCAAGTTCCGGGTTCATTTGCCCAATAAAACCGCTGCCGTGCTGCCCTGCCATCGGGCGGTCAACACACAAGGCTGACATCCGGCTCCACTTCCATCAACCCTGCGGGTCCTCCACCACCCAGGGACAACTCCTCGGCTCCTGCGTCATCTTCAGCATAAAAGCCAGGATAGTACTTACGCGCTTTTTTTTTGCGCTGGCAACACTGGTAGCCGGTCGTCAAAAACTGATCTCTAGGTTAATTATCTATACATATAATAAATTTGTAGAAAAGTGGTGTCTGTACAATGGAAATATATAAAAAAAAAGTAGCAGGGGTTGTTATTATATCGATGCCGAACCCGAAATTGTAATTAATATTTTTTTTGTCTGTTTGTCTGTTTGTTTGTGCACGCTAATATCAGAAACGGCTTATTCGATTTGGATGCGGTTTTCACGAATATATTGTAGTAGGCTTCACTTAACATTTAGTGTTTATTTCATGTCAATCGGTTCATAAATAAAAAAGTTATGTCAATTTAAAGAATCACGGCGAACATTTGTTAAGGTATTCTATCAGAGTACGTACACGCCTCGGGCCTGCGCGTCCGATCTTCGGAACTACTGGACGGATTTGAATGATTTTTTTTATTGTATAGTTATTATATGGCTGGACAACATTCAGGCTATAATTTATCTTGGAAACTTGAACACCTGATGCAGAACCGAAACAGACCAGCTTAACTATAAGAGATACAAAAATGGTACCATAGCAAAAATTGTTCCACGTGATGAGGATTTTCTGCTGAGAGAATAAATTTGAAGATCTGGAACACCTGATGGGGAACTCCAAGAGCCCAGCTACACCATAACACATATAGGAATGACGTCTTAGTAAAAGTTATTCGGTCTGATGGGCATTTCCTGTTGACTTATAAAAATCGAAGATCAGAAACATCTGATGTGGAAATCAAAGCTATCACTAATTTCACCTCCACGCGGTGAAGGCGGTAACAGTTTAGGACTGATTTTCGATGACGATGGTATATCATTGAAAATTTGACTCTACTGGCCAAAACTCCCATTTATTTTTTTTAACGTGAAGAAATGCTCATGCATTCTGCACTACCACGGGGAGATAGTGCAGTTATGTGGGACTCTAACCCACTAAAACTCCACTGTGTCCTCCTCTGCCGCTTACGGCGGGAACATGGGCACGCGTTAGCACTCATCCGTGAACCCGCCGCGGCTGTCCGTCACCGGACCCTCCGCTGGGGAGTACTCCCCATCACCGGCGCACCAGAACACATAGCACGCCGTGACCACCCCAGGGACCAAACCAGCACATGGGCGCCAGACGATCCCGTGTCTTGGATTGCCCTTACTTTTACCCTTGGTAGGGGAGCAGTCACTTAGATTTTAATTGATCAGGTTTCTTCTTCATAATAAAACTATAACCATGCCTAGAAAGAGGTCAAATTCCCAATGTTCCAAAGGAGCTAAAAGATTGAGGATCATAAGATCCCAAGAATCTACCGAAGAACATCAGGAGAGACTTGATGCTGTTTGAGAACATCAGGCTGCAACTCGCTCCGTGGAAACCTCTTCAGGTCTCTAGAGACCAGTGCAGAATATGATGCGCGACTGACCGCTGATACGGTGAGATTATCATACATTGTTCCGAACACGCACACAACAAAATATTCATAATCAGAAAGTGAGAAAGAAATAATTGCTGGAGTACGGCATGAAGAGACAGATTAAGAAGAGCGCAACGAACGTTTGAATTCTGATCGACTTCGACATTCTCTGAACAGAATGTCGATATCATCTGAAGAATCGGATGTGTCTCAAGATATAGCCGTAGGGCATGGCGACCTTCCTTGGGTTGATAAGGAACGGAGTGCATTTACGTATACTCCTATGATTGACTACGCCACATATTCCGCCATCGGAAGTATGGTTGAAAATTGTACTTTTTGTGAAGCTGTTAAATAGCAAAAAGAAACAAACGGTATGTGTTGCTCAGGTGGGAAATCCTCCAGAAATATTAAGATCACTGCTAATCGGTGACCATCACAGTCAAAACGTTTCTTGGACAATATACGTTCGTACAATAATGCCTTTCAAATGACATCTTTTGTTGCGAAACAGATTTCAGAAGGCCCATTTATGCCAACATTCAAAGTGCAAGGCCAAGTTTACCACCCTATTGGTTCATTAATGCCTGAAAATGACGTCTCGAATCGTCTCGCGGATCCCGTTGTTATCCAGTCCCCGGGTTCTTAGAATTCGACATCAGACGTTTCAGATCTTCGATTTTGACGACCCCGTTGTCGCTGGCATAAGCAACAGGATCCGCGTACGAAGTCGCGGGCAGAAGCTAGTTTTAAATAAATTAATAAAAGTGTTTTAAATGTATTAAATTAGTGTAATATAGTCAAACCTAGATATTAAGTATTCTAAACAGTGATTACAAAGTGTTTTTTGTCGCGAAAACTTCGTAAAAACAAGGATTCAAAACCGGCTGTCAACTCAACGTACCAACGGTGACGGATTTCAAATTATCATCGATCCCGGGGAGTATTTTGTTTTATTTATGTGCTTGTAGTTAATATTTACAGAACACAGAACATCACAGAGTACTGCTCAGGTCTCTGAGCTACGTCCATCACACACTGGCACGGTTTATGTCTCCTTTTGCTTGACAACTAGTGGAAGCAAAATCGACGACGAAAACATTCGCCCAGACAATAAACACTACATAATTTACTACACAAAAATAGGCTCTTTTTATGTACCCTATTGATTAAATGATTCATACTTACTATAAAACCTGTCATCTATCTATACATATAATAAATTTGTAGAAAAGTGGTGTCTGTACAATGGAAATATATAAAAAAAAAGTAGCAGGGGTTGTTATTATATCGATGCCGAACCCGAAATTGTAATTAATATTTTTTTTGTCTGTTTGTCTGTTTGTCTGTTTGTCTGTTTGTTTGTGCACGCTAATATCAGAAACGGCTTATTCGATTTGGATGCGGTTTTCACGAATATATTGTAGTAGGCTTCACTTAACATTTAGTGTTTATTTCATGTCAATCGGTTCATAAATAAAAAAGTTATGTCAATTTAAAGAATCACGGCGAACATTTGTTAAGGTATTCTATCAGAGTACGTACACGCCTCGGGCCTGCGCGTCCGATCTTCGGAACTACTGGACGGATTTGAATGATTTTTTTTATTGTATAGTTATTATATGGCTGGACAACATTCAGGCTATAATTTATCTTGGAAACTTGAACACCTGATGCAGAACCGAAACAGACCAGCTTAACTATAAGAGATACAAAAATGGTACCATAGCAAAAATTGTTCCACGTGATGAGGATTTTCTGCTGAGAGAATAAATTTGAAGATCTGGAACACCTGATGGGGAACTCCAAGAGCCCAGCTACACCATAACACATATAGGAATGACGTCTTAGTAAAAGTTATTCGGTCTGATGGGCATTTCCTGTTGACTTATAAAAATCGAAGATCAGAAACATCTGATGTGGAAATCAAAGCTATCACTAATTTCACCTCCACGCGGTGAAGGCGGTAACAGTTTAGGACTGATTTTCGATGACGATGGTATATCATTGAAAATTTGACTCTACTGGCCAAAACTCCCATTTATTTTTTTTAACGTGAAGAAATGCTCATGCATTCTGCACTACCACGGGGAGATAGTGCAGTTATGTGGGACTCTAACCCACTAAAACTCCACTGTGTCCTCCTCTGCCGCTTACGGCGGGAACATGGGCACGCGTTAGCACTCATCCGTGAACCCGCCGCGGCTGTCCGTCACCGGACCCTCCGCTGGGGAGTACTCCCCATCACCGGCGCACCAGAACACATAGCACGCCGTGACCACCCCAGGGACCAAACCAGCACATGGGCGCCAGACGATCCCGTGTCTTGGATTGCCCTTACTTTTACCCTTGGTAGGGGAGCAGTCACTTAGATTTTAATTGATCAGGTTTCTTCTTCATAATAAAACTATAACCATGCCTAGAAAGAGGTCAAATTCCCAATGTTCCAAAGGAGCTAAAAGATTGAGGATCATAAGATCCCAAGAATCTACCGAAGAACATCAGGAGAGACTTGATGCTGTTTGAGAACATCAGGCTGCAACTCGCTCCGTGGAAACCTCTTCAGGTCTCTAGAGACCAGTGCAGAATATGATGCGCGACTGACCGCTGATACGGTGAGATTATCATACATTGTTCCGAACACGCACACAACAAAATATTCATAATCAGAAAGTGAGAAAGAAATAATTGCTGGAGTACGGCATGAAGAGACAGATTAAGAAGAGCGCAACGAACGTTTGAATTCTGATCGACTTCGACATTCTCTGAACAGAATGTCGATATCATCTGAAGAATCGGATGTGTCTCAAGATATAGCCGTAGGGCATGGCGACCTTCCTTGGGTTGATAAGGAACGGAGTGCATTTACGTATACTCCTATGATTGACTACGCCACATATTCCGCCATCGGAAGTATGGTTGAAAATTGTACTTTTTGTGAAGCTGTTAAATAGCAAAAAGAAACAAACGGTATGTGTTGCTCAGGTGGGAAATCCTCCAGAAATATTAAGATCACTGCTAATCGGTGACCATCACAGTCAAAACGTTTCTTGGACAATATACGTTCGTACAATAATGCCTTTCAAATGACATCTTTTGTTGCGAAACAGATTTCAGAAGGCCCATTTATGCCAACATTCAAAGTGCAAGGCCAAGTTTACCACCCTATTGGTTCATTAATGCCTGAAAATGACGTCTCGAATCGTCTCGCGGATCCCGTTGTTATCCAGTCCCCGGGTTCTTAGAATTCGACATCAGACGTTTCAGATCTTCGATTTTGACGACCCCGTTGTCGCTGGCATAAGCAACAGGATCCGCGTACGAAGTCGCGGGCAGAAGCTAGTGTGTTATAAACTTGTTATTGTCAATTAAGTTTCTTTTTGTTTTTTACAATAATAGCAGTATTCCTTGTAACTTCACTTCTATTTAACATTCCCATCTAATTTCTTAATAGCTTGACCTAACTTTAAAATCTATTTGTTAACATTAAATTATTTATTTTTAACTTAATTTTATTTTATTTTTCCCTTCTACCTCCTACTAATCTAAATATTGGAACATCTTTTTTCTCACACTGTTATTTAGCTGCATAACTTCACACATTCCAGGTGACTGATACTTCAAAGAAAATGATGACCCGCAGTGCTACAATCAAGGAGATGGAAGCTAAACTAAGAGCCACCTTGAAGGAGCTACAGAATTGACAGAACTGCTCCGCGAAAGGGAAGACAGCGAAGTAGAAGTGGAAAACATTATTTTAAAGAACACCTCCCTCAAGAATGAACTGTCTCAGCTACACATCCAACACATGGACTTAACTGACCAGCACAGTCAATTACAACACGCAGTGTCAACATTTCAAGAGTGCAGTGATACCCACGAATTGGCACTGAATCGCATCACAGAGCTTGAACAGAGATTGTCTGAAGCCCAAGAAGCACTATCCATCTCCGAGTGTATCAAGGTCAATAACCAGGTTGTGCGCACTAGTAATCTTTTTGATGAGTTGGTAGGTTAGGTAGTAAACCAAAATCAGTGTGTGAGCCAGCTGAAACTATAGATTTGACTGGTGATGATACCATACCATTGTGTCCTATTGTTATGAGTCACAACAAATTAAAGAAATATATTAAAATCAAGAAATTAATTAAACGGTCACAGAGAGTAATAAAAAAACAAAAACTCTTAAAATTAAATCTTTCGCTTAGAAAGGAACGTGTTGTCTTATCGAAAAGTTTAATTACTTGTACTATTGAGTTAGATAAATGTAGGGAAAAGTATGACACTGATATCCAGCTCCTCTATAATGATATACTACACAAGGAGCATTTGCTGAAGGATATTTTTGAAAAATATGAAAGTTCACAACGACAACTAAGTGACCGCTTGTTTGAGGCTGGAGAACTCCTGGATTTGGTGAAGTACAATGCTGAGAGGTATGAGTCTCTGACAAATGATCTTTCATGCAGCGATGCCAACCAACCACCACCTCTTCAACCTCAGTCTGACTTACCCCTTCCGGTGTTAGCTCTTCCAGCAGAGACCACACAGATAAGCAAATCAATATTTTTTTGTGACGAGTTAGGTTCTGGCTTTGGAAAAATTCTACTCAATTACCTAAGCCATAGTTTTACCAATCATAGTTACCATAACATAAGTTTTAAACAAATGATAAAAAGAATTGCCAATGCAAACCTTGATAATTATTGTACTATGGTTTTGCTATTAGGTAATAGCACTGGTATTACCAGAAAGGACATAGTGGATGGTGTAAACACCTTATTAAAGTTAAACATAGGTAAGCTAATGTTGTGTGCTTTTCCTTACTCAGATACTTTATCATACAATGAAAATAATTATATTTATAAGTTGAATAATACTATTCACAATCTGACATGTTGTCATAGAGACAAATTATTGTTTTTTGACACTAACAAGTTTGTTAGTGGTATTAAGTTAACTCAGAGAACTATGTCTCTGTCTGGGGAATGTAGACATATGATTGCTATGTTGATAGCATATAATATTAACGAGGTTATAGCTAATATAACGAGTTCTAGTATTAGTGACGAGTCCGTGTTGCCTAGTTATACTAACAACATGGTGATTAATTATGGATCGATATGTTGTACGAAGGAGGATCCACCACCACCACCACCACCACCACCACCACCACCACCACCACCACCACCACCACCACCACCACCACCACCACCACCACCACCACCACCTATAATACCAACATCCTTGGAGACTACTACCAGTCAGATAGGATATTCTCCTCCCGCTGGAACATACTCGGGCAATCCAGACTCTCCAGTTGTAGTTGTGGAGGTCACTCCGGATAACTATTTAAACTAGTCAGTGAGACAACAGAAGTTACCCCTTCAAATAACAAATTATTATTACAGAATAATAAAAAGGTATCTTCTGGCAATATAATTAATAATAATAAAAAACCAAAGGGAGTGCAACATATTTTAAAATTATTTAATCAGAATATCCAAGGTTGCGCTTCCAAATTATTGGAAATAGAATTGTTTTTGGAAAACACCAAGTTTGATGTCATTTGTTTAACAGAGCATTGGTTGAAAGATCATCAAGTAAAGTCAATTAATTATGAAAATTATTGTGTAGTTAGCCATTTCAGCCGAAAACGTATGATACATGGCGGATCATTAATATTACTTAAAAATTCTAATAAATCAAAAGAACGAAAAGACATAATCGGACTGTCTGTTGAACACACCATTGAATTGTCCTGTGTTGAGCTTGATAAGCATGTTATAGTATGTGTATACAGACCTCCAAGTTACCAGAATCTATCGGTGTTTGATTCTGTAATGGAAGATGTGTTAAAGAAACTTAGTACTAGTAGTAAGTCAATAATAGTATGTGGAGATTTTAATATTAATTTATTGGAAAATAACTCGAATACTGTCAGATTGTTAAGTCTTTTTAGGTCATTTGATTTGTCAAATGTTTTTATTGAACCAACCCGAGTGACAGCTTCTTCTGCCACTTGTATTGATAATGTTTTTTGTAATTGTGATTACTTACACAAAGAAATTGTAAATAAGTTGCCATCTGATCACAGTGGACAAAAAATAACATTTAGCTCCTACATGCCTTTACAAAAAATTCAAATAAGGTTTAGGACAATTACATGTAAAAAGTTAGAGAAATTAAATAATTCTTTGGCCAGTAAGTTATGTGATCAGAATTTTAATAATATAGGTGACCCAAATGAATTCTACGCCGAGTTCTTTTCAATATTAAACGCGCAGTTTAATGACACTTTTCCACTAAAAACTAAAAATATTCACACAAAGTTTTTATTTAGTGACTGGGCGACGCCAGGTATTCGTAAAAGCAGGGAAAAACTTTTTGAACTCTATGGCTTAAAGCAACATATGAATAATACAAACTTTCATCAGTATGTTGCAAAATATTCAAAAACTTTTAAAAGTGTGTGCCAAAAAGCTAAAGCTCTTTATATTAGCAATAAAATAAAATCAGCTGATGATAAAATAAAAACTACCTGGCAAATAATAAATAATGAAACAGGTAGGAAAAAACAGCCTAACACTGAATTTAATTTAGAGACTGCACATGGCCCCATCAACTCAGATGTAGAAATAGCTCAGGAATTTGAAAACTTTTTTTCTAATATTCCCCTTAAAACTACTGAAGCTTTAAATTCATACCCCACGCTTTCTGCTGCCTTACTTAAAAAGAATGTAAAGGCATGCCCTTTGGAGTTTAGGTTTCAGCATACAAGCCCCCAGGCTGTTATAAAAGCTTTTAGAGATCTTAACATTAAATCAACAGAAGATCTCTGGGGAATGTCTGTAAAAGTATGTAGATCTTTCATCGAAACTATTGCGCCCTATTTAGCTTTCATATTTAACACCAGTGTTGACCAAGGAGTCTTTCCGGATCTTATGAAACATAGTAAAGTAGTACCATTGTTCAAATCCGGTGATAGTAAAGATCCTAACAATTATAGACCTGTGTCAATTCTACCAGTTCTCAGTAAGGTGTTTGAAAAGTTGATGCTCAATCAAATGTTACGTCACTTTAATAAAAATTCCATCTTTCATGAACACCAGTACGGTTTCACCAAAGGGCGTTGCACTACTGACGCCGGTGTTACCCTTATAAAGAACATTTTTAACGCCTGGGAAGAAGCACAAGATGCCATTGGAATCTTTTGCGACCTCTCTAAGGCGTTCGATTGCGTAAACCACGAGACACTTCTGATGAAACTGGAGCACTATGGAATTAGAAAAGCAGCACTTGACTTGCTAAGATCATACCTGAAAGATAGAAAGGTTAAAGTTCAAGTAAACGGCGTAAACTCATTAGGGTCTGAAATGACAATGGGTGTTCCTCAAGGTTCGATATTGGGTCCATTCCTCTTTTTAGTTTACATCAATGATTTACCCCAATTACTTCAAAATCAACCGAAGATGGTGTTATTTGCAGATGACACATCATTAATCTTTAAAATAGACCGACGGTCACAAAATCTTGACGACGTGAATAACTCTATTCTTCAGGTCCAAGATTGGTTTACGGTAAATAATTTAGTACTTAATGAAAAAAAAACCAAATGCATTAGATTTAAATTACCGAATGTTAGAAGTAGCGAATGTGAAATCATATTGAATGGCCAAAAACTAGAATTTATTGATCAGACAGTTTTCCTAGGAATCACGCTAGACGAGAAATTACAATGGGGACCTCATATAACATCTATTGCGGGGCGGCTAAGCTCCGCCGCTTATGCTGTTAGAAAGATAAGACAGTTAACAGATGTAGAAACCGCGCGTTTGGTCTATTTTAGTTACTTCCACAGTATTATGTCATATGGCATTTTACTATGGGGTCGGGCTGCTGACATTGAATCCATTTTTAAGGCTCGTACACACCGGCGCGATTTGTCGCGCGACATGTCGCCTGGCGATTCTGCGATATTATCGCGCCGCAACACCTTTCACACAAGCGCGACGCGAATCGCGGCGCGACGAGTAGCGCGACACCGTGTAGCCGCGATATCGCCGCGACGCCATACAAAATTAACATTTAGTATGGTGTCGCGGCGATATCGCCGCGATATCGCGGCCGCGACGCGACAGGAGAGTTTCAGAGTATAAAAGGCAGTGCAATCCAAACTGAGCTCAGTAGTAGACGATCTTCGTCAGAGGACGAAGGCAGGTCTGTGCGTGTTTGCCCCGCGGGGGTCCTAGGTTCGATTCCCCGGACCGCCAACATAACCAAACCTAACCTAAGTAGGTACCTACCTAGGTAGGTAGGTCGGGGGGTAGGTAGGTTTGGGTTTAGGTACCTAAGCTTGACCACACAAGCACGAACGACGACACTGGTGAATTCGGACGTACCTACTTTTACGAAGTATTTGTTTACTAACCAAGATTTTTTAATTACTTGGATAAGTAATTATAATTCTTAAGATTTATTTTTACGGACTTCTTGGTTTCTATGTGATTTAGGAAAAATAACTTTAAGTAATTTCTACATTAGGTAATGCGTACTTTCGGCTGCAAGGCTGCAACACATTTGTATGGCCTTTATGAGTAGGTAGGTACTTACTTATCATTTTGAAATCAGTGGATATTTTTGTTAAAGTGGAATACGAGTACTTAATTAAATTGGAACTAACCTAAGTAGGTACTTACTTCTAATTTACCTACTTATCAAACTAATTCAGTAGGTATCTACGTGGATTCTTCTCTAGTAAAATTATGCTCAATACCTATGTTTAAGCATAACTGGTGAAATGTGGGTGTATCTACTAACCCTTTGGGGATTACAGGCGTGATGTTATGTATGTGTCTATGTTTAAGAAATAATCAATTATAACTTATTACGTGTAATGATTAATGAACGAGTGACCTAATTATAAATATGTAGTGATAAACTATCAGACTGCCTCGTTGGTGTAGTGGTCGCAAGTGCAACTGTTCTGCTCGTGAGGTCCTGCCTGTGGTCCTATGGGAGCTGTCGTGTATGTACCTGAATGTACCTAACACAGCCGTTCGCATTCAGACGTCGAACTCGAACTGACTCACGCACAGCTGATATCACTAGCACTCGACTGCTAGCGGAGCCCAAACTACATAGGGCGGGTTGTTTCACGTTCACTTAAAAATAACGCTAAATACTTACCGTCAAACCAAAAAAAAAGCGTTGTTTCACAAAATTATTTGTTTTCTGTAAGTACCTACACAGGTCCTGTACTTTATGATGTGAGTTGTGCTTCCTACAAAGACAACAGATTAAAAGATAGGGTACCTATGGAGGCAAATTGCAATCAACAAGGTAAGTAGGTAGGTTATAGACCAACAAAAAGAAAGACGGCGCGACGCAAACATCAAAAGTGAAGCCATAAACATAAAACTCTGCAGCTGCTCCTGCAACTCCTGCGAGTAAACATATACGTTCACGCACACACCTACACTAAAACTATGCAAATCGCTCTTAGTAGGTAGGTACGTCACGAGTCGTCGTCAAGTTACCATAGGTATATTAAAAAAAAAAATGGTTGCCTGTAAAGTCGGTTTTACGGGCGAAGATTTTACGTGACAACGACCGATCATCCGATCATAGTTGAGTGGGAGAGAGACGCAAGGCATTCGGCGGGCCTCTCTCTCGTTCGGTGACTCATCGTAACGTTACCGAGCGTTACACTTTTTCATAAGTGACTCCCAGTCGCAACCTAATTTAAGACGTTGTCACGTCAAAATATAATTATGCCTTCCTGTGTAGTGAAAAGTTGCAAAAACAACAGCAAATCACTTAAAAAGACTCACGGAATCACTTTTCACTCGTAAGTACTTGAAATAACATCGTATCTTTATTATTAAATTTTAGGGTACTTGGAACAATAAACCTCAACGAGCGAAAGCAGTGACATAAAGTGCGGGGGTTGCCATAAGTAATACGATTTAAAATTTCCCCATCCGATTAATACAGCTCCTAGAGCGTAGACAGAGTAATCTATAGACTCATGGTATCCGTGTCACCGAAAGGGACAAAAAAATCCGACAATCTTCATCATACTATCATTTTTACAGCTTATTACACTGCACCTTACCATTTTCACAGTTGCGCAAATGTACTATTATTGAATTATGCACGAAAAAGATCTTATTTTCCGTTTAATCGCGATGTAGTTTTTATTATTTCATTCATAAACGTCAAACTTGTTGTGCACATTGATGTGCTTAGCCGACACGCAGTAAGGGACAGAAATATTCTTACTCTGTCTCTTTTCTTTGATAGTGACGTTAATATATTTCTCTTTTTCTTGTGCTAATGAAAAAGAAGATATGCAGCAGTCTATAGTTTACTCTGTCTACGTCCTAGAGCTACAAAACAAAACACAAAATAAATGTAGTTTAATCAGGAAAAAAACTACATATTATACCTATATGATTTCTTACTTCAAGTTATATTCCTATTTTCTTTTTTATGTATTTAATATTTTAGGTTTCCAATTAATACCAATACCATACTCAACAATATCTTACTCGTACAATATTATACTAGTTCCTACTCACACAAATATCCCCAAATTATAGGGAAAAAATTCAACAAATGGCAACTCTTCGATACACACATAGATAAAAAGGTGGCTTCAGTTTTAATGTTCGCGGCGCGCTGTCTATTTTTTTTTGTTGGTCTGAGAGGTAGGTACTTTCTTTTTTAGATTACCTACCATGATCAAAATCTGACATCGGTACCGTAAACTGAGAAATCTAACTCATATTCTAGGGCTTAGACACATGAGTAGATAAACGGTACTCATGTGGCTTAGGCCGCTTAGGGGAGTAGTCTCAATTTACCAGGACCAACCGTTCCATCTCTTTACCCGACTGTCCTAAAAGGAGGTTTATGTTTCCTTGAGTGTATGTACAGTTCGCGTCAAATAACTTTGCCGCTCTGAAGTAGGCAACAAGTCACTGCGCAGTAGTTAATCCTATGAATACAACAGCAGCGCGGATTGGCGCGGCTAGGAAAGAACCTAGCTTCAGAGCGGCAAAGTTATTTGACGCGAACTGGATGTAGAATGTATGTACGAAACTGCTATATACTTACGTTGTAATTCATTTGAAAGAAATAGAAAAACACCGCAAAAGACCGCCGGAAATTTGACTTTATTTAGGTAGTTAAGTAGGTAGGTATAGGTACGCATATTATGTGGGTATAGGTACATAACCGTAAAGAGGCTCGTGACTAAGTAATATAATAACAGCCGTACAGGTTGATCTTCAAGGTTAAGCAACGTTTACCTTGGTCGGTCCGTGGATGGATGACCATCCTTATCATACCGATACCGAGACCCCTCTGCTCGGAAAGCGCAGTTGTTCCTGGCTGTCATTCGTAGATCGACGATGTGATGTGACGTCACTCCAAATATCGAAAAAACTGAAGAACGTACCTAGTAGGAGTAGTAGGTAAGTACCTAGGTAGGAAGCTAGTAGCAAGCCGGTTAAGAGCGCGGGCTGCATTTTTTCCATACAAACGTATTCCCCTATTCTCTTCCTGGACAATGCCTCTAGAGTAATCATTTTTATTTATAAAAATCTAGGTCTATTGAAGGCATGCCCATGTCATTTTTTTTTTTCAAAAAAATTATTACAAAAATATACGGCCGAATTGAGAAACCTCCTCCTTTTTTGAAGTCGGTTAAAAAATAAATATGATTTTCCGAAAACCTAAAAAAATGCCCCGTTTTTACTTACGTAATCAGACGACTACCAAAGAAAATTGAAAAGTTTTTAAGATAAAAAAAATAGATCGATAGAATGATAGGGGCATAGATCTATTCTTCCTTTAAATTTTGATACCAAAAATATTTTAATCGGCTTAGGTTTCGAGGAGAAAACAGGGGAATACGAAACGTCGATCGGTCATGGTTTTTTCTAGGTAAAATCGTTCTGAGCTGCACTTGTCCCTATCGCACTCTACGGGGGGAGACGAGAGAGAGAGAGAGACGGCAATAGTTTCTTCAAATACCTACCTATTTCTCAATTCTCGCACAGCCCGCGACGCGTATTCCACAGACTGGCACACTTAGCGCTTATACTGGAATTGTGCAGCTTGTTTGTGAAAATAATGTTAATACAAAGATTCGAATTTTGAGTCAAAATCCGCGTATAATATTTATAGGTAACCATCGCAGTGGCGCGCGCGGCGCGGCGCTCGATCGGCTGCAGCGGCTGCAGCTGGCTTGCGGCAGCTTCAAAAACGTAGTAGATACTCCTTTGATGCGCCGCGCGCCGCCAAGTCTATTATAATAATGCATTGCAATGTAACTCTTATCTCATTCCAATAAGGTATAAATTAGAATGATTTACATTTGCAAAGACTTTTTAGGGTTCCATAGCCAAATGGCAAAAACGGAACACTTATGGATTCGTCATATCTGTCTGTCTGTCCATATGTCACAGCCACATTTTTTCGAAACTATAAGAACTACACTTGGTAAGTAGATGTATTCTGTGAACCGCATTAAGATTTTCACAAAAAAATAGAAAAAAAACAAATTATGGGGGTTCCCCATAATTTATTTACTTAGAACTGAAACTCAAAAAATTTTTTTTTCATCAAACCCATACGTGTGGGGTATCTATGGATAGGTCTTCAAAAATGATATTGAGGTTTCTAATATAATTTTTTTCTAAACTGAATAGTTTGCGCGAGAGACACTTCCAAAGTGGTAAAATGTATGTGTAACCCTGTAACTTCTAAAATAAGAGAATGATAAAACAAAAAAATATATATGATGTATATTACCATGTAAACTTCCACCGAAAATTGGTTTGAACGAGATCTAGTAAGTAGCTCGCCGGTGAAAATTTAAAAACATATGATGGTACGGAACCCTCGGTGCGCGAGTCCGACTCGCTCTTGCCCGGTTTTTTAGTTTATAAGGTTGACAGACCATTGCATTTTTTTCGATTGCCCGATTTGGATTGAAGTTAATTTCAACTCTAAGTAATTAAAAAATCTTGATTTTTAGAGTTCCGTACCCAAACGGTAAAAACGGGACCCTATTACTAAGACTTCGCTGTCTGTCCGTCTGTCCGTCCGTCTGTCTGTCAAGAACCGCGCCAGTTGAAATTTTCACAAATTATGTATTTCTGTTGCCGCTATAACAACAAATACTAAAAATAAAATAAATATTTAAGGGGGGCTCCCATACAACAAACGCGATTTTTTGCCCTTTTTTGCTCGATATCAATAATGGCAACAGGTAGGCACTTGAAATATTCACAAATTACTCAGTTGTATTTTTACTTAATAATAAAATTAAAATAAAACAAATATTTAAGGGGGCCTCCCATACAACAAACGTGTTTTTTTTGGCGTTTTTGCCTTGTGGTACGGAACCCTTCGTGTGCGAGTCCGACTCGCACTTGGCCAGTCTTTTTATTAATATTTTATCATAAAAGCACGTCCTAATTCGCTAGTTTCCTTGTTCGTGCTTGTGTGGTCAATCAAGCCTATGTACAGTTGTTCTATCTCAAGATGGAGGGTGAGCAATAAATACTTGTAGTGTACCTATAGTTTAGACAAGCGCATTATTTGTGTACGTAACTGCATGTAGCGTTAGCAAGTTCATCGTTATTGAACAAAATAATATAAGTAGGTATGTACCTACCTAGTTAAATTTGTGTTTCGTTTAGTGATGAAATAAAAATATTTTTCGTGACCTATATTTATTTACATATCAGTATTTACAAATAAAATTAAGATACATTCGGTACCTATCACAGTATTTAATATAATCAGCTTCTTTATTAATAAAATGCAAATTTGCTAATTGCATGTATGTACATACTACGCCAGGTTTCGATACTTGTGTTTTCAAAACTTTCTGGAATAAGCTTTTCTGTACTTATTGTCATATTTCGTTGGCTTCTTAAAACAACATAGCTTTAAAAACCCCATTATGTTCTCTATAGCATTTGACGACTCTAAAACAAACAATGAATCATTAGAATCACGTAGGTATACAGGGTGTCCAGTAAATAGCACGACATACTGCAGGGGGTGATAGCTAGGATCACTACCTATCAATACAACACAATATATGTTCAGCAAAATCTTACGGATTTACAGTTTTACAAAATTTTCCGAAATACCGAAAAATCTCTACCTTGAAACAGATTTTTAAGCATCTCGTAATGAAAAAATCCTTTTCTAGTACTTTTTTTTACATCAAATTATTCGTGAATAGTTACTTTACTCTTTATAAGTTTTTTTTTTGATCAAAAACAAGAAAGTTTTGAAGAAATAGTTTTTTTTGTTAAAATTTTCACAGAACAATTTTCTTTTCGCATAACTTTAACCTACAGTGCTGAAAAAAAAATGTATGTGGCAGTTTTGTACAACGAACTTAAAAGATAGCCTGTTTAATGGTGATTTAGAAAAGATACAATACTAGTGCATTTTCATTAAAAAAATACAAAAAAATGCTATTTTAGTTCCAGAGAAGCTGATTTTGTTGAAAATGTAATTAACGTAATTTTGACAAAAACCACTATGAGAATGAGTAATAGCTGCTCATTTACGCGAATTATTATAAAACTAGTTGTGACACGTAAAATGCGACATGCACGCGTAATGACTAAAGGTTTTTACCTGCTCGCCGACCGACCCGACCCGACCGGTTACTGTCTAACAAAAGAAGCGCATGTGCTATCCCGCTCTTTCTTGCATTGTGATTTTGTGTCTCACTCTCAACCTTATTTGCGACACTTGTCAGTACGCTATCTTAAACCGTGCGCAACGCATCTCTGTGTTCACAAATTATTGTTTCGTACTAACGACTGTTTTGTGCCTTGGACCCCGGACTTTGTTTGCCTTACGATTTGGATTTTTTATTGTGATCACTACGACGACTTGGCGACCACCTGGACTTTTGTGTTTTATAACATGGCCAACCGCCGCGTTTTTCCTGGTTATACGCAGCGAGAGTATGCTCAATAAGGTAGGTACCTACTTAGGTTTTGGGTTATGTCGACCGACCCGGGAATCGAACCTAGGGCCCCACGGCGGGCAAACACGCACAGACCTGCCTTCGTCCTCTGACGAAGATCGTCTACTACTGAGCTCAGTTTGGATTGCTCTGCCTTTTATACTCTCGAGCACTCGTGTCGCGTCGCGGCCGCGAATATCGCCGCGACACCATACTAAATGTTCATTTTGTATGGTGTCGCGGCGATATCGCGGCTACACGGTGCAGCGCTACTCGTCGCGCCGCGACGGTGTCGCGGCGCGACAAGTCGCCCCTGTGTGAAGTGTCGCGCGCGTTTCCATAGAAATTGTTCTATGGATATATATCGCAGAATCGCGTCGCGCTGTCGCGTCGCGCCTGTGTGTAAGAGCCTTTATTTTACAAAAGAGAGCTGTCAGAGCCATTTACAATCTACGTCGTCGCGAATCTCTTAGGGAACTATTTAAAAAGGTTAATATCATGACGGTACCTTGCCAATTCATTTATGAAAATATTATGTATGTAAGAAAAAATCAACATCTTTTTAATAAAATAAGTGATAGGCATAATTTTATTACTAGAAATAAAGATAAATTAGATCAACCTTTTTTCAGATTATCGAAAGTACATACATCTTTTATGGGGTACTGTGTTAAATGCTACAACAAAATACCTTGTGACATATTGCAATTAAATGAAAGAAAATTTAAAACTCATATTAAAAGTACACTTTGTAAACAAGGATATTACAAATTAGAGGATTATATCCAAGATAAGAATGTTTGGAAACATGCTGGTCCTGCTCCATAGGACAATCTAAAAGTCTAGACAAAATCAAACTTGTTCCTAATTTAATTTATATGTATATTTTTAATTATGACATCTTATTCTAATTCAATTCTACAATCTGCGACTACAGTGGCTCACACACTTGTTAAAGTTCAACTACTTTTGCATTTTTTCATTTTTCTTTTTTTTTTAAATAACTTGTAAATATGTGAGCACCATGTATCTATCACTTATTTGATTTACCTGTCATTGCTTAATTTTTAATTCTTTTTACCTTTTGTGGTAGACTAATTTTATTAGGGGTGCATCGTGTTCACATATAAATTTTATTATGTATACAAGACCTTGTAAAACATTTTTAAAAGAGTAACGGTGGAGTTTCTTGCCCATTCTTCTCCATACGAAAACTACCTTTTCGAATGGGCGACTAGAATCATTTCTATTTAGTTTTTTTTTGACGTTCAAAAGTGCCTTTAATGTGCCTATTTGAAATAAATGATTTGACTTTGACTTTGACTTTGCGCCTACCTCCTTAGAACGGAATCATTTATGACGGGCCTTTTTACCTACGACCTAAAATAAATTATTATTGAAAGTGTCTAGTGAGTTTGTTTTTCTTATCTCTTATAAAATAACTAGCTTCTGCCCGCGACTTCGTCCGCGTGAAATTTCTTGTACCCCCACCCCGTCGCGTCGCAACACTTCGTATTCGCTTACCGTTCACTCTGAGTTTTTTTCTTTTTGCTCGGCTCCTAAGGGTCATAGCGTGATGTTAAATAGCCTATAGCCTTCCTCAAGAATTGGGCTATCAAATGCAAAAAGAATTCAAATCTGACCGGTAGTTAAAGAGATTATCGCGTTCAAACAAACAAACTCTTCAGCCTTATTATTATTAGTATAGATAAAAAACTCTATGGCCCATAACTCCTTAATAGGTACCAACTCTTAACATCTTACACACGTGATAACTTTTAAACGAAATATCCGATTGAGATGAAACAAAAAGTATTTTACTTCTTCATAAATACTCTTGATAACATAATGCCTAATTTCGATAAAGATTAATATTACGATACATATTTAACGTAGTTTTTTTTTCTTCAGACGATTTAATAATTATTTTGAACACAAAATCGGTTATTGTGATTAAACCATGATAGCTAGACATATGTTCTCGCGGACTTTTTTGTAGGTTTTAATGGGCTCTACAAACCCGTAGTACATTATTTTGTTCTATTGTCAATAGTTTTTGCAGCGCACGCAAAAATAGGTTTTCGATTTTACACCTTGTGTTACAAAATAGCAATTTTATTACGGATCCCTAATTTTGAAGAAAAAAAATATAGCCTATAGCCTTCCTCGATAAATGGACTACCCAACACTAAAATAATCATTCAAATCGGACCTGTAGTTCCAGAGATTAGCGCGTTCAAACAAACAAACAAACAAACAAACTCTGCAGCTTTATAATATTAGTAGTATAGATAAGTTTCTAATAACTCACACGCTTCAGTACAATGGAAATATATAAAAAAAAAGTAGCAGGGGTTGTTATTATATCGATGCCGAACCCGAAATTGTAATTAATTTTTTTTTGTCTGTTTGTCTGTTTGTTTGTGCACGCTAATATCAGAAACGGCTTATTCGATTTAGATGCGGTTTTCACTAATATATTGTAGTAGGCTTCACTTAACATTTAGTGTTTATTTCATGTCAATTAGATATGAGCGCCGATGGCCAATCTTCTGGCGGCGGCGCGCCGATTTTTTTAAGTCGGCGGCGGCGGCGTCGGCGGCGTGACCTTCATTTAACTACCTTAATTGAAATAAAACAATTATTTACGTACAATTAAGATTTATTATAATTTTTGACGTGACAAATGAATTGACAACATAATTTTTAAAAGAGAAAACAAAATTAAAATTAAAACAGTTTCATATTCCGCAACTTAGCTATTAATCAATAGGAAATTAGGAACTTAAACCACGCTTTAATTACGTTATTAATATAAAATAATGAACAACGACAATATAAAATTTGTAAACATTATTAAAAACTTTAACGGTATTATTACAACATTAGAATCAGTCAGATAAAAGATGAAATACCAATTAAATTCAAAAGTCGGTTTTCCCTTTGCAATGGCTATAGTTGTCGTGAATAAATATTATTCGATTTACCCTTATGGGATTTAAGCGAGATCGTTTTGCGGTTATTACCTGGCCTGCAACAGAGAAGCATGCAAGATGAAATAGCAAAATACTATAGTACATAGGTAATTCAAAATATTTTAGCAACTAACATTTTATAATTATAGTAACAAACAAATGTTTATTAGCAATGTCAAATAAAAACAAGGCCTTATTAAAACATAAAACATACCTACTTACTTTCTAACCTCATAAAAAAGCTGTCAAGATAGGTAAGTAGGTATTTAATTATTTAAAAATAATAGGATGTACATAAACTTACTTGGAAAATTGCACATTGCAATCTTTTTCTTTCGCTTGCTTCAAACAAGCGTCGCAAAACACTTGGTCGCCCAACACTGTTCGTTTTCTTCCCTCAATATTAATTACTAACTGACCAAAATAGGTCCAACAAAAACTGTGTTTGTTTGCTGATAACTTGGACAACACAGATATTGTAATGTCTAGGAGTTTCGTTTTATAAACGTCTACGTCTAGTGTCGCCATTTTGTCAGCATTCAGTCGGACGTGCGTTCGGTTTGGTCAGCGTGTTTGGTTAAACTGAATGCCCGAATGCCGCCGCTCGGGCTTGCTCGACGCGCCGGCGCCTAGGATCGGCGGCGGCGGCGCGGGGGGAATCACGGCGGCGGCGGCGCGCCGGCGCGGCGCTCATGTCTAATGTCAATCGGTTCATAAATAAAAAAGTTATGTCAATTTAAAGAATCACGGCGAACATTTGTTAAGGTATTCTATCAGAGTACGTACACGCCTCGGGCCTGCGCGTCCGATCTTCGGAACTACTGGACGGATTTGAATGATTTTTTTTTTATTGTATAGTTATTATATGGCTGGACAACATTCAGGCTATAATTTATCTTGGAAACTTGAACACCTGATGCAGAACCGAAACAGACCAGCTTAACTTTAAGAGATACAAAAATGGTACCATAGCAAAAATTGTTCCACGTGATGAGGATTTTCTGCTGAGAGAATAAATTTGAAGATCTGGAACACCTGATGGGGAACTCCAAGAGCCCAGCTACACCATAACACATATAGGAATGACGTCTTAGTAAAAGTTATTCGGTCTGATGGGCATTTCCTGTTGACCTATAAAAATCGAAGATCAGAAACATCTGATGTGGAAATCAAAGCTATCACTAATTTCACCTCCACGCGGTGAAGGCGGTAACAGTTTAGGACTGATTTTCGATGACGATGGTATATCACTGAAAATTTGACTCTACTGGCCAAAACTCCCATTTATTTTTTTTAACGTGAAGAAATGCTCATGCATTCTGCACTACCACGGGGAGATAGTGCAGTTATGTGGGACTCTAACCCACTAAAACTCCAGTGTCCTCCTCTGCCGCTTACGGCGGGAACATGGGCACGCGTTAGCACTCATCCGTGAACCCGCCGCGGCTGTCCGTCACCGGACCCTCCGCTGGGGAGTACTCCCCATCACCGGCGCACCAGAACACATAGCACGCCGTGACCACCCCAGGGACCAAACCAGCACATGGGCGCCAGACGATCCCGTGTCTGGGCACCCTTGGTAGGGGAGCAGTCACTTAGATTTTAATTGATCAGGTATCTTCATAATAAAACTATAACCATGCCTAGAAAGAGGTCAAATCTTTCCCAATGTTCCAAAGGTGCTAAAAGATTAAGGATCATAAGATCCCAAGAATCTACCGAAGAGCGTCAGGAGATACTTGATGCTGTTCGAGAACATCAGGCTGCAACTCGCTCCGTGGAAACCTCTTCGGATCGCGATGCACGCCTGCGTTCTCAGCGTATTTACGCATCTACATCCAGGTCTCTAGAGACCAGTGAAGAATATGATGCGCGACTGACCGCTGATACGGTGAGATTATCATACATTATTCCGAACACGCACACAACAAAATATTTATAATCAGAAAGTGAGAAAGAAAGAATTGCTGGAGTACGGCATGAAGAGACAGATTAAGAAGAGCGCAACGAACGTTTGAATTCTGATCGACTTCGACATTCTCTGAACAGAATGTCGATATCATCTGAAGAATCGGATGTGTCTCAAGATATAGCCGTAGGGCATGGCGACCTTCCTTGGGTTGATAAGGAACGGAGTGCATTTACGTATACTCCTATGATTGACTACGCCACATATTCCGCCATCGGAGGTATGGTTGAAAATTGTACTTTTTGTGAAGCTGTTAAATAGCAAAAAGAAACAAACGGTATGTGTTGCTCAAGTGGGAAAGTACATATTGAAATATAACAAAATCCTCCAGAAATATTAAGATCACTGCTAATCGGTTACCATCACAGTCAAAAAATTTCTTGGACAATATACGTTCGTACAATAATGCCTTTCAAATGACATCTTTTGTTGCGAAACAGATTTCAGAAGGCCCATTTATGCCAACATTCAAAGTGCAAGGCCAAGTTTACCACCCTATTGGTTCATTATTGCCTGAAAATGACGTCTCGAATCGTCTCGCGCATCCCGTTGTTATCCAGTCCCCGGGTTCTTAGAATTCGACATCAGACGTTTCAGATCTTCGATTTTGACGACCCCGTTGTCGCTGGCATAAGCAACAGGATCCGCGTACGAAGTCGCGGGCAGAAGCTAGTTCTGAATATAATTCCCGACTCGGGACAACACACGACACACGAGTTCACACGACGCGCTCGCGGAAATAAGGTGCGTAAATACTTACATTATTATTGAATTGTGTTTAATTTATTAACTCATCATCACTATCATTACAGGAATTTCCTAATTCAATAGTGTGTTATGAAAATTAATTGGAAAAAAATTACCTTCCGATACCTATTAATTTTAAATTCACGAAGCAAAAAAACGGGCAAAAAAAAATTTGATGTGAAAACTAAACTTGCGTATGAATGTGGAAGGATATGAAACTGACGAGGGACGAGGCCGAGGACACTAGTGGATGGATGGTGTGAAACATGACGTAGTAGGTGGCTCGTCTGTCCCGAGTGCTCCGACCAACTGACGAGGGACGAGGCCGAGGACACTAGTGGATGGATGGTGTGAAACATGACGTAGTAGGTGGCTCGTCTGTCCCGAGTGCTCCGATCAACTGACGAGGGACGAGGCCGAGGATACGAGTGGATGGATGGTGTGAAACATGACGTAGTAGGTGGCTCGTCTGTCCCGAGTGCTCCGACCAACTGACGAGGGACGAGGCCGAGGACACTAGTGGATGGATGGTGTGAAACATGACGTAGTAGGTGGCTCGTCTGTCCCGAGTGCTCCGACCAACTGACGAGGGACGAGGCCGAGGACACTAGTGGATGGATGGTGTGAAACATGACGTAGTAGGTGGCTCGTCTGTCCCGAGTGCTCCGACCAACTGACGAGGGACGAGGCCGAGGACACTAGTGGATGGATGGTGTGAAACATGACGTAGTAGGTGGCTCGTCTGTCCCGAGTGCTCCGATCAACTGACGAGGGACGAGGCCGAGGATACGAGTGGATGGATGGTGTGAAACATGACGTAGTAGGTGGCTCGTCTGTCCCGAGTGCTCCGACCAACTGACGAGGGACGAGGCCGAGGACACTAGTGGATGGATGGTGTGAAACATGACGTAGTAGGTGGCTCGTCTGTCCTGAGTGCTCCGACCAACTGACGAGGGACGAGGCCGAGGACACTAGTGGATGGATGGTGTGAAACATGACGTAGTAGGTGGCTCGTCTGTCCCGAGTGCTCCGACCAACTGACGAGGGACGAGGCCGAGGACACTAGTGGATGGATGGTGTGAAACATGACGTAGTAGGTGGCTCGTCTGTCCCGAGTGCTCCGACCAACTGACGAGGGACGAGGCCGAGGACACTAGTGGATGGATGGTGTGAAACATGACGTAGTAGGTGGCTCGTCTGTCCCGAGTGCTCCGACCAACTGACGAGGGACGAGGCCGAGGACACTAGTGGATGGATGGTGTGAAACATGACGTAGTAGGTGGCTCGTCTGTCCCGAGTGCTCCGACCAACTGACGAGGGACGAGGCCGAGGATACGAGTGGATGGATGGTGTGAAACATGACGTACAAAAAAAAAAATTTTTCAGATTTTTTTTAATATTTTTTCCGTCGATAAAATTAAGCTTAGTTTCCCTCATTTTGATATGTGCACATTATGAAGACTCACACTGTATAGTGATAGCGGGGCTACTACGGAACCCTACATTGTGCGTGGCCCGATACGCACTTGGCCGGTTTTCTATGTAGGAATAAGAAATTAGCAGCGACGACGCGCGACTGACGTAGAATATAAACGGCTCAGTCTGACAGCTTCCTTTTTAACCAACCTCAAAAAAATTAGGAGGTTCAAATTCGGTTGAATTTTAATTTTTTAGGGTTCCGTACACAAAGGGTAAAGCGGGACCCCATTACTAATTATCCACTGTCCCTCTGTCTGTCTGTCTGTCTGTCTGTCACCAGGCTGTATCTCATGAACCGTGATAGCTAGACAGTTGAAATTTTCACAGATGATTACATTTCTGTTGCCGCTCTAACAACAAATAATAAAAATAAAATAAAGTGTCAATAAAAGGGGTATAAAAGCAAAAGTGACAAGTGGCATAAAACGCCGAAAAAGTCTTTTCGGCGTTTTATGCCACTTTTAACCTGGACACATAAAGGCTCGCTGTTAGAAGCTAAAGCGTCAATTGAAAGTGAAGCAACCGGACAGCGTAAAAGAAGATCCCACCAAAAACATTTTCATGTAAAATGTTACCAAGAGGCTCGCACTGCCAAAAAGTTATCAGATCTCATGTAGAGCCAAGCTTCTAACTCTACACGCCCTAACTTCACAAACTCTACACCTCAGTCAAAATATGAGGCTTGGCCGTTTACCATAATATAAAAATGGTATGGGTCCCGCCTGCTTCCAACTTTTATTTAATTAAAAATGGGCTTGTTTTTATTAGCTTTTCAGTTCTTTTAATTTTAACTTAAGTTTTTTATCGCAGTCGGGTTTTTTATTTTTTTTATTGGCTACTGCAACTTCACAGAGTTTGTCATCGGAAGCGTCTTGAATTCTAGCAACGGACTTCATTAGTGATAGTGGATCAACGTCTCATTGTGTAATAGTGAAATCAGAAATATTTTATTTGTGATACATAGGTAGGTAGGTACAGGCTAGGCAGATGATGATGATGACATAGGTAGGTACAGTGCTGCAGTGGTACATAGGTAGGTAGGTACAGGCTAGGCAGATGATGTTGATGACATAGGTAGGTACAGTGCTGCAGTGGTACATAGGTAGGTAGGTACAGGCTAGGCAGATGATGATGATGACATAGGTAGGTACAGTGCTGCAGTGGTACATAGGTAGGTAGGTACAGGCTAGGCAGATGATGTTGATGACATAGGTAGGTACAGTGCTGCAGTGGTACATAGGTAGGTAGGTACAGGCTAGGCAGATGATGTTGATGACATAGGTAGGTACAGTGCTGCAGTGGTACATAGGTAGGTAGGTACAGGCTAGGCAGATGATGTTGATGACATAGGTAGGTACAGTGCTGCAGTGGTACATAGGTAGGTAGGTACAGGCTAGGCAGATGATGATGATGACATAGGTAGGTACAGTGCTGCAGTGGTACATAGGTAGGTAGGTACAGGCTAGGCAGATGATGTTGATGACATAGGTAGGTACAGTGCTGCAGTGGTACATAGGTAGGTAGGTACAGGCTAGGCAGATGATGTTGATGACATAGGTAGGTACAGTGCTGCAGTGGTACATAGGTAGGTAGGTACAGGCTAGGCAGATGATGATGATGACATAGGTAGGTACAGTGCTGCAGTGGTACATAGGTAGGTAGGTACAGGCTAGGCAGATGATGTTGATGACATAGGTAGGTACAGTGCTGCAGTGGTACATAGGTAGGTAGGTACAGGCTAGGCAGATGATGTTGATGACATAGGTAGGTACAGTGCTGCAGTGGTACATAGGTAGGTAGGTACAGGCTAGGCAGATGATGTTGATGACATAGGTAGGTACAGTGCTGCAGTGGTACATAGGTAGGTAGGTACAGGCTAGGCAGATGATGTTGATGACATAGGTAGGTACAGTGCTGCAGTGGTACATAGGTAGGTAGGTACAGGCTAGGCAGATGATGTTGATGACATAGGTAGGTACAGTGCTGCAGTGGTACATAGGTAGGTAGGTACAGGCTAGGCAGATGATGTTGATGACATAGGTAGGTACAGTGCTGCAGTGGTACATAGGTAGGTAGGTACAGGCTAGGCAGATGATGATGATGACATAGGTAGGTACAGTGCTGCAGTGGTACATAGGTAGGTAGGTACAGGCTAGGCAGATGATGTTGATGACATAGGTAGGTACAGTGCTGCAGTGGTACATAGGTAGGTAGGTACAGGCTAGGCTGATGATGATGATGATGACATAGGTAGGTACAGTGCTGCAGTGGTTGGACATGTTTTAGGTTAATGTGCGCTATGATCATATTATAGGCATACCTAAAAAAAGAATTAATTACAACTTTTACATGCAAATAAAGAGCTTACTCGTACTAAACTACAAATCAACCATATAAATGATTGTATAGGTAAGTATTTGATTACAGGAACAAAAGTCAAAATAATTTGTTAGGTAAATGTCAAAAATAATTCAGATTTAAATAATTAATTATGATTTGTGATTATAATATAGGCAAAGAAGCAAATTACATTACATTACAAAAATTACCTACATTAACATGTCAAAAATCTGATAAAAAATCCGATACACTATAACATTTTGACACAGCAAACTTCTCAGTTTTTGTTTAAATAAGTTAATATGTAGATTTTTTATTTAGCTCTTTTGGCAATTTATTAAATGGAACTGTCCATGTGAAAGACACTTTTATACATCAAGGCAGTACCTATTCGTTTTTGGAACGCGTAGATATGCTAAAGTAAATAAATGAGGATTTTGTTTAACGAAAGCCGCTACTTCAAATATGTATAGTGACGGTAGGAAGATACTATGCTCTTTAAAAAAAATTTAACAGACTTCAAAAATTTACTCAAAATTATGAAATAACTTTAATTTTGGAAGTCGGTGTCTTTATTTTATAGTTTTAGTTTTAAATAACTTTTTATTTCATAATTTTTAGTTTTTACACTAGAATTTAACCATGGTTTTGAGATGTTTTCCCTTTGACATTACACCCGTAGCTCGTATCAATAACACGTATTAGGCCATATTATCTTGAAAATTACATAATCGATTTTGATCAAACTTGCACTGTTCCCTAAGTTGAAGTAAATGTAAGCCAATAAAAAAAAACCGGGCAAGAGCGAGTCGGACTCGCGAACCGAGGGTTCCGTACCATCATATGGAAGTTTTATTTTTATTTTTATCATTCTCTTATTTTAGAAGTTACAGGGAGGGCACACATTTAACCACTTTGGACGTGTTTCTCGTATGGGTGTGATAAATTTTTTTTTTTCAGTTTGTTTTAAGTATGGGGAACCCCCAAAATTTATGTTGTTAAAAAAAAAAAAACGAATCCCGGTGGGGGGGGGGGGGGTATTTTAATTTTGCCGAGAAAAATTTATTGCAAAATTTTGCGAATGTTTGTCGATGGCTTCTGTTCGTGTATTAATTTTTTTCGCTCAGGTCAGGTTAGGTTAGGTTAGGTTAGGTTGTGGGTTCCCGCATTGTCGAGGCGGGGGGGCTCAGTAGCCGTGGCTTGGACACCCACGGTGAAGCGAAGAGGAACCCGAGGAGGGGCCGCTCGTCAGGGCTTTTGCCGACAAGCCGACGACGTAGCGGCCAACATGTAGGTTGCGGTGCCGCTTGGGCGACATCGCAACTGAGGCGGGCCGCGATGTCGTACCGGAGGCATCGCGGCTGAGGGTTGGAGGCCGCGGCGGGAGAGGAGTGCCGGTATTACGGTGCGCCGTTCTCCCTACCTTCCGCGGCCTTGACGGGGTCGCCACCGTTCGATGGCGGACGCGGTGGGGCCGCAGAGGAAGAGGAGTGTTGGTATGACGTTGGCCACTCTCCCTATCCTCTGCGGCCGAAAATTGGCAGGCGGCGGGGCCAATGACCTGACCCGTCGCAGGGGGACCAAGGGTGGCAGAGACGGGGTCGTCTGGCGCCCATGTGCTGGTTTGGTCCCTGGGGTGGTCACGGCGTGCTATGTGTTCTGGTGCGCCGGTGATGGGGAGTACTCCCCGGAGGAGGGTCCGGTGACGGACAGCCGCGGCGGGTTCACGGATGAGTGCTAACGCGTGCCCGTGTTCCCGCCATAAGCGGCAGAGGTGGACACCGTGGAGTTTTAGTGGGTTAGAGTCCCACATAACTGCACTATCTCCCCGTGGTAGTGCAGAATGCATGAGCATTCTCCACGTAAAAAAAAAAAAAAAAAAAAAAAAGGTTAGGTTAGGTTAGGTTAGGTTCCCCCCCGGTGGGTTCCCGCATTGTCGAGGCGGGGGGGCTCAGTAGCCGTGGCTTGGACACCCACGGTGAAGCGAAGAGGGACCCGAGGAGGGGCCGCTCGTCAGGGCTTTTGCCGACAAGCCGACGACGTAGCGGCCAACATGTAGGTTGCGGTGCCGCTTGGGCGACATCGCAACTGAGGCGGGCCGCGATGTCGTACCGGAGGCATCGCGGCTGAGGGCTGGAGGCCGCGGCGGGAGAGGAGTGCCGGTATTACGGTGCGCCGCTCTCCCTACCTTCCGCGGCCTTGACGGGGTCGCCACCGTTCGATGGCGGACGCGGTGGGGCCGCAGGGGAAGAGGAGTGTTGGTATGACGTTGGCCACTCTCCCTATCCTCTGCGGCCGAAAATTGGCAGGCGGCGGGGCCAATGACCTGACCCGTCGCAGGGGGACCAAGGGTGGCAGAGACGGGGTCGTCTGGCGCCCATGTGCTGGTTTGGTCCCTGGGGTGGTCACGGCGTGCTATGTGTTCTGGTGCGCCGGTGATGGGGAGTACTCCCCGGAGGAGGGTCCGGTGACGGACAGCCGCGGCGGGTTCACGGATGAGTGCTAACGCGTGCCCGTGTTCCCGCCATAAGCGGCAGAGGAGGACACCGTGGAGTTTTAGTGGGTTAGAGTCCCACATAACTGCACTATCTCCCCGTGGTAGTGCAGAATGCATGAGCATTTCTCCACGTAAAAAAAAAAAAAAAAAAAAAAAGGTTAGGTTAGGTTGGGGGACCACCCCACAGTGCTTACGTCCTCGTCGTGTCCCCTGGAAACGGCCCAGCTCTGACCACCGTAACGGAGTGGCAGACTGGGTACGGCCAAAGTGCACTGTGCATCGTTGCGATTTTATTTTATTCTACTGCCTTGTACGTATACGAACCTGCGGGAATTTTATTATGTCGAGCCCTATGCGGGATGCCTGCGGGCGCTTTTCGAAGCAACCAAAAGGCCCTTCTCAGGGCCAACCAAAAGGCCCTTCTCAGGGCCAACCAAAAGGCCCTTCTCAGGGCCAACCAAAAGGCCCTTCTCAGGGCCAATCCGACGCTTCGGCGTCAGAGGCTGGCCGCGCGACTTCTGCGGCCAGCTTCTTCGCAGCGGCGGACGAGTCGTCTGACAGCGACTCGCTGCTCACAGTATCGGACGCGGACGACTCCACCGGAGCGCGTTCGCTCAAGCGAATCCACCGGAGTGGTGGGTCCGAGGGCTCCTCGGGCTCGGGGTCGACGCGGTTGCCGAAGGCTGGAAGGCCGACGGTGGCCGCGGAGACCCATGTCGTTGGGCTGGCGAACGCCCAACGCCAACTGGATCTGGCTCGGCGGGCTCAGCTCCAGCAGGAGCTGGAGGAGCGGGTCGCCGCCGCGGAAAAGCGGGCGCACGTCGCCCGGGCCAAGTCCGGGTACGGCGCGTCCCGTGTTGTTTATGCGGACCGGTCTCTGGCGGAGCTCCAGAGAATGGCGGAGGAGGACGAGGAGGAGATCGTCGAGGTCGCCTCTAAGTCCTCCAACCTGAAGGGCACGTTGCAGAAGGCCCTGAAATGTAGGGCCGCCAGCATGCGAGGTGTCGTCGCGGAGCTGGTGCAGCGGAAGACCAGCGACGAGACGCGGCAACTGCAGGCGAGGGTGGATCGCCTGCAGTCGGAGGTCAGCCAGCTTCATCAGAAGCTGGCTGAGGTCACGGCCCGGCCACAACAGGCCGAGACGAGCCATGCGGCAGAGGGCCCTCCCTCCAACCTTGAGGACATCATCCGCAAGGTGGTGCGGGAGGAGAGGGCCTTCACCAGAGCCTGCATAGCAGGGATAGAGGACCGGCTCCTGCCGGAGAAGCGCCTGCGACCACCGCTTGCGGCGGATACGCGTCAGAACGAGCCGGGACCGTCCACCTCCGCCCAGGCGGAAGACGCCCTCCTCCTCCCCTCGACGACCCCGTCCAACGAGTGGACGGAGGTGGTCCGTAAGGGGAAGGCCAAGAAGTCGGCGACGGCCGTCCCCGCCGTCCGCGCCCCCACCGCTCCCAGCCAGTCGCAGCAGACGACCGGCAAGGGAAAGGCGACGGCGAAAGGGAGGGGAAAGAGGCGGCTGGTCCCCCCGAAAACCGCGGCCGTCGTGGTGACTCTCACCGCGGAGGCTGCGGACCGAGGGGAGACCTACATGTCGGTCTTGGTGCGGGCGCGTGCGAATGCCGATCCCACCCAACTGGGGATCGGCAGCGTGACATGCAGGCGGACTCAGGCCGGGGCTCGAATTTTCGAGTTCCCGGGGAAGGAGGGGAGTGCCCATGCGGACCTCTTTGCCTCCAAACTGAAGGAGGTGATCGCTGATTCGGCCAAGGTGGCCCGACCGGTCAAGTCAGCGGCCATAGAGGTCGCTGACTTGGACGACTCCGTCACCAAGGAGGAGGTGGTGGCGGCGGTCGCAGCGATAGGGGGCTGTGACATCGCGGCGGTCCGAGGCAGGGACATAAGGCCCGGCCGCGGCGGCATGGGCACCATTCGCCTGGAGTGCCCAGTCGCCGCTGCCAAAGCCGTCCTTGCCAAGGGAAGGCTCACAGTTGGCTACAGCTCGGGTGCAGTCCGGGCGCTCGAGGAGCAACCCCTGCGGTGTTTCCGGTGCCTCGGCATCGGACACACCCGGCCCCTGTGTCCGTCCACGGCCGACAGGACGGACACATGCTTCCGTTGCGGCAAGGGGGGCCACAAGGCCGCCTCCTGCGAGGCCGCCACGCCGCACTGCGCGGTGTGTGCCGCCAGTGGCTGCCCGGCAGGCCACATGATGAGGGGGAGGAACTGCAATCCTCCCCCTACGCGGGGCAAAGCACAGGCGCCGAGCGGTCCTGCTGCTGCTGCGAAAAGCACCGTCGCTCCTGCGACGGTGGCTGCGGAGGGGGGTGCGATGTCCGACTGATGGGCGGGGTCGAGCATCGCATCCTGGTGTCGCGGTCTCCCACGGACTCCCCTCCCCTCTCGCTCTTAGAGAGGGGACCGGGATACGTGGCCGCCGCGTGGGGAGAGTTGGCCCTGGTAGGGGTCAACTTCTCCCCAAACCGCCCTGGTCCGGGGATCGGACAGGACCTCTCGCTTCCCGGCGTGGTCAACGCCATGCTGGGGAGCGAGGGGGCCTGGGCAGCAGCACTAGCCTCCTTTTGCAAGGACGCAATCTCGCAAAAGGAGGAGGCGGAGCGCGCGCCGCTGCGCCGCTCCGCAGACGAAGGGGTCGGAGAAGGCGTCGCCCTCTCCCTCCTCATGGTGGCGATGGGCGGGCGACAGGCACGGGGGTGCCTTCGCCCGCATTGCACCCATCACCATCTTCGTCTGTAACTCCCGGGCCCCTCCCCCCTCCCCACGGGGGGGCGTGAGGGGTCCGCCTTGGTGGGCAATCGTCGGCGGAGGACTGGACGTCAAGGCTTTGCCGGTTTCCCAGTCCCCCGCCACTAGGACGAAGCGGGAGTATCGCTGGGTTATTTTAGTGGGTATACCGGGACAGCCCGGGGAGTCCCACATAGCCCCCCATCCCCCGATGGGAGGGTATGCGTAATGCATTTTTTCCCAGCGCAAACAAAAAAAAAAAAAAAAAAAAAAGGTTAGGTTAGGTTGGGGGACCACCCCACAGTGCTTACGTCCTCGTCGTGTCCCCTGGAAACGGCCCAGCTCTGACCACCGTAACGGAGTGGCAGACTGGGTACGGCCAAAGTGCACTGTGCCTTCGTTGCGATTTTATTTTAACTGTCTTGAGCGTTTACGAACCTGTCGGAATTTTATATTTTATCATGTCTAGCCCTATGCGGGATGCCTGCGGGCGATTTTTAAAAAAGAAAAAAGGCCCTTCTCAGGGCCAAACCAAAGGCCCTTCTCAGGGCCAACCCTCAGACGCTTCGGCGTCAGAGGCTAGCCGCGCGCCTTCTGCGGCGAGCCTATTTGGAACGGCGGAGGACTCGTCCGACAACGACTCGCTCATCAGTGTGTCGGAAGCGGACGACTCCCGATCGCGAAAGCGAACACACCGGAGCGGTGGGTCCGAGGGCTCCTCGGCCTCAGGGTCGACGCGGTTGCCGAAGGCTAAAAAGCCGACGGTGGCCGCGGAGACCCATGTCGTTGGGCTCGCCAACGCCCAACGCCAGCTGGACCTGGCTCGGCGGGATCAGCTACAGCAAGAGCTGGAGGAGCGAATTGCCGCCAAGGAGAAGCGGGCGCACGTCGCCCGGGCCAAGTCCGGGTACGGTGCGTCCCGCGTCCTATACGCGGACTACTCTCTGGCAGAGCTACAAAAAATGGCGGAGGAGGACGAGGAGGAGATCGTGGAGGTCGCCTCTAAGTCCTCCAACTTAAAGGGGACCTTGCAAAAGGCCCTGAAGTGCCGGGCCGCGAGCATGCGCGGTGTCGTCGCGGAGCTGGTCCAGCGTAAGGCCTCCGACGAGACGCGGCAACTGCAGGCGAAGGTGGATCGCCTGCAGTCGGAGGTCAGCCAGCTTCATCAGAAGCTGGCTGAGGCCACGGCCCGGCCACAACAGGCCAAGACGAGCCCTGCGGCAGAGGGCCCCTCCTCCAACCTTGAGGAAATTATCCGCAAGGTAGTACGGGAGGAGAGGGCCTTCACGAGAGCCTGCATAGCAGGAATAGAGGACCGGCTCCTGCCGGAGAAGCGCCTCCGACCGCCGCTTGCGGCGGATGCTACGCGGAGCGAGCCGGTACCGTCCACCTCCGCCCAGGCGGAAGACGCCCTCCTCCTCCCCTCGACGACCCCGTCCAACGCATGGACGGAAGTGGTCCGCAAGGGCAAGGGGAAGGGCAAGAAGTCGGCGACGGCCGTCCCTGCCGTCCGCGCCGCCACCGTTCCCACCCAGTCGCAGACGACCGGCAAGGGAAAGGGGACGGCGAAAGGCAAAGGGAGGGGAAAGGGGCGCCTGGTCCCCCCGAAAACCGCGGCCGTCGTAGTGACGCTCACCGCAGAGGCTGCGGAACGGGGGGAGACGTACGCGTCCGTCTTGGTGCGGGCGCGTGCCAATGCCGACCCCGCCCAGTTGGGGATCGGCAGCGTCACCTGCCGCAAGACGCAGGCCGGGGCTCGAATCTTCGAGTTCCCGGGGGCGGAGGGGGGTGCCCATGCGGACCTCTTCGCAGCCAAGCTCGCGGAGGTCGTGTCGGATTCGGCCAAGGTGGCCCGGCCGGTCAAGTCGGCGGCCATAGAGGTGGCCGACTTGGACGACTCCGTCACCAAGGAGGAGGTGGTGGCGGCGGTCGCAGCGATAGGGGGCTGCGGCATCGCGGCGGTCCAAGGCAGGGCCATAAGGCCCGGCCGCGGCGGCATGGGCACCATACGCCTCGAGTGCCCAATCACCGCCGCCAGGGCTGTCCTTGCCAAGGGACGGATCTTGGTCGGATTCAGCTCGGGTGCGGTTCGGGCGCTCGAAGAGCAGCCCCTGCGGTGTTTCCGGTGCCTCGGCATCGGACACACCCGGCCCCTGTGTCCGTCCACAGTCGACAGGACGGACACCTGCTTTCGCTGCGGCAAGGAGGGCCACAAGGCCGCCTCCTGCGAGGCCGCCACGCCGCACTGCGCGGTGTGTGCCGCCAGTGGCTGCCCGGCAGGCCACATAATGAAGGGGAGGAATTGCAATCCTCCCCCTAAGCGGGGCAAAGCGCAGGCGCCGACCGGTCCTGCTGCGGCTGCCAAGAGCACCGTCGTTCCTGCGACGGTGGCTGCGGAGGGGGGTGCGATGACCATCGATGGATAGGGTCGAACATCGCATCCTCCAGGCGAACGCCAACCACTGCAGGGCAGCCCAGGATCTGCTGATGCAGACCATGGCTGAGTGGTTGGTGGACTTGGCGGTGGTCGCCGAGCCTTACTCGGTCCCCGGCCGTTGGCTGGGCGACCGGGACGGCTTGGTGGCGTTGGTGTCGCGGTCTTCCACGGACTCCCCTCCCCTCTCGCTCTTAGAGAGGGGACCGGGATACGTGGCCGCCGCGTGGGGAGACATGGCCCTGGTAGGGGTCTACTTCTCCCCAAACCGCCCTCTCTCGGACTTTGAGGATTTCCTCGAGGTCCTCACCGCAGTCGTAGGGAGGGCGGCGCCACGCCAGGTCGTGGTGCTGGGCGACCTGAACGCCAAGTCGGCGGCCTGGGGCAACCCGGCCGCAGGTTGCAACGTCCGGGGACGCGCCGTCGAGTTTTGGGCGGCCTCTTGCGGTGTGTCCCTCCTCAACAGGGGGGCGGTCCACACGTGTGTGCGGCAACACGGCGGGTCGGTGGTGGACGTCTCGTTTGCCACCCCCGCGCTAGCCGCCCGCGTCGTCAACTGGCGGGTGGAGATGGTGGAGACGTTGTCGGACCACCGATATGTGCGGTTCGACATCTCCACCCAGGGGGGGGGGACGGCCCGCGCCGGGCAATCTCCCTTCCCGCGGTGGGCACTCACCCGCCTGGACCGGGAGGCAGCCGAGGAGGCGGCCTTTCTCCAGGACTGGCTGTCGCCCCCTGTCGAGGTCCTGGACGTGGACGCCGCAGCGGTCCGGCTCAGGGGGTCCTTGACCGAGGTGTGCGACTCCAGCATGCCTCGGTCTCGCCGCCCGCCTCCCCGTCGTGCCGTCTATTGGTGGACGGAGGAGCTGTCGGGTCTCCGGAGCGCCTGCGTGGCGGCCAGAAGGGCCTACACGCGGAGCCGACGCCGCAGCGCCCGAAACCGAGTCCCCGCGGAAGAGGACCGCCTTTACGCCTCTTACCGAGAGGCGAAGACGGTCCTCAAGTCGGCGATGGGCGCTGCAGAGGACTCGGCGAGGGCCGAGATGCTGGAGGGTCTCGACAGGGACCCTTATGGGAGACCGTACAAGGCGGCGCGGAACCAGCTCCGCCCCTACGGTCCCCCCCTGACGGAGACCCTCGAGCCAGCGTTGCTGGATGGGGTGGTCCGGTCCCTGTTTCCGCGCAGGACCGACTTCGCCCCACCAACGATGGCTCCCCCGCAAGGGGCGGCTCCACCGGAGGAGGAGGTCCCTCCGGTGACGGCGTCGGAATTCCGCGAGGGGGTCCTCAGCCTCCGCGCGAAGAAGACGGCCCCCGGACCAGACGGCGTCCCGGCACGGGTGGTGGCGATCGCCGCCTCCCAAATGGAGGAAAGGTTTCGGGACCTCTTCAGCGCGTGCTTTACGGCTGGGAGGTTCCCGAAACTCTGGAAGGAGGGGCAGCTGTGCCTCCTCCGAAAGGAGGGACGCCCGGTGGACTCCCCATCGGCATACCGGCCCATCGTCCTGCTCGATGAGGTCGGTAAGATGTTCGAGGGGATCGTCGCGTCCCGGCTCGCTGGTCTTTTGCGGGGAGTGGGGCCGGACCTGTCGGACGCCCAATTCGGCTTCCGCCGAGGGCGTTCGACGATCGACGCGCTGGCCCTGCTCAAAGGCCAGGTGAAGGAGGCGGTGGAGGCGGGGGACGGAGTGCTGGCGGTGTCGTTCGACATTGCAAATGCCTTCAACTCCGTCCCCCACTCGACGATATTGGAGGCGCTCCGGTATCACGGAGTGCCCCAATACCTCCAGAACCTCCTGGCCAGCTACTTGGAGGGCCGAGAGGTCCTCCTTGTGGACAAGACGGCCACGGTGAGGCGGTACGGCGCAGAGTCCGGTGTTCCGCAGGGGTCAGTGCTGGGGCCCCCCCTGTGGAACATCGGGTTCGACTGGCTCCTGAGGGGGGCCCTCCTTGAGGGTACGAGTGTCATCTGCTACGCGGATGACACTCTCCTCACTGCCCGGGGGAGGAGCTTTGGGGAGGCGGCCTGTCTGGCCTCGGCTGGCGGATCCTTGGTCGCAGAGAGGATCCGCCGGCTCGGATTGAAGGTGGCGCTGCACAAGACCGAGGCCGTATTCTTTCGCGGGCCTCGCCAGCGCTGCCCTCCCGACGCCCACATCGTCGTAGAGGGCGTCAGGATAGCGGTCCAGCCCCAGATGAAGTATCTGGGTCTGGTGCTGGACGACAGGTGGCGCTTCGGCCCGCATTTCAGCGGGCTGTCGACGCGCCTCCTGAAAGCTGCTGACGCCCTCTCGTGGCTCCTCCCGAACCTGGGGGGGCCCAAGGAGAAATGCCGGCGCCTCTATGCCGGGATACTCCGGAGCATGGCCCTGTACGGGGCCCCCATCTGGGCGGACTCCCTCCACAGGAGGGAGAATGCGACCGCCCTCCGCAAGCCCCAAAGGGCCATTGCACTGCGGGTGGCGAGGGCCTACCGCTCGGTGGGATTTTCGGCGGCGTGCGCCCTGGCCGGCACCCCTCCTTGGGAGTTGGAGGCTTGGGTGCTGGCCAGAGTCTATGAGTGGACTGCGCAGCGGAGGGCGCTCGGGGAGCGCCCCGTCGCCGAAGAACGGGAAGCTGTCCGGCGGGAGGCGAGGGACGCCATCGTCCTCCACTGGACGGAGGACCTCGCCACCGCCGCTTTCGGCCGCCGCACGTTGGACGCGCTCGGTCCGGTCCTGCAGGGCTGGCTCGAGCGGTCCCACGGTTTCCTCTCGTTCCGCCTGGTGCAGGTGTTGTCCGGCCACGGCTGTTTCGGAACGCACCTGCACCGGATTGGAAGGGAGGAGACCCCGGCCTGCCACGACTGCGGCGCGGCGGAGGACACGGCACAGCACACGCTCGAGGTGTGCCCAGCGTGGTCCGAGCCGCGCCGCGGTCTGACCGCGGTGGTCGGACAGGACCTCTCGCTCCCCAGCGTGATCAACGCCATGCTGGAGAGCGAGGGGTCCTGGTCAGCGGTAGCCTCCTTTTGCGAGGACGTCATCTTGCAAAAGGAGGAGGCGGAGCGCGCGCGGGAGGATGACCCTCTCGCTGCGCCGCTCCGCAGACGAAGGGGTCGGAGAAGGCGCCGTCCTCTCCCTCCTCATGGTGGCGATGGGCGGGCGACAGGCACGGGGGTGCCCTCGCCCGCATTGCACCCATCACCACCTTCGTCTCTCACTCCCGGGCCCTTCCCCCTCCCCACGGGGGGGGCGTGAGGGGTCCGCCTTGGAGGGCCATCGTCGGCGGAGGACTGGACGTCAAGGCTTTGCCGGTTTCCCAGTCCCCCGCCACTCTGACGAAGCGGGAGTGTCGCTGGGTTATTTTAGTGGGTATACCGGGTCAGCCCGGGGAGTCCCACATAGCCCCCCATCCCCCGATGGGAGGGTATGCGTAATGCATTTTTTCCCAGCGCAAACAAAAAAAAAAAAAAAAAAAAAAAAAAAAAAAGGTTAGGTTAGGTTAGTTTAGGTTGGGTTAGGTTGGGGGACCACCCCACAGTGCTTACGTCCTCGTCGTGTCCCCTGGAAACGGCCCAGCTCTGACCACCGTAACGGAGTGGCAGACTGGGTACGGCCAAAGTGCACTGTGCATCGTTGCGATTTTATTCTGTTTTTATTGTCTTGTGCGTATACGATCTGCTGGAAGAGATGTCGAGCCCTATGCGGGATGCCTGCGGGCGATTTTTAAAGAAAAAAGGCCCTTCTCAGGGCCAAACCAAAGGCCCTTCTCAGGGCCAACCCTCCGACGCTTCGGCGTCAGAGGCTAGCCGCGCGCCTTCTGCGGCGAGCCTGTTTGGAACGGCGGAAGACTCGTCCGACAACGACTCACTCATCAGTGTGTCGGAAGCGGACGACTCGCGATCGCGAAAGCGAACGCACCTCAGTGGTGGGTCCGAGGGCTCCTCGGCCTCGGGGTCGACGCGGGTGCCGAAGGCTAAAAAGCCGACGGTGGCCGCGGAGACCCATGTCGTTGGGCTCGCGGACGCCCAACGCCAGCTGGACCTGGCTCGGCGGGCTCAGCTCCAGCAAGAGCTGGAGGAGCGAGTTGCCGCCAAGGAGAAGCGGGCGCACGTCGCCCGGGCTAAGTCCGGGTACGGGGCGTCCCGCGTTGTTTACGCGGACCACTCTCTGGCCGAGCTAGAGAGAATGGCGGAGGAGGACGAGGAGGAGATTGTTGAGGTCGCCTCTAAGTCCTCCAACCTGAAGGGGACCTTACAAAAGGCCCTGAAGTGCAGGGCCGCCAGCATGCGCGGGGTAGTCGCGGAGCTGGTGCGACGAAAGGCCAGCGAAGAGACGCGGCAACTGCAGGCGAAGGTGGATCGCCTGCAGTCGGAGGTCAGCCAGCTTCATCAGAAGTTGGCTGAAGCCACGGCCCGGCCACAACAGGCCAAGACGAGCCCTGCGGCAGAGGGCCCCTCCTCCAACCTTGAGGAAATTATCCGCAAGGTAGTACGGGAGGAGAGGGCCTTCACAAGAGCCTGCATCGCAGGCATCGAGGACCGGCTCCTGCCGGAGAAGCGCCTCCGGCCGCCGCTTGCGGCGGATGCGACGCCCTGCGAGCCGGGACCGTCCACCTCCGCCCAAGCGGAAGACGCCCTCCTCCTTCCCTCGACGACCCCGTCCAACGAGTGGACGGAGGTGGTCCGTAAGGGGAAGGGGAAGGGCAAGAAGTCGGCGACGGCCGTCCCTGCCGTCCGCGCCGCCACCGTTCCCACCCAGTCGCAGACGGCCGGCAAGGGAAAGGGGACGGCGAAAGGGAAAGGGAGGGGAAAGGGGCGCCTGGTCCCCCCGAAAACCGCGGCCGTCGTGGTGACGCTCACCGCGGAGGCTGCGGAACGGGGGGAGACGTACGCGTCCGTCTTGGTGCGGGCGCGTGCTAATGCCGACCCCGCCCAGTTGGGGATCGGCAGCGTCACCTGCCGCAAGACGCAGGCCGGGGCTCGAATCTTCGAGTTCCCGGGGGCGGAGGGGGGTGCCCATGCGGACCTCTTCGCAGCCAAGCTCGCGGAGGTGATCGCCGATTCTGCCAAGGTGGCCCGACCGGTCAAGTCGGCGGCCATAGAGGTGGCCGACTTGGACGACTCGGTCACCAAGGAGGAGGTGGTGGCGGCGGTCGCAGCGGTAGGGGGCTGTGGCATCGCGGCGGTCCAGGGCAGGGCCATAAGGCCCGGCCGCGGCGGCATGGGCACCATTCGCCTAGAGTGCCCAATCGCCGCTGCCAAAGCCGTCCTTGCTAAAGGACGGCTCACAGTTGGCTACAGCTCGGGGGCTGTCCGGGTGCTCGAGGAGCAGCCCCTGCGGTGTTTCCGGTGCCTCGGCATCGGACACACCCGGCCCCTGTGTCCGTCCACAGTCGACAGGACGGACACCTGCTTCCGCTGCGGCAAGGAGGGCCACAAAGCCGCCTCCTGCAAGGCCGCCACGCCGCACTGCGCGGTGTGTGCCGCCAGTGGCTGCCCGGCAGACCACACGATGAGGGGGAGGAACTGCAATCCTCCCCCTAAGCGGGGCAAAGCACAGGCGCCGACCGGTCCTGCTGCGGCTGCCAAGAGCGCCGTCGTTCCTGCGACGGTGGCTGCGGAGGGGGGTGCGATGTCCATCGATGGATAGGGTCGAACATCGCATCCTCCAGGCGAACGCCAACCACTGCAGGGCAGCCCAGGATCTGCTGATGCAGACCATGGCTGAGTGGTTGGTGGACTTGGCGGTGGTCGCCGAGCCTTACTCGGTCCCCGGCCGTTGGCTGGGCGACCGGGACGGCTTGGTGGCGTTGGTGTCGCGGTCTTCCACGGACTCCCCTCCCCTCTCGCTCTTAGAGAGGGGACCGGGATACGTGGCCGCCGCGTGGGGAGACATGGCCCTGGTAGGGGTCTACTTCTCCCCAAACCGCCCTCTCTCGGACTTTGAGGATTTCCTCGAGGTCCTCACCGCAGTCGTAGGGAGGGCGGCGCCACGCCAGGTCGTGGTGCTGGGCGACCTGAACGCCAAGTCGGCGGCCTGGGGCAACCCGGCCGCGGGTTGCAACGTCCGGGGGCGCGCCGTCGAGTTTTGGGCGGCCTCGTGCGGTGTGTCCCTCCTCAACAGGGGGGCGGTCCACACGTGTGTGCGGCAACACGGCGGTTCGGTGGTGGACGTCTCGTTTGCCACCCCCGCGCTAGCCGCCCGCGTCGTCAACTGGCGGGTGGAGATGGTGGAGACGTTGTCGGACCACCGATATGTGCGGTTCGACATCTCCACCCAGGGGGGGGGGACGGCCCGAGCCAGGCAATCTCCCTTCCCGCGGTGGGCACTCACCCGCCTGGACCGGGAGGCAGCCGAGGAGGCGGCCTTCCTCCAGGACTGGCTGTCGCCCCCTGTCGAGGTCCTGGACGTGGACGCCGCAGCGGTCCGACTCAGGGGGTCCTTGACCGAGGTGTGCGACTCCAGCATGCCTCGGTCTCGCCGCCCGCCTCCCCGTCGTGCCGTCTATTGGTGGACGGAGGAGCTGTCGGGTCTCCGAAGCGCCTGCGTGGCGGCCAGAAGGGCCTACACGCGGAGCCGACGCCGCAGCGCCCGAAACCGCGTCCCCGCGGAAGAGGACCGCCTTTACGCCTCTTACCGAGAGGCGAAGACGGTCCTCAAGGCGGCGATGGGCGCTGCAGAGGACTCGGCGAGGGCCGAGATGCTGGAGGGTCTCGACAGGGACCCTTATGGGAGACCATACAAGGCGGCGCGGAACCAGCTCCGCCCCTATGGTCCCCCCCTGACGGAGACCCTCGAGCCAGCGTTGCTGGATGGGGTGGTCCGGTCCCTGTTTCCGCGCAGGACCGACTTCGCCCCACCAACGATGGCTCCCCCGCAAGGGGCGGCTCCACCGGAGGAGGAGGTACCTCCGGTGACGGCGTCGGAATTCCGCGAGGGGGTCCTCAGCCTCCGCGCGAAGAAGACGGCCCCCGGACCAGACGGCGTCCCGGCACGGGTGGTGGCGATCGCCGCCTCCCAAATGGAGGAAAGGTTTCGGGACCTCTTCAGCGCGTGCTTTACGGCTGGGAGGTTCCCGAAGCTTTGGAAGGAGGGGCAGCTGTGCCTCCTCCGAAAGGAGGGACGCCCGGTGGACTCCCCATCGGCATACCGGCCCATCGTCCTGCTCGATGAGGTCGGTAAGATGTTCGAGGGGATCGTCGCGTCCCGGCTCGCTGGTCTTTTGCGGGGAGTGGGGCCGGATCTGTCGGACGCCCAATTCGGCTTCCGCCGAGGGCGTTCGACGATCGACGCGCTGGCCCTGCTCAAAGGCCAGGTGAAGGAGGCGGTGGAGGCGGGGGACGGAGTGCTGGCGGTGTCGTTCGACATTGCAAATGCCTTCAACTCCGTCCCCCACTCGACGATATTGGAGGCGCTCCGGTATCACGGAGTGCCCCAATACCTCCAGAGCCTCCTGGCCAGCTACTTGGAGGGCCGAGAGGTCCTCCTTGTGGACAGGACGGCCACGGTGAGGCGGTACGGCGCAGAGTCCGGTGTTCCGCAGGGGTCAGTGCTGGGGCCCCCCCTGTGGAACATCGGGTTCGACTGGCTCCTGAGGGGGGCCCTCCTTGAGGGTACGAGTGTCATCTGCTACGCGGATGACACTCTCCTCACTGCCCGGGGGAGGAGCTTTGGGGAGGCGGCCTGTCTGGCCTCGGCTGGCGGATCCTTGGTCGCAGAGAGGATCCGCCGGCTTGGATTGAAGGTGGCGCTGCACAAGACCGAGGCCGTATTCTTTCGCGGGCCTCGGCAGCGCTGCCCTCCAGACGCCCACATTGTTGTAGAGGGCGTCAGGATAGCGGTCCAGCCCCAGATGAAGTATCTGGGTCTGGTGCTGGACGACAGGTGGCGCTTCGGCCCGCATTTCAGCGGGCTGTCGACGCGCCTGTTGAAAGCTGCTGACGCCCTCTCGTGGCTCCTCCCGAACCTGGGGGGGCCCAAGGAGAAATGCCGGCGCCTCTATGCCGGCATCCTCAGGAGCATGGCCCTTTACGGGGCCCCCATCTGGGCGGACTCCCTGCACAGGAGGGAGAACGCGACCGCCCTCCGCAAGCCCCAAAGGGCCATTGCACTGCGGGTGGCGAGGGCCTACCGCTCCGTGGGCTTCTCGGCGGCGTGCGCTCTGGCCGGCACCCCTCCTTGGGAGTTGGAGGCTTGGGTGCTGGCCAGAGTCTACGAGTGGACTGCGCAGCGGAGGGCGCTCGGGGAGCGCCCCGTCGCCGAGGAGCGGGAAGCCGTGCGGCGGGAGGCGAGGGACGCCATCGTCCTCCACTGGACGGAGGACCTCGCCACCGCCGCCTTCGGCCGCCGCACATTGGACGCGCTCGGTCCGGTCCTGCAAGGCTGGCTCGAGCGGTCCCACGGTTTCCTCTCGTTCCGCCTGGTGCAGGTGTTGTCCGGCCACGGCTGTTTCGGAACACACCTGCACCGGATTGGAAGGGAGGAGACCCCGGCCTGCCACGACTGCGGCGCGGCGGAGGACACGGCACAGCACACGCTGGAGGTGTGCCCAGCGTGGTCCGAGCCGCGCCGCGGTCTGACCGCGGTGGTCGGACAGGACCTCTCGCTCCCCAGCGTGATCAACGCCATGCTGGAGAGCGAGGGGTCCTGGTCAGCGGTAGCCTCCTTTTGCGAGGACGTCATCTCGCAAAAGGAGGAGGCGGAGCGCGCGCGGGAGGATGACCCTCTCGCTGCGCCGCTCCGCAGACGAAGGGGTCGGAGAAGGCGCCGTCCTCTCCCTCCTCATGGTGGCGATGGGCGGGCGACAGGCACGGGGGTGCCCTCGCCCGCATTGCACCCATCACCACCTTCGTCTCTCACTCCCGGGCCCTTCCCCCTCCCCACGGGGGGGGCGTGAGGGGTCCGCCTTGGAGGGCCATCGTCGGCGGAGGACTGGATGTCAAGGCTTTGCCGGTTTCCCAGTCCCCCGCCACTCTGACGAAGCGGGAGTGTCGCTGGGTTATTTTAGTGGGTATACCGGGTCAGCCCGGGGAGTCCCACATAGCCCCCCATCCCCCGATGGGAGGGTATGCGTAATGCATTTTTTTCCCAGCGCAAACAAAAAAAAAAAAAAAAAAAAAGGTTGGGTTAGGTTAGGTTAGGTTAGGTTAGGTTGGGGGGGGGGACCACCCCACAGGGGGGACCACCCCACAGTGCTTACGTCCTCGTCGTGTCCCCTGGAAACGGCCCAGCTCTGACCACCGTAACGGAGTGGCAGACTGGGTACGGCCAAAGTGCACTGTGCCTTCGTAGCTATCAATTTTATTTTATCTGCCTTGTGTGTTGCGAAATTGCTGTGAATTTTATTATGTCGAGCCCTATGCGGGATGCCTGCGGGCGCTTTTCGAAGCAACCAAAAGGCCCTTCTCAGGGCCAACCAAAAGGCCCTTTTCAGGGCCAGCCAAAAGGCCCTTCTCAGGGCCAACCAAAAGGCCCTTCTCAGGGCCAATCCGACGCTTCGGCGTCAGAGGCTGGCCGCGCGACTTCTGCGGCCAGCTTCTTCGCAACGGCGGACGAGTCGTTGTCAGACGACTCGATACTGACTGTGTCGGACGCGGACGACTCCATCGAGCGATCGCGGAAGCGCATCCACCGGAGTGGTGGGTCCGAGGGCTCCTCGGGCTCGGGGTCGACGCGGTTGCCGAAGGCTGGAAGGCCGACGGTGGCCGCGGAGACCCATGTCGTTGGGCTCTCGAACGCCCAGCGCCAGCTGGATCTGGCTCGGCGGGCTCAGCTCCAGCAGGAGCTGGAGGAGCGGGTCGCCGCCGCGGAAAAGCGGGCGCACGTCGCCCGGGCCAAGTCCGGGTACGGCGCGTCCCGCGTTCTGTACGCGGACCGGTCTCTGGCGGAGCTGCAGAGAATGGCGGAGGAGGACGAGGAGGAGATCGTGGAGGTCGCCTCTAAGTCCTCCAACCTGAAGGGCACCCTGCAGAAGGCCCTGAAATGTAGGGCCGCCAGCATGCGCGGTGTCGTCGCGGAGCTGGTGCAGCGAACGACCAGCGACGAGACGCGGCAGCTGCAGGCTAGGGTGGATCGCCTGCAGTCGGAGGTCAGCCAGCTTCATCAGAAGCTGGCTGAGGTCACGGCCCGGCCACAACAGGCCGGGACGAGCCCTGCGGCAGAGGGCCCTCCCTCCAACCTTGAGGACATAATCCGCAAGGTGGTGCGGGAGGAGAGGGCCTTCACAAGAGCCTGCATCGCAGGCATCGAGGACCGGCTCCTGCCGGAGAAGCGCCTCCGGCCGCCGCTTGCGGCGGATGCGACGCATTGCGAGCCGGGACCGTCCACCTCCGCCCAGGCGGAAGACGCCCTCCTCCTCCCCTCGACGACCCCGTCCAACGAGTGGACGGAGGTGGTCCGTAAGGGGAAGGCCAAGAAGTCGGCGACGGCCGTCCCCGCCGTCCGCGCCCCCACCGCTCCCAGCCAGTCGCAGCAGACGACCGGCAAGGGAAAGGCGACGGCGAAAGGGAGGGTAAAGAGGCGGCTGGTCCCCCCGAAAACCGCGGCCGTCGTGGTGACTCTCACCGCGGAGGCCGCGGACCGAGGGGAGACCTACATGTCCGTCTTGGTGCGGGCGCGAGCGAATGCCGATCCCACCCAACTGGGGATCGGCAGCGTCACTTGCCGCAAGACGCAAGCCGGGGCTCGCATCTTTGAGTTCCCGGGGAAGGAGGGGAGTGCCCATGCGGACCTCTTTGCCGCCAAGCTGAAGGAGGTGATCGCCGATTCGGCCAAGGTGGCCCGGCCGGTCAAGTCGGCGGCCATAGAGGTGGCCGACTTGGACGACTCGGTCACCAAGGAGGAGGTGGTGGCGGCGGTCGCAGCGATAGGGGGCTGTGGCATCGCGGCGGTCCAAGCCAGGGCCATAAGGCCCGGCCGCGGCGGCATGGGCACCATCCGCCTAGAGTGCCCAATCGCCGCTGCCAAAGCCGTCCTTGCCAAGGGACGGCTCACAGTCGGCTACAGCTCGGGTGCAGTCCGGGCTCTTGAGGAGCAGCCACTGCGGTGTTTCCGGTGCCTCGGCATCGGACACACCCGGCCCCTGTGTCCGTCCACGGTCGACCGGACGGACACATGCTTCCGTTGCGGCAAGGGGGGCCACAAGGCCGCCTCCTGCGAGGCCGCCACGCCGCACTGCGCGGTGTGTGCCGCCAGTGGCTGCCCGGCAGACCACATGATGAGGGGGAGGAACTGCAATCCTCCCCCTAAGCGGGGCAAAGCGCAGGCGCCGACCGGTCCTGCTGCTGCTGCGAAAAGCACCGTCGCTCCCGCGACGGTGGCTGCGGAGGGGGGTGCGATGTCCGACTGATGGGCAGGGTCGAGCATCGCATCCTGGTGTCGCGGTCTCCCACAGACTCCCCTCCCCTCTCGCTCTTAGAGAGGGGACCGGGATACGTGGCCGCCGCGTGGGGAGAGTTGGCCCTGGTGGGGGTCAACTTCTCCCCAAACCGCCCTGGTCCGGTGATCGGACAGGACCTCTCGCTTCCCAGCGTGGTCAACGCCATGCTGGGGAGCGGGGGGGCCTGGGCAGCAGCAGCAGCCTCCTTTTGCGAGGACGCAATCTCGCAAAAGGAGGAGGCGGAGCGCGCGCGGGGGGATGACCCTCTCGCTGCGCCGCTCCGCAGACGAAGGGGTCGGAGAAGGCGCCGCCCTCTCCCTCCTCATGGTGGCGATGGGCGGGCGACAGGCACGGGGGTGCCTTCGCCCGCATTGCACCCATCACCACCTTTGTCTGTAACTCCCGGGCCCCTCCGCCTCCCCACGGGAGGGGCGTGAGGGGTCCGCCTTGGAGGGCAATCGTCGGCGGAGGACTGGACGTCAAGGCTTTGCCGGTTTCCCAGTCCCCCGCCACTAGGACGAAGCGGGAGTATCGCTGGGTTATTTTAGTGGGTATACCGGGTCAGCCCGGGGAGTCCCACATAGCCCCCCATCCCCCGATGGGAGGGTATGCGTAATGCATTTTTTCCCAGCGCAAACAAAAAAAAAAAAAAAAAAAAAAAAAAAAAAAGGTTAGGTTGGGGGACCACCCCACAGTGCTTACGTCCTCGTCGTGTCCCCTGGAAACGGCCCAGCTCTGACCACCGTAACGGAGTGGCAGACTGGGTACGGCCAAAGTGCACTGTGCATTCGTTGCGATTTTATTCTGTTTTTATTGTCTTGTGCGTATACGAACCTGTCGGATATTATTATGCCGAGCCCTATGCGGGATGCCTGCGGGCGCTTTTTAAAGAAAAACGGCCCTTCTCAGGGCCAACCAAAAGGCCCTTCTCAGGGCCAATCCGACGCTTCGGCGTCTGAGGCTAGCCGCGCGCCGTCTGCGGCTAGCTTGTTTGGAACGGCGGAGGACTCGTCCGACAACGACTCGCTCATCAGTGTGTCGGTAGCGGACGACTCCCGATCGCGAAAGCGAACACACCGGAGTGGTGGGTCCGAGGGCTCCTCGGCCTCGGGGTCGACGCGGTTGCCGAAGGCTAAAAAGCCGACGGTGGCCGCGGAGACCCATGTCGTTGGGCTGGCGAACGCCCAACGCCAACTGGATCTGGCTCAGCGGGCTCAGCTCCAGCAGGAGCTGGAGGAGCGAGTCGCTGCTACAGAAAAGCGGGCGCACGTCGCCCGGGCCAAGTCCGGCTACGGAGCGTCCCGCGTTTTATATGCGGACCACTCTCTGGCCGAGCTGGAGAGGATGGCGGAGGAGGACATGGAGGAGATTTGCGAGGTCGCCTCTAAGTCCTCTAACTTAAAGGGGACCTTGCAAAAGGCCCTGAAGTGCCGGGCCGCAAGCATGCGCGGTGTCGTTGCGGAGCTGGTCCAGCGCAAGGCCTCTGACGAAACGCGGCAACTGCAGGCGAAGGTGGATCGCCTGCAGTCGGAGGTCAGCCAGCTTCATCAGAAGCTGGCTGAAGCCACGGCCCGGCCACAACAGGCCAAGACGAGCCCTGCGGCAGAGGGCCCCTCCCCCAACCTTGAGGAAATTATCCGCAAGGTAGTACGGGAGGAGAGGGCCTTCACTAGAGCCTGCATCGCAGGCATCGAGGACCGGCTCCTGCCGGAGAAGCGCCTCCGGCCGCCGCTTGCGGCGGATGCGACGCAGCGCGAGCCGGGACCGTCCACCTCCTCCCAGGCGGAAGACGCCCTCCTCCTCCCCTCGACGACCCCGTCCAACGAGTGGACGGAGGTGGTCCGAAAGGGGAAGGGCAAAGGGAAGAAGTCGGCGACGGCCGTCCCTGCCGTCCGCGCCACCACCGATCCCACCCAGTCGCAGACGACTGGCAAGGGGAAGGGGACGGCGAAAGGGAAAGGGAGGGGAAAGGGGCGCCTTGTCCCCCCGAAAACCGCGGCCGTCGTGGTGACGCTCACCGCGGAGGCTGCGGAACGGGGGGAGACGTACGCGTCCGTCTTGGTGCGGGCGCGTGCCAATGCCGACCCCGCCCAATTGGGGATCGGCAGCGTCACCTGCCGCAAGACGCAGGCCGGGGCTCGAATCTTCGAGTTCCCGGGGGCGGAGGGGAGTGCCCATGCCGACCTCTTCGCAGCCAAGCTGCAGGAGGCGATCGCCGATTCGGCCAAGGTGGCCCGGCCGGTCAAGTCGGCGGCCATAGAGGTGGCCGACTTGGACGACTCCGTCACCAAGGAGGAGGTGGTGGCGGCGGTCGCAGCGGTAGGGGGCTGCGGCATCGCGGCGGTCCAAGGCAGGGCCATAAGGCCCGGCCGCGGCGGCATGGGCACCATTCGCCTAGAGTGCCCAATCGCCGCCGCCAAAGCCGTCCTTGCCAAGGGACGGCTCACGGTCGGGTTCAGCTCGGGTGCAGTGCGGGCACTCGAGGACCAGCCTCTACGGTGTTTCCGGTGCCTCGGCATCATCATCATCATCGGCATGGGAGGGTATGCGTAATGCATTTTTTCCCAGCGCAAACAAAAAAAAAAAAAAAAAAAAAAAAAAAAAAAAAAAGGTTAGGTTAGGTTGGGGGACCACCCCACAGTGCTTACGTCCTCGTCGTGTCCCCTGGAAACGGCCCAGCTCTGACCACCGTAACGGAGTGGCAGACTGGGTACGGCCAAAGTGCACTGTGCATCGTTGCTATTTTATTTTATCCTGACTTGCGAGTATACGATCTGACGGAAAATGCCGAGCCCTATGCGGGATGCCTGCGGGCGCTTTTCGAAGCAACCAAAAGGCCCTTCTCAGGGCCAACCAAAAGGCCCTTCTCAGGGCCAACCAAAAGGCCCTTCTCAGGGCCAACCAAAAGGCCCTTCTCAGGGCCAATCCGACGCTTCGGCGTCAGAGGCTGGCCGCGCGACTTCTGCGGCTAGCTTCTTCGCAGCGGCGGACGAGTCGTCTGACGACGACTCGCTTCTGACTGTTTCGGACGCGGACGACTCCACCGGAGCGCGTTCGCTGAAGCGAATCCTCCGGAGTGGTGGGTCCGAGGGCTCCTCGGGCTCGGGGTCGACGCGGTTGCCGAAGGCTAAAAAGCCGACGGTGGCCGCGGAGACCCATGTCGTTGGGCTTTCGAACGCCCAGCGCCAGCTGGATCTGGCTCGGCGGGCTCAGCTCCAGCAGGAGCTGGAGGAGCGGGTCGCTGCCGCGGAAAAGCGGGCGCACGTTGCCCGGGCCAAGTCCGGGTACGGCGCGTCCCGCGTTGTTTATGCGGACCGGTCTCTGGCGGAGCTACAGAGAATGGCGGAGGAGGACGAGGAGGAGATTGTGGAGGTCGCCTCTAAGTCCTCCAACCTGAAGGGCACGTTACAGAAGGCCCTGAAGTGTAGGGCCGCCAGCATGCGCGGTGTCGTCGCGGAGCTGGTGCAGCGAACGACCAGCGACGAGACGCGGCAGCTGCAGGCGAGGGTGGATCGCCTGCAGTCGGAGGTCAGCCAGCTTCATCAGAAGCTGGCTGAGGTCACGGCCCGGCCACAACAGGCCGGGACGAGCCCTGCGGCAGAGGGCCCTCCCTCCAACCTTGAGGACATCATCCGCAAGGTGGTGCGGGAGGAGAGGGCCTTCACAAGAGCCTGCATCGCAGGCATCGAGGACCGGCTCCTGCCGGAGAAGCGCCTCCGGCCGCCGCTTGCGGCGGATGCGACGCCTTGCGAGCCGGGACCGTCCACCTCCGCCCAAGCGGAAGACGCCCTCCTCCTCCCCTCGACGACCCCGTCCAACGAGTGGACGGAGGTGGTCCGCAAGGGGAAGGCCAAGAAATCGGCGACGGCCGTCCCCGCCGTCCGCGCCCCCACCGCTCCCAGCCAGTCGCAGCAGACGACCGGCAAGGGAAAGGCGACGGCGAAAGGGAAGGGAAAAAGGCGGCTGGTCCCCCCGAAAACCGCGGCCGTCGTGGTGACTCTCACCGCGGAGGCTGCGGACCGAGGGGAGACCTACATGTCCGTCTTGGTGCGGGCGCGTGCGAATGCCGATCCCACCCAACTGGGGATCGGCAGCGTCACTTGCCGCAAGACGCAAGCCGGGGCTCGCATCTTTGAGTTCCCGGGGAAGGAGGGGAGTGCCCATGCGGACCTCTTTGCCGCCAAGCTAAAGGAGGTCATCGCCGATTCGGCCAAGGTGGCGCGACCGGTCAAGTCAGCGGCCATAGAGGTCGCTGACTTGGACGATTCCGTCACCAAGGAGGAGGTGGTGGCGGCGGTCGCAGCGATAGGGGGCTGTGGCATCGCGGCGGTCCAAGGCAGGGCCATAAGGCCCGGCCGCGGCGGCATGGGCACCATCCGCCTAGAGTGCCCAATCGCCGCTGCCAAAGCCGTCCTTGCCAAGGGACGGCTTACCGTCGGATACAGCTCGGGTGCCGTCCGGGCGCTCGAGGAGCAGCCCCTGCGGTGTTTCCGGTGCCTCGGCATCGGACACACCCGGCCCCTGTGTCCGTCCGCGGTGGACAGGACGGACACGTGCTTCCGGTGCGGCAAGGAGGGCCACAAGGCCGCCTCCTGCGAGGCCGCCACGCCGCACTGCGCGGTGTGTGCCGCCAGTGGCTGCCCGGCAGACCACATGATGAGGGGGAGGAACTGCAATCCTCCCCCTAAGCGGGGCAAAGCGCAGGCGCCGACCGGTCCTGCTGCTGCTGCGAAAAGCACCGTCGCTCCCGCGACGGTGGCTGCGGAGGGGGGTGCGATGTCCGACTGACGGGCAGGGTCGAGCATCGCATCCTGGTGTCGCGGTCTCCCACAGACTCCCCTCCCCTCTCGCTCTTAGAGAGGGGACCGGGATACGTGGCCGCCGCGTGGGGAGAGTTGGCCCTGGTGGGGGTCAACTTCTCCCCAAACCGCCCTGGTCCGGTGATCGGACAGGACCTCTCGCTTCCCGGCGTGGTCAACACCATGCTGGGGAGCGAGGGGGCCTGGGCAGCAGCAGCAGCCTCCTTTTGCGAGGACGTAATCTCGCAAAAGGAGGAGGCGGAGCGCGCGCGGGGGGATGACCCTCTCGCTGCGCCGCTCCGCAGACGAAGGGGTCGGAGAAGGCGCCGCCCTCTCCCTCCTCATGGTGGCGATGGGCGGGCGACAGGCACGGGGGTGCCTTCGCCCGCATTGCACCCATCACCACCTTTGTCTGTAACTCCCGGGCCCCTCCCCCTCCCCACGGGGGGGGCGTGAGGGGTCCGCCTTGGAGGGCAATCGTCGGCGGAGGACTGGACGTCAAGGCTTTGCCGGTTTCCCAGTCCCCCGCCACTAGGACGAAGCGGGAGTATCGCTGGGTTATTTTAGTGGGTATACCGGGTCAGCCCGGGGAGTCCCACATAGCCCCCCATCCCCCGATGGGAGGGTATGCGTAATGCATTTTTTCCCAGCGCAAACAAAAAAAAAAAAAAAAAAAAAAAAAAAAAAAAAAAAGGTTAGGTTAGGTTAGGTTGGGGGACCACCCCACAGTGCTTACGTCCTCGTCGTGTCCCCTGGAAACGGCCCAGCTCTGACCACCGTAACGGAGTGGCAGACTGGGTACGGCCAAAGTGCACTGTGCTTTCGTAGCGATTTTATTTTATCTTGTCTTGTGCGTTTACGAACCTGTTGGAATTTTATATTTTATTATGTCGAGCCCTATGCGGGATGCCTGCGGGCGCTTTGTAAAGCAACCAAAAGGCCCTTCTCAGGGCCAACCAAAAGGCCCTTCTCAGGGCCAATCCGACGCTTCGGCGTCAGAGGCTGGCCGCGCGACTTCTGCGGCCAGCTTCTTCGCAACGGCGGACGAGTCGTTGTCAGACGACTCACTCCTCACTGTGTCGGACGCGGACGACTCCACCGGAGCGCGTTCGCTGAAGCGAATCCACCGGAGTGGTGGGTCCGAGGGCTCCTCGGCCTCGGGGTCGACGCGGTTGCCGAAGGCTAAAAAGCCGACGGTGGCCGCGGAGACCCATGTCGTTGGGCTTTCGAACGCCCAACGCCAGCTGGACCTGGCTCGGCGGGCTCAGCTCCAGCAGGAGCTGGAGGAGCGGGTCGCTGCCGCGGAAAAGCGGGCGCACGTCGCCCGGGCCAAGTCCGGGTACGGTGCGTCCCGCGTTGTTTATGCGGACCGGTCTCTGGCGGAGCTACAGAGAATGGCGGAGGAGGACGAGGAGGAGATCGTGGAGGTCGCCTCTAAGTCCTCCAACCTGAAGGGCACCCTGCAGAAGGCCCTGAAATGCAGGGCCGCCAGCATGCGCGGTGTCGTCGCGGAGCTGGTACTGCGCAAGTCCACTGATGAGACGCGGCAACTGCAGGCGAGGGTGGATCGCCTGCAGTCAGAGGTCAGCCAGCTTCATCAGAAGCTGGCTGAGGTCACGGCCCGGCCACAACAGGCCGGAACGAGCGTTGCGGCAGAGGGCCCTCCCTCCAACCTTGAGGACATCATCCGCAAGGTGGTGCGGGAGGAGAGGGCCTTCACAAGAGCCTGTATTGCAGGCATTGAGGACCGGCTCCTGCCGGAGAAGCGCCTCCGACCACCGCTTGCGGCGGATACGAGGCAGTCCGAGCCGGGACCGTCCTCCTCCCAGGCGGAAGACGCCCTCCTCCTCCCCTCAACGACCCCGTCCAACGAGTGGACGGAGGTGGTCCGCAAGGGGAAGGCCAAGAAGTCGGCGACGGCCGTCCCCGCCGCCCGCGCCCCCACCGCTCCCAGCCAGTCGCAGCAGACGACCGGCAAGGGAAAGGTGACGGGGAAAGGGAAGGGAAAGAGGCGGCTGGTCCCCCCGAAAACCGCGGCCGTCGTGGTGACTCTCACCGCGGAGGCTGCGGACCGAGGGGAGACCTACATGTCGGTCTTGGTGCGGGCGCGTGCGAATGCCGATCCCACCCAACTGGGGATCGGTAGCGTCACTTGCCGCAAGACGCAAGCCGGGGCTCGCATCTTTGAGTTCCCGGGGAAGGAGGGGAGTGCCCATGCGGACCTCTTTGCCGCCAAGCTGAAGGAGGTGATCGCCGATTCGGCCAAGGTGGCCCGGCCGGTCAAGTCGGCGGCCATAGAGGTGGCCGACTTGGACGACTCGGTCACCAAGGAGGAGGTGGTGGCGGCGGTCGCAGCGATAGGGGGCTGTGGCATCGCGGCGGTCCAAGGCAGGGCCATAAGGCCCGGCCGCGGCGGCATGGGCACCATCCGCCTAGAGTGCCCAATCGCCGCTGCCAAAGCCGTCCTTGCCAAGGGACGGCTTACCGTCGGATACAGCTCGGGTGCCGTCCGGGCGCTCGAGGAGCAGCCCCTGCGGTGTTTCCGGTGCCTCGGCATCGGACACACCCGGCCCCTGTGTCCGTCCGCGGTGGACAGGACGGACACGTGCTTCCGGTGCGGCAAGGAGGGCCACAAGGCCGCCTCCTGCGAGGCTGCCACGCCGCGCTGCGCGGTGTGTGCCGCCAGTGGCTGCCCGGCAGACCACATGATGAGGGGGAGGAACTGCAATCCTCCCCCTAAGCGGGGCAAAGCGCAGGCGCCGACTGGTCCTGCTGCTGCTGCGAAAAGCACCGTCGCCCCTGCGACGGTGGCTGCGGAGGGGGGTGCGATGTCCGACTGAGGGGCAGGGTCGAGCATCGCATCCTGGTGTCGCGGTCTCCCACAGACTCCCCTCCCCTCTCGCTCTCAGAGAGGGGACCGGGATACGTGGCCGCCGCGTGGGGAGAGTTGGCCCTGGTGGGGGTCAACTTCTCCCCAAACCGCCCTGGTCCAGTGATCGGACAGGACCTCTCGCTTCCCGGCGTGGTCGACGCCATGCTGGGGAGCGAGGGGGCCTGGGCAGCAGCAGCAGCCTCCTTTTGCGAGGACGCAATCTCGCAAAAGGAGGAGGCGGAGCGCGCGCCGCTGCGCCGCTCCGCAGACGAAGGGGTCGGAGAAGGCACCGCCCTCTCCCTCCTCATGGTGGCGATGGGCGGGCGACAGGCACGGGGGTGCCTTCGCCCGCATTGCACCCATCACCACCTTCGTCTGTTACTCCCGGGCCCCTCCCCCTCCCCACGGGGGGGGCGTGAGGGGTCCGCCCTGGAGGGCAATCGTCGGCGGAGGACTGGACGTCAAGGCTTTGCCGGTTTCCCAGTCCCCCGCCACTAGGACGAAGCGGGAGTATCGCTGGGTTATTTTAGTGGGTATACCGGGTCAGCCCGGGGAGTCCCACATAGCCCCCCATCCCCCGATGGGCGGGTATGCGTAATGCATTTTTTCCCAGCGCAAACAAAAAAAAAAAAAAAAAAAGGTTAGGTTAGGTTAGGTTAGGTTAGGTTAGGTTAGGTTTTTTTTTTTTTTTTTTTTTTTTTTTTTTTTTTTTTTTTTTTTTTGGCAGGAGTGGGAAATCCTCATGGACACCCAGACTGTCCCACTGGTGATGCAGTCTGGGTAGTGCCGGACTCTTACCGGCTAAAACCACACTCCTGCCCATGCTCAGTGATCCTCTGACATGATCAGAGCCATTGTGGACTTTGATTTACTTATTAACATTCTTTTTTTTTTTTTTTTTTTTTTTTTCCCTTTTCAACACCCTCGATAGAGAACTCGACAGACCTAATAATACCATATTTCTATAAAATAATAATATGTCAAAATATATACGTTTCTCTTTTCACTTAATTTATTTCCTTAGCAACTTTTTTTTTTTTTTTTTTTTTTTTTTTCTTTTTCTTTCTTGTTTCAGAATTTTTTATTTTACTTTTCTTATTATATTAGGTACTTAAACTATATATACAATTATATATGTAAGTAACCTATTTTCCTTAAACTATCTTATTTCTATTATTTACTATTAATGCTATCCTTTCACAATATTCTAAAAATTTATTTCTATCCCTACCACTTATTAAACTAGGTAAATTATTTATACTTAATTTTTGTTCCAGGTCCTGTTCGACCTCGTATCTTGCTTTTCCTGTAATCGGGCACTCCAGCAGGACATGCAGGACCGTTTCCTCCTTGCCCGGCTCACAGGCGCACGATGCGTTCTCTTTACACTTGAAGCGTTTCAAGTATGCAGAGAACCCACCGTGCCCTGTGAGAATTTGTGTGGTGAGCTTTGTGGGGTTTATTTTGCGCACCACTTTGTACGCCGCGACTGCGTCAGGGAAGAAAATTTTTGTGCCGGAGGCTGTTGTCCCGGACTTATATCTCCTGTTCCACTCGTCGAGCGACCCCATACGGATCTGCCGCTTGACGAATGAAACAGGGCAGAGGTCGTAGTCCGGCTTCTTCTTCAACCCCAGGGCGGCTTCCTTTGCGAGTTGGTCGGCTCGCTCGTTTCCCTCCAATCCTGCGTGAGCTTTAATCCAGAACAAGGACACCCTCTTGTTCTGCAGCTCACAACGGCGAAGGGTGTCCCTTGTTTTCACTGCCAGGGGATGGGGGGAACTCGCACTGACCACCGACTGGAGGGCCGCCATGGAGTCGCTGAAGATGCCGAACGTATCCTCCCTTCGCTTGAGCGCTTCACCAGCCGCTCTTTGTAGGGCCAAAAGCTCCGCCTGATAGACGGTGCAGAAAGACGGCAGGGCAAGTTTGAGGGCCTTTACTTCGGTGGCGCTGTTCCACAGAGACAGCGCCGCCCCGACTCTGCCCTCAATCTTGCTGCCGTCTGTGAAGATACGCACAGCGAAATCGCTGTGGTTCTGATATTGTTCCTCGTCTATCAGGCTGCCGAACTGCAGTGTGGTCTGCTCCGCAGGGTGCGGGGATTCCAACGCTGGAGCCATCCGCTCAATCTCCCTGTCTCCTAGCATTGACTGGGGCACTCCCCTCCTGGCCTCGTACAGCGCTGCCGCCTCGCGAATACGCAGGTCGATTGGGAGTATCCCGGCCAGCACCAGTGCCGAGTTTAGGGAGACTGTGCGGTAGGCTCTACACAACTTTTGTGCGAACCCTCTTTGGACCACATTTAACTGCTTTATTACCCCCAACTTATTAGCGGCTGGCGCCCACGCACTCGCGGCGTACAAAAGCGTCGGCTCAACCGCTGCGGTGTAAATAACCTTGATAACCTCCGGGCTTAAACCCCAGCTCACCCGGGCAGCTCTGGCCAGCTGTTTGTATATACCTATCGCCTTTTTACAGGCGATAGTTACGTGTTTGTTGAACGTCAGCTTGCTGTCGATGGTGACGCCCAGGATTTTCATATCTTGGGACATACCGATGTCGATCCCCCCCATGGTCAAGCGCGGAGTGTCGTACTTCAGCCTCCGCGTCAGCACCATCGCACAAGTTTTGTGCGGCGCGAATTTGAGCTTATTTCTGACACCCCACGCTCGAACATGTTCGAGAGCGGCACCAGCCTGTCCCTCGATTTCCAGTGCCGATTCGCCGACGAACACCATAACGACGTCGTCGGCGAATGCCTGGCAATAGTGGCCTCTCTCCTCCAGCTGCTTTAAAAGTGGGTCCAGCAGCAGGTTCCAGAATATAGGACCACCTATGGAACCCTGGACGCACCCTTTGCTGGTCGTCTTCCTGGTCTCTTCCCGATTACTTGGTGGGTTTCCAGGGTTTCGGGAGTCAGGTCCTCTAGGCGCGTGTACTCTGTTGTTGTGAGTAGCGCTGGGTGAGGATTCTTGGAGTGGTGCACGTCGCACTCCAGCTCACGGCCCGGTGGTATGAACTCTCTGGAATGTCCTTTCCTGATCTTGAATAATGTTGCTGCCTCGATTACCCGGAGGTCTAGGGGGAGTTGGCCTGACAGGATAAGTGCCGATGTCAGAGACACCGTGCGGTATGCTTTGCAGATCTTCTGCGCGAAGCCCCTCTGCAGTGAGTCAAACTGATTTCTTGTCATCAGCTTCTCTGCTGCAGGGGCCCACGCACTCGCTGCATACATCACGATGGGCTCTATCACCGACACATATATCGTCCTAATAATCTCTTTGTTGAGACCCCAGGTCACCTTCGCCGCGCATGCGAGCTGCTTGTAGATGTCTGCCGCCTTTTTACAGGTTGCAGACACGTGCGCGTTGAAAGTGAGTTTGGAGTCTATTGTGAGGCCCAGCAGCTTGACCTCTTCGACCAGGTCCAGCTGCGTGCCCGACATGTGCAGTACCGGAATGTCGTACTTCAGCTTTCTCGTTAACACCATCGCGTTGGTCTTGTGCGCGGCGAAACGTAGCTTATTTTGGACGCCCCATTCCGATATTATGTCGAGCGTGCTGTTGGCTGCTTGCTGCAGGGGACCGGCTGTGTGGTCCGAGAAAACTAGGACGACGTCGTCCGCGAAGGCTTGGCAGTATACCCCTATACTAGCCATCTTGTGTAGGAGCGAGTCTAGGATAAGGTTCCAAAACGTCGGTCCGGCGATTGAGCCCTGGACGCATCCTTTCGTGGTACCCTTCTCGCTAGTCGCTCTGGCGTAGTTGACCCTGATGTTCCGGTCTTCCAGGTATGAGGCGACGAGAGCGTAGATGTTTTTGGGACAGTTCTTGACTACCATTTGTTTTTTGAGTGCTGGCCACCACGCGTTGTCGAAGGCCCCCTCTATATCCAATGATATCAAAAGCACGATCTTTTTGGCTTTGATTTCGGCTCGTATGTGGCCCATTAGAGCATAGAGGGCGTCCTCGGTTCCGCGCTGCGGCATGAAGCCATATTGGTTCGTGTTAAGTGTCGGGAGGAAGTGCCACTGGAGTCTGCCTACTAGGAGCTTCTCGACGATTTTTCCTAGGACCGAGAGCAGGCCTATTGGCCTGTACGACTTTGGGCTAGTGTAGTCGTCCTTTCCTGGCTTGCGGAGGATACACACGTGGGCGACCTTCCACTGCTTCGGGAAGTGTGACAGCGACAAGCACCTGTTGGCTATCGCTAAGAACACCTCCCTATCGCAGTTTATTGCCGCTGTGCAGATGTCAGCCGTTAAACCGTCGGGACCGGGGGCTTTTTTCGGATTTTGGTCTTGGAGAACCAATTCCAGCTCCGCGGTCGTGAAAGGTGGATCATCGGCTGACAGTCCTGTTGGGTTATCCTCCTCCGCTAGCCTCCTAAGGGCCGTGTGGTATGGTTCTTCGGCATCCGTCGAGTCGTCGGGGTAGAAGGTTTTTGCCAGAAGATCCGCCGATTGCTGTGGGCTGAGCGTCTCGCCCGCGGTATTTCTCAGGAGCGCGTCGTCCTGTCTTCTGGCTGTCTTCCTTAGTACCCTGTAGATGCCGTCCCACATGCTCTCTCGGTCCTGCTTCGAGCAGAACTCCTTCCAATTGGCAGTGGCTGCTTCCGCTGCTGCTGTGGTGTATGTCTGCTTTGCTTGTGTGTATTCCTGGATGGTGAAGTGTCTCCGGCTAGCGGCTGCATTCCGGATCCTTCTCTTCTTCGTCATCGCATCTCTTCTGAGACGGTCCAGAGAAGGATTCCACCATGGGGGCTTCGCGTCACGTTTAGGCAACCCCAGTTTTGGGATCGCTACCTCGCATGAGCGGTGGATGTTCTGTGTGTATAATGTGATGATTGTCTCCAGATCCTCAGGTCTCGAGACGTCCGAGACTCTAGTTGGTGTTATGTCTCCTTCCGCCAGGCTGGTCTTGAAGTGTGTGTTGAATTCGGACCACTTTGCCTTCTTGGTGTTATAGATGCGCGTCGAGATCGGCCTCAAAGGTTCTAAGGCCTTTTCTAAGCGCATCGAGAAGGTTATCGCGTTGTGGTCTGAAGCCGTTAGACCCCTTTCAACCCGCCACTCCTCGACCTTGCCTAGCAGCGACAGGCTGCATACCGTCACGTCGACGATGCTTGTGCACCACCTGTCTCCCCTGTAGGTCTCGAACGTCGGTGTTTGGCCCATATTCAGGATGTGGAGATCCCGCTCATTGAGGAATGAGTTGTACGCTGCCCCGCGATGGTTTTCGGATACACTTCCCCACCACTGGCTCCATGCGTTTATGTCCCCTCCGACCAGAATGTTATTTGTGTGTAGTTTTTGTATGGTGTGGTGTGTCTCGGAAAGGTAGGGTTCGATTTCCTGGTCGCCCTCAAAATAGACCGACAGTACTCCAAAGCTGAGCTGTCCCGCCTTCAGCAAGACGGCAGCGATGTTCTCGGTCACAAGCTGAGGGTCGTGGATGACCTCCAGGCTGTTCCCGAACACAACGATCGCCGCCTTTACTGGTTTCTGGCGGTTGAGGCTGCACTGGATGACCTGTGTGCCAGGGCTTTGTTTCATTACACCTGTTCTTCCTACATAGGGCTCTTGAACAAGTGCTACCGAAACTCCCTTTGCCTGAGCCGCCAAGTGGAGTTCTTCTGTGGCCAGCTTGGAGCGCTGAAGATTGACCTGGATGAACTTCAATCTTGCTGTCGGTCTTGTTGCGTTTTGAGGGGTGACTGGTTGGCTGGTTTGAGTGTCATTGTCGCCCTTAGCAATAGGAGACGCGCGATCTCGCTATACCATCCCATTTTTGGCGTTCCTGGCAGTCTTCGCTGAAAGCTGTGTGTGCCAGGTCGCTGTCCGTCCTGTGTGCTACCTTGCAGTTTACGCAAGTGGGCTGTTTGCCATCAGCTCTTGCGAGGCAGTCCCTTATATTGTGCTCTCCACTGCAATAGCTGCAGAGTTCTGTTACGGCCTTGCATATGGACTTGTTATGTCCATATCCAAGGCACTTTGTGCACTGAACGAGGGGGGACTGGTCCTCAATAGAGCACCGCTTAATTCCCACGTGGACTTTCTGCGCCTGCGTGTAACATTTCCAGAGCTCCGGGGAGAGCTCCAGTACAGGATGGCACTCATGGGGGTTTCTCGCGCGCTTCCTGTATCGCACCCTTAGAGTCTGCCCATCCACAGCGACGTTCTGCAGAAGGTGTTTGTTCTGCGCTTTAAGAAGATCGACGATCTCCCCGTCGCTGTAGCTGGACAGCACTCCCCTGATGCATACTAGGGGGTTTAGGGGTTTCGGCTCCTGGACCTTGAGCCCTGTGTTTGTCTGAAACTGGCCCTTTATAATGTTTAGGTCCAATTTGCTTGCGCACCTCAGGACCACCTTCTGGTTGCGCGCTTTCCGGACCGTGTCGACTCGGGCTCCGCTCGTTTTGAGGTCCAAGGCGGTCCTGATCCTCTCGATCACGTTTTCCCCAGTGTGCTGGGGGTTCGTGGACGAAACGATCAGGGTGTGGTTGGGTTGTGTTGGTGGTTTGGGGGGCTTGGGTGTGCTGGCAACCTGAGCAAAGGTTTTGGGACCCTGCTGTTGTTGAGTCGGCCTATCCATCCTGCTCAGGTCTGCTACCCCTTGCTGTATGTTCTTGAGTGTCTTTTTGACCTCGCCGACTGCGAGCTCCGCCTCCAGGTTCATCGCCGGGGGCGCCTGGATTGGCGGCTCTTTGTCGCGCAGTACGCGGAGGTCAGCGGAAACTATTTCCAGCCTTTCCGAGATGGGTTTGAGGTGTTGGGTGATGTTAATTTCAGGTTGTGGGGGTGGGGGGGGAGTCACAGGCCTGTTTGCAATACTCTGCAATTGGAGTTTTAGTGCCTCAAAGGCCTCCTCGAACTTTGCGGTGGTGAGTAGGAGGCCTGTCTCCCGGCTGCTCGGGTCCGGGTCCGTGCTCATGTCTTTTGGCCGGGCGAGGTCCTCTTTGAGCCTTTCAAGGGCCTTCCGGAGCACATCGAGCTGGTTGGATACGCTGGTCACATTCGTATCAAGGCGTGTTAGGCTGGCCCCCATTGTCTCCCACTTGGGATCTCCCGGGGCTCTTGCGCCTTCCATTGCGACCTCGTCCTTCACCTCCTTGATGCCCTTGAAGGCCTCAAGGGTTTCGTGACCCAGCCATTCCCGGATCCCTTTAGCCTCCTTCTTGGTGTCCGAGACGTCCGAACGCATGAGGGAGAGCTCGACCTTCATGGCCATCAATTCTCGAGTGTGAGCTCTCTCGACGCGCACAAGTTCTTGCGCGTGTCGAGAGCGCTCCTTCTCGAGATTGTATTTGTGGCGAGCTCTCGAGTCTGCGAGTGAGAGGGCCGTCTCGTACAGACCCTGTAGGCACTCATGGGCTGTGGTTTTGCACTCCCTCTTCATATTGCCGGCTGCCTCCAGTGCTTCCTTCCCCTTCTGAAGCAGGTCGTTTGCTTCTCTGGTGGCCAAATCCATCTCCACTCCCGTTCCCCTCTTCGGCGTTCTGTAGAGAAGACTCGGCCGTCCACTACCGGGACGGTCGGCCTGACTGACTGTCGAGGCCACCGAGCTTTCTTCGTCCGAGATGATTTGGTGGGGGGGGGAAATACCACATTGCTCCCAGTTTATGATGACTTCTGATATTCTCCTGCGGTCCTCCGTCTGAGACGTCTCAGGCGCCTCAGCCGCCGAAGGCGGCGGCGGAACTATGCTCGTGGCATCCGGCTCCGACGCCGCCCTCGGCGGCTGAGACCTCTGTGAAGGACGCGCCGACTTCTCCGAGACCACAGACTTAGCCGTATTCTTGAGCACTTTTTCCCTAAGGGATTTCGGGGCTTTTACGGCCTCCGTGGTCATTTTACGGGATGTGGTGGGCTGATTTGAAGTCATACTTGTAGGGTGGAAGTTACTGGTTTTATATGTCTGTTATTATTTTTGTTTGTGTTAGTTCGTTTATGTTATGTTGGGTCAAGGTTAGGTTGGTTAGGGTTAAGTTAAGTTAGGGTTAGGTTAGGGTTAGAATGGGTGGGTTAAGGTAAGGTTTGGTTAGGGTTAATTAATTATTATTACTTTATACTAGATTAAAACTAAAGTACTATGCCTGTTATGTGTTATGAGCGTATACTTAGATGTGTGTTATTACTGTTTTTTTTTTTTTTTTTTTTTTTTTTTTTTTTTTTTTTTTTTTCCTTATAATTAGATGGACTCACGGATGGTGCCGCTGGTGGTCTGCGTCTGCTGTCCGGTGAGGAGTCCGATAACTGCTCGGGGCTCAGATGGTTTGAGCCCTGTGTGTACGCTGATGGTGGTCTTCGGTGGAATTCCCTGGTGTTACTGGGTGTACGGCTGAACGGTGTGCTGATTTCAGGATTCTGGCGGGGCCAGATTAAAGAGCGTTTTGCGCCCTTCAAAATGAGCCCAAGCACGGCTTTCTAGCTCCAACGGGGACGAAGTTAGGCCGCGGGGGGGTGAGGTAGCTCCGAGGGGGGAAGGGGGGGGGGGGTTTCGCGGGGAGAAGATTTAGGGGTGAGGGGGGGTGAGGAAAGGGGGGTCGGGGGGGGGGGGGTGTTTCGTGGGAAGAAGATTTGGGGTGAGGGGGGGTGAGGTAGCAAACAGGAGGGGAGGGGGTATGGTCGGCAACTAGCGGGGCAAGGGGTAGGGGTTTACGGCAGCGGGAGGGGGGTGGGATATGAAAAAAGGGGGGGGGGGTGGGATATGAAAAAAAAAAAAAAAAAAGGGGGGGGGGTGGAAGAGGGGTGATGTGGAAAGAGGGGGGGGGGGTAAGGGCTTGAAGTCCCGAGTCAGATGAGTCCAAACTCGGGGGGGATAGGACTAGGGGTTTAGGAGTTCCCTCGGGGCTTACCTGGTGATGGATTGTGGAGTCGTCTCACTGATGTCTGGTCTGCAGGCAGATTCCTCGGCCGGCTTCGGAGTCTCCAGTAAGGGCTGGGATGACTGGCTGTACGTCACGCCTCGTGGTATTAAAACAACGTGGTACCAAAGTGAGGTTAGATTGAGGTTATTTTCCTCTAAAACCACGTGTTTTGGTGTACTTTCGCACCTTAATAAATCCCAGACCGCTGCTCCGATTTTCCTGGTCTTTACGTTGTTAAATAGACCTCTGCCGCGACTCTCTGGAGTAGTGTTTGCAGGCCGACTCGACTGACCTTTGGTGAGATATCCGCTGCTGAAGTTGCGGGGGTCCTGCTCCTGAACCCGTGGAGGTAGAGACTTGCGCACACTTGTCCTGATGAATTGGCACTGCACAATTCCACTAATAACTTTTTCGCGTACGTAGCTCAACGCGTCGAATTTTTGTGAATTTTTTTCGCGGAGCTGATGTTGATCGTGCGATGTTTTATCGGTTACTCGGTTAGGTTAGGTTAGGTTAGGTTAGGTTAGGTTCCCCCCCGGTGGGTTCCCGCATTGTCGAGGCGGGGGGGCTCAGTAGCCGTGGCTTGGACACCCACGGTGAAGCGAAGAGGAACCCGAGGAGGGGCCGCTCGTCAGGGCTTTTGCCGACAAGCCGACGACGTAGCGGCCAACATGTAGGTTGCGGTGCCGCTTGGGCGACATCGCAACTGAGGTGGGCCGCGATGTCGTATCGGAGGCATCGCGGCTGAGGGTTGGAGGCCGCGGCGGGAGAGGAGTGCCGGTATTACGGTGCGCCGCTCTCCCTACCTTCCGCGGCCTTGACGGGGTCGCCACCGTTCGATGGCGGACGCGGTGGGGCCGCAGGGGAAGAGGAGTGTTGGTATGACGTTGGCCACTCTCCCTATCCTCTGCGGCCGAAAATTGGCAGGCGGCGGGGCCAATGACCTGACCCGTCGCAGGGGGACCAAGGGTGGCAGAGACGGGGTCGTCTGGCGCCCATGTGCTGGTTTGGTCCCTGGGGTGGTCACGGCGTGCTATGTGTTCTGGTGCGCCGGTGACGGGGAGTACTCCCCGGAGGAGGGTCCGGTGACGGACAGCCGCGGTGGGTTCACGGATGAGTGCTAAGGCGTGCCCGTGTTCCTGCCATAAGCGGCAGAGGAGGACACCGTGGAGTTTTAGTGGGTTAGAGTCCCACATAACTGCACTATCTCCCCGTGGTAGTGCAGAATGCATGAGCATTTCTCCACGTAAAAAAAAAAAAAAAAAAAAAAAAAAGGTTAGGTTAGGTTAGGTTAGGTTTTTTTTTTTTTTTTTTTTTTTTTTTTTTTGGTTTGGCAGGAGTGGGAAATCCTCATGGACACCCAGACTGTCCCACTGGTGATGCAGTCTGGGTAGTGCCGGACTCTTACCGGCTAAAACCACACTCCTGCCCTTTCTCAGTGATCCTCTGACGTTATCAGAGACCTTTTGTAGGGGTATTTTTATTTTATTATTTGTTTTGAAATGTTGCCTACAGTTTACCTTAAATTGATTATACCTATATTTATTTATGAATTTTAGAGAGTTCTTGTCATGTAAAACTTTAATAATACTTTTAAACAGCTCTTTAGAATTTTGCCTTATATTTCCACATTTTACGTTACTAGTTTCGATAAAATTTTTTTTGACTTGCTGATTTATTTTTATCTACTGAGTGTGTGTCTTATGTTATCGTATATATTACTAATATATGGACAACATAACTTTTTTAACAATTACTATTTATTACCTATATGTGTTTAATAATTTTATTCTAATTCCATGTCTTCTTCTTTGCTTAGCTTATTTTTATTTTCAGCTTACTTATTTTTATATGATACATAGTTTACCAAATATGTATTAACATAATTTATTTATCTATTTCTATTTACTACTATCTTTACTATTTGCGTACAGTATTCTATAAATTTTTGTCTTAACAGATTGTTAGCAACTATTATATGTATATTTCCGGCTTTTATTTCACAATCGAGTACTTGCTCAGTTTCATATCTAAGTTTAGCGTAGACTGGACAGCTAAACAGGAGGTGTGGGACAGACTCGGCGACCCCCGGTTCACAAATGCACGATGGGTCCCCCTTACACTTGAACCGGTGCAAGTATTCTGAGAACCCACCGTGCCCCGTCATCACCTGGGTCGTCAAGCCTGCCGGTTTGATTTTCCTCACCGTTTTAAATCCTTCCACCGCATCTGGGAAGAAAATTTTGGTGACAGCCGCTGTTTGTCCCGTTTTGTAGCGTTCGTTCCATTCGTCGAGAGACCGCAAACGAATGTGTCTCTTGACGAATGAAACTGGGCAACTGTCGTACTCGGGTTTCTTCTTTGAGTGCAGAGCAGCCTCTTTCGCCAGTTGGTCCGCGCGCTCATTCCCCTCCAGTCCTGCATGTGCTTTAATCCAGAACAGGGAGATTTCCTTGTTCTGGAGTCTGCTGTCTTGGATGTTGGCTCTAGTTTCGACTGCCAGGGGGTGGAGGGAATAAGGGTTTACGACCGTTTCCAGGGCAGAGCGTGAGTCGCTAAGAATAGCGAAACTAGCCTCGCTTCGTCGCAGGATGATTTTTGTGGCTTGACATATGGCCAGGAGTTCCGCCTGGTAGACGGTGCAGTATGATGGCAGCTTAAGTTTGAGGGTTTTGGTCTCGGCTTCATTGCTCCAAAGAGACAATGCTGCTCCGACTTTGCCCTCAACCTTGCTGCCGTCGGTGTAGATGGAGACTGCTTGGTGCACATGGGAGTTCAAATTCTCCTGGTCTACCAGGTTTACGAAGTCGAGGCGCATATGTCTCGCCGGGTGCTGGGTTTCAGCGTAAGGCAGTCTGCGCTCTACCTCTCTGTCAGCTAGTGCTGGCTGGGGTACTCCCCTCTTAGCCTCATACAACGATGCCGCCTCCCGGATCCGGATATCGAGAGGCAGTATCCCAGCCAGCATCAGCGCTGAGTTTAATGAAACAGTTCTGTACGCTCCACACAGCTTCTGCGCGAAGCCCCTCTGCACCGCATTCAGTTGCCTTTTCACCCCGGCCTTGTTTGTTGCCCTTGCCCAGGCGCCAGCTGCGTAGGTAACGATGGGTTCCACTGTGGCCGTGTAGATTATCCTGATTATTTCAGGGTGGAGGCCCCAACTGATCCTGGCGGCTCGTGAGAGCTGTTTGTATATGTTTAACGCCTTCTTGCATGTGTTAGCCACGTGGCTGTTAAACGTCAGCTTGTTGTCAACGGTGAGCCCCAGGATCTTTATCTCACTGGACAGACCAATGTCGATCCCGCCCATGCTCAGACGTGGTGTGTCAAATTTCAGCTTCTTGGTGAGCACCATTGCGTGAGTCTTGTGTGGCGCAAACTTCAACTTGTTTTTGACACCCCACGCCCGAACATACGCGAGTGCGGCATTGGCCCTCCTCTCCACCTCCAGCGCCGTATCTTCGGCAAACACCAACACAACGTCGTCTGCGAAAGCCTGGCAGTAGTCACCCCGGCGTTCAAGTTCCTTGAGGAGTGGATCAAGGAGAAGATTCCAGAGAATCGGCCCGCTAATCGATCCCTGCACGCAGCCCTTTTGAGTGTCCTTTGTGTATTCTTCTCCGGCGTACCTCACCCGGACCTTCCGGTCCTGTAGGTAGCTGTCCATGAGTCGCCGGAGGTTTACCGGACACTCTTCTTCGGCAAGTCTGATCTTGATTGCGGGCCACCAGGCGCTATCGAAGGCTCCCTCTATGTCCAATGATATTACGGTAACCAGTTTTTTATCTTTTAGTTTTCCGTCTATATGTTGTATCATGTCATAGAGGGAGTCTTCGGTGCTTCTCTGGGGTATGAAGCCGTATTGTCGGGGGCTCAACCTCGGGAGCAGGTGCCATTTTAATCTCCCGACTACCATTTTCTCTAGAATCTTCCCCATGACCGGTAACAAGCCAATGGGCCTGTAGGACTTAGGGTTTGTGTAATCGGCCTTGCCAGGCTTTCGCAGAACCACCACCGTCGCCTCTTTCCAGGTAGTTGGGAAGTGGCCAAGTTCCAGGCACTTGTTCATGAGCGCCAGGTTAAGTTCCAAATTTTTGGAGACAACCTGGCTGCAAATGTCTGCGGTGAGTCCATCTATTCCCGGAGCCTTTTTTGGATTAAAACTCTCCGTCACGGCCCGGAGTTCTTCGGCCGTAAATGCTGGGTCATGTTTCTCACCATGAACCCAGTTATTTGCGTTTTCTGCAAGGACTCTGGTCTGCCGGTGGTCTGAGTTGTCATCACGTTCTAGGTCCTCCGGGAAAAAAGTGTCCGCCAGAGTGTTTGCTGACTCCTTCTCGTCTAGTTGATGGCCATCTTTTACCAGTGGCAGATCTTCCTGCCTTTTCGACGTGTTCTTGATCACCCTATATATCCCCTCCCAAACTCCTTCCCTATCCTGTTTCTGGCAAAAGGATTTCCAGCTCTCTGTGGAGCGCTTTTTGACCTCTAGCTCATATTTCTCCTTTTCTTTCAGGTACAACGCAACCACACCTTCTCTACGCGACGGCGCGGCGCATCGGATTCTTCTCTTCCTGGTGGCGACATCGTGCTTCATTGCTTCGAGTTCTTCGGACCACCACGGCATGGTAAGTGTATGATTTTCCTTTTTCTTAGGTATTGCTTCATTACAAGCTTCTGTTATTACCGCTGTGTATTTTCCTATTTCATCATCTAAATGTTCCTTATTATTTATCTGCTGTATCTGTACTGTATTGATTCTATTTTCTATTTTTAATTGGTCCATTTTTTCATTAAAAAGTTCCCAATTAGCTTTTTTGGTGTTATATATCCTAGTCGTTCTTTTAATATTGAAACCCTTCCCTTTTTTTAATTTAATTTTTATTATTATGCCGTTGTGGTCCGAAGTCGTTAAGTCTTCAGCAACCATCCAGTCCTCCACCAGGTCGAGCAAGTCCTCTGTGCATAGCGTCACGTCAACGTAACTAGTCAGTCTACGTCCTCCTCTGATGGTATCGAAGGTGGGTTTGTTCCCGCAGTTGAGTACCTGAAGGTCCAGCTCCCCGATCATTCCTGCCAGATCGTCGCCTCTGTCGTCGACAGTGCTGCTTCCCCACCACACACTTTTGGCATTAGCGTCCCCTCCAATGATGGCTTTCTTGGGCTTTAGCTCCTTCATCATGGCTGTTATGTGGTCCAGGTATGGCCCGATGGGTAGATCGGGCTCAAAGTAGTACGAGACGGCGAGCATCTCCCACGCGCTCGTTCGCAGCATCACCACCACGATGTTGTTGGTGGTGAATTTGGGGCACTGTATGACGTCGATGTCATGATTGAACACGACTATCGCCGCTTTGACAGTGCCCCCACTGCCGTCCGAGTTCTGGTAGACCCTAGCCCCCCCGTACGACTTCATTGCCTTTATGCTACCCACATACGGCTCCTGGATCAGTGCGATGGCTATTTTGCGCTTTTGAGCCTCCAGCATAAGCTCGTCAGTTGCCAGTTGTTTGCGTTGGAGGTTGGCTTGCACTGTGATGTAAACTTGGGAAGCTGCCGTTCGTGTAACCACCGGAACCACCTTAGCAATAGGCTATTGCGGATCGCGCTAATGCATCCCACTTCCTGCGCACGGGGCAGTCTCGGCTATAGACCGTATGCCCTGTGTCGTCGTGTTTTTCTTTGACACAGTTCTTGCACGTCGGTCTGTCGCCCGTTGCCTGCCCGGCACAATCTGCCCTGAGATGTGGACCCCCGCAATAGTTGCACAGATCCGCAGGCTCCGTACACAGCTTCCGGCCGTGCCCATACGCCAAACACCTTGTGCACTGTATTAGAGGCGATTGGTCCTGGACTCTAACGCACTGCAGGTCAATGAAGACTCTGCCAGCCGCGGTGAGCTTCTGCCACAACTTCGGTGTCACCTGTAGGACGACATGGCTCTCTAGCGAGTTCCGTGCCCTCCGTCGGTATTTCACGGTGGCAGTTGCCTCCTCGGCCGTCAGGCCCTCCAGTAGGCGGGCGTTCTGGACTTTCAGGGCGGTCAAGATGTCCTCATCACTGTTATAGGACAAGAGGTCCTTGATTATCACGAGTGGGTTCCTATTTCTAGCCTCTTCCACTTTCAAGTTTTTGTCGTTTTTGAGTTGAGCTGTTGTTTTGGTCATCTCTTCTTTACTGCTGAAACTTAGGATAACCCTCTTGTCCTTAACTTTTCGGACCCTCTCGATCTGTAGGCCACTGTTCTTCGCATCCAACACCTGCTTCACCCTTCCTACCACCTCTGTGCTGGTGTCCATTGTGACATCGGACGACACAATGACAGAGTGCTTCGGTTTTAGACCCCAGGTGTTTTGGGGTGCGATCAGGGCCTCCGCGTAAGTAGGGGCTCTGTCCCTGATCTCGTGGACCATTTTTCCCATATCTTGGGTGGTCTCTCCGAGGGCCTGAATCTCCCTCAGGATATCTCTGTCACTGTGTCGTTCTCTGTCTCGTGACTCCTGTGCCTCTTTCTGTTCCTGTAAGGTCACCTGTAGTTCTTTAATCATCCGGTTGCCCTCCTTCACTATTAGAGCTTGCTCTTCTAGTGCGGAGCGCAACCAGGTGATGTTCTCCGGGTCTTCCTTCTTTTCCTCGACCTTCTCGCCTTCTGTTTCTGTCTGTAGATTCTGTCCGCTCTTTCCTACAGCTGCCTCTTTCACCAACTGGTAAAGCCTGTCTATCGCGGCCGTGACCTCCTTTTTTATCTCCGCCTTGAGGTTGCGTGAGTTATTGAGGTGTAGCTTTGCCTTGTTGAGACAGGCTCTCGCCTCCGCGGTGATGTTGGGGTACTTCGACTCTGCCTTATTGCTGGGCACCGCCGGTCCCGCGGCATCCACGGAGGCCCGCCGCGTCCCCAGAGATCCCGGGATTTTTTGTGCAGCAGCCGGCGGAGTTGCACCAGGTTTTGGGTTGGCCGGGGACTTCGCCTTGGGCTCGATTTTCCCGGCCTCCCATTCCCCGATGCTGCGCCTCACGCTCGACTGTGAGGTCCCGGCCTCCTCTGTAGACTGCGGCGAGCCCCCGAAGATGAGCGAGCTCGCGGTTTTCTTCGCCGGCGTGTGAAACATTGCGGTGGCCTTAGTGAAGGTGAGGTTCATAGGCCGTCAGAGGTCACTGGTAACTACTCTCCTGTGTCCCTGTAAAGGGGGGATCAGCAGGAGAACTTATTATAAAATGCGAGCCCTATAAGCCAGGACTCTGTCAATATTTTAAATAAAAGTCAATAATATGCCTTCGGAGGCGCTGATAGTTTCAGGAACCGTTCCCCCTCCCAGCGTCGAACTATAAAAGGTAACAATGTTACCGAAAGGGCGAAAAACGAAATTTAATTTTTTGCAAAAACTGAAAAGTCTACCTCCCTAGACACGAATGGGTGGGTGGGAGGGCAAATTTTTGAACTTCTATGTGAGCTAGGCGGACGTGCGAGGTGTCAAAAGACGTGTCTCGGCGCGGGCCAGCAAACTATGGGGTTTTTGGAATTTATGCTGAACAAAAATTTTGAAAAAAGCTGAAAATACGTGTTTTACGACCAAAAAGTATGAAGAAATTTGGAATAACACCGCCAAACGGGACTCGAGCTCGCGGGGCGCGCGCCGGAGTGCAGGTAAGGCAGGTAAGTATCTGTTAAAATTATAAGAAACGTAGTTTTTGCTGTAAATTTTGAGATAAAAATGTTTTAAAGAGGTTTTTTACTGAAATTTTTCTAAGTCAATAACCGGGAAATGTTTTTCGCGGATTTGTCAGTTTTTACGTGCGGGATAGTCGGACGGAGTCTAAAAACGATTTGTTTTGCTGAAAACAGCTTGTAAATGCGTCACCGGGATGCAAAGTTATTGAGGTATGTGTATTTTGTACTATCCCTTAGGTAGATTTTGTCTTATAGTGAAAAACCTTGTGCCAAAAAATTTTTGAACTTCTATGTGAGCTAGGCGGACGTGCGAGGTGTCAAAAGACGTGTCTCGGCGCGGGCCAGCAAACTATGGGGTTTTTGGAATTTATGCTGAACAAAAATTTTGAAAAATGCTGAAAATACGTGTTTTACGACCAAAAAGTATGAAGAAATTTGGAATAACACCGCCAAACGGGACTCGAGCTCGCGGGGCGCGCGCCGGAGTGCAGGTAAGGCAGGTAAGTATCTGTTAAAATTATAAGAAACGTAGTTTTTGCTGTAAATTTTGAGATAAAAATGTTTTAAAGAGGTTTTTTACTGAAATTTTTCTAAGTCAATAACCGGGAAATGTTTTTCGCGGATTTGTCAGTTTTTACGTGCGGGATAGTCGGACGGAGTCTAAAAACGATTTGTTTTGCTGAAAACAGCTTGTAAATGCGTCACCGGGATGCAAAGTTATTGAGGTATGTGTATTTTGTACTATCCCTTAGGTAGATTTTGTCTTATAGTGAAAAACCTTGTGCCAAAAAATTTTTGAACTTCTATGTGAGCTAGGCGGACGTGCGAGGTGTCAAAAGACGTGTCTCGGCGCGGGCCAGCAAACTATGGGGTTTTTGGAATTTATGCTGAACAAAAATTTTGAAAAATGCTGAAAATACGTGTTTTACGACCAAAAAGTATGAAGAAATTTGGAATAACACCGCCAAACGGGACTCGAGCTCGCGGGGCGCGCGCCGGAGTGCAGGTAAGGCAGGTAAGTATCTGTTAAAATTATAAGAAACGTAGTTTTTGCTGTAAATTTTGAGATAAAAATGTTTTAAAGAGGTTTTTTACTGAAATTTTTCTAAGTCAATAACCGGGAAATGTTTTTCGCGGATTTGTCAGTTTTTACGTGCGGGATAGTCGGACGGAGTCTAAAAACGATTTGTTTTGCTGAAAACAGCTTGTAAATGCGTCACCGGGATGCAAAGTTATTGAGGTATGTGTATTTTGTACTATCCCTTAGGTAGATTTTGTCTTATAGTGAAAAACCTTGTGCCAAAAAATTTTTGAACTTCTATGTGAGCTAGGCGGACGTGCGAGGTGTCAAAAGACGTGTCTCGGCGCGGGCCAGCAAACTATGGGGTTTTTGGAATTTATGCTGAACAAAAATTTTGAAAAATGCTGAAAATACGTGTTTTACGACCAAAAAGTATGAAGAAATTTGGAATAACACCGCCAAACGGGACTCGAGCTCGCGGGGCGCGCGCCGGAGTGCAGGTAAGGCAGGTAAGTATCTGTTAAAATTATAAGAAACGTAGTTTTTGCTGTAAATTTTGAGATAAAAATGTTTTAAAGAGGTTTTTTACTGAAATTTTTCTAAGTCAATAACCGGGAAATGTTTTTCGCGGATTTGTCAGTTTTTACGTGCGGGATAGTCGGACGGAGTCTAAAAACGATTTGTTTTGCTGAAAACAGCTTGTAAATGCGTCACCGGGATGCAAAGTTATTGAGGTATGTGTATTTTGTACTATCCCTTAGGTAGATTTTGTCTTATAGTGAAAAACCTTGTGCCAAAAAATTTTTGAACTTCTATGTGAGCTAGGCGGACGTGCGAGGTGTCAAAAGACGTGTCTCGGCGCGGGCCAGCAAACTATGGGGTTTTTGGAATTTATGCTGAACAAAAATTTTGAAAAAAGCTGAAAATACGTGTTTTACGACCAAAAAGTATGAAGAAATTTGGAATAACACCGCCAAACGGGACTCGAGCTCGCGGGGCGCGCGCCGGAGTGCAGGTAAGGCAGGTAAGTATCTGTTAAAATTATAAGAAACGTAGTTTTTGCTGTAAATTTTGAGATAAAAATGTTTTAAAGAGGTTTTTTACTGAAATTTTTCTAAGTCAATAACCGGGAAATGTTTTTCGCGGATTTGTCAGTTTTTACGTGCGGGATAGTCGGACGGAGTCTAAAAACGATTTGTTTTGCTGAAAACAGCTTGTAAATGCGTCACCGGGATGCAAAGTTATTGAGGTATGTGTATTTTGTACTATCCCTTAGGTAGATTTTGTCTTATAGTGAAAAACCTTGTGCCAAAAAATTTTTGAACTTCTATGTGAGCTAGGCGGACGTGCGAGGTGTCAAAAGACGTGTCTCGGCGCGGGCCAGCAAACTATGGGGTTTTTGGAATTTATGCTGAACAAAAATTTTGAAAAATGCTGAAAATACGTGTTTTACGACCAAAAAGTATGAAGAAATTTGGAATAACACCGCCAAACGGGACTCGAGCTCGCGGGGCGCGCGCCGGAGTGCAGGTAAGGCAGGTAAGTATCTGTTAAAATTATAAGAAACGTAGTTTTTGCTGTAAATTTTGAGATAAAAATGTTTTAAAGAGGTTTTTTACTGAAATTTTTCTAAGTCAATAACCGGGAAATGTTTTTCGCGGATTTGTCAGTTTTTACGTGCGGGATAGTCGGACGGAGTCTAAAAACGATTTGTTTTGCTGAAAACAGCTTGTAAATGCGTCACCGGGATGCAAAGTTATTGAGGTATGTGTATTTTGTACTATCCCTTAGGTAGATTTTGTCTTATAGTGAAAAACCTTGTGCCAAAAAATTTTTGAACTTCTATGTGAGCTAGGCGGACGTGCGAGGTGTCAAAAGACGTGTCTCGGCGCGGGCCAGCAAACTATGGGGTTTTTGGAATTTATGCTGAACAAAAATTTTGAAAAAAGCTGAAAATACGTGTTTTACGACCAAAAAGTATGAAGAAATTTGGAATAACACCGCCAAACGGGACTCGAGCTCGCGGGGCGCGCGCCGGAGTGCAGGTAAGGCAGGTAAGTATCTGTTAAAATTATAAGAAACGTAGTTTTTGCTGTAAATTTTGAGATAAAAATGTTTTAAAGAGGTTTTTTACTGAAATTTTTCTAAGTCAATAACCGGGAAATGTTTTTCGCGGATTTGTCAGTTTTTACGTGCGGGATAGTCGGACGGAGTCTAAAAACGATTTGTTTTGCTGAAAACAGCTTGTAAATGCGTCACCGGGATGCAAAGTTATTGAGGTATGTGTATTTTGTACTATCCCTTAGGTAGATTTTGTCTTATAGTGAAAAACCTTGTGCCAAAAAATTTTTGAACTTCTATGTGAGCTAGGCGGACGTGCGAGGTGTCAAAAGACGTGTCTCGGCGCGGGCCAGCAAACTATGGGGTTTTTGGAATTTATGCTGAACAAAAATTTTGAAAAATGCTGAAAATACGTGTTTTACGACCAAAAAGTATGAAGAAATTTGGAATAACACCGCCAAACGGGACTCGAGCTCGCGGGGCGCGCGCCGGAGTGCAGGTAAGGCAGGTAAGTATCTGTTAAAATTATAAGAAACGTAGTTTTTGCTGTAAATTTTGAGATAAAAATGTTTTAAAGAGGTTTTTTACTGAAATTTTTCTAAGTCAATAACCGGGAAATGTTTTTCGCGGATTTGTCAGTTTTTACGTGCGGGATAGTCGGACGGAGTCTAAAAACGATTTGTTTTGCTGAAAACAGCTTGTAAATGCGTCACCGGGATGCAAAGTTATTGAGGTATGTGTATTTTGTACTATCCCTTAGGTAGATTTTGTCTTATAGTGAAAAACCTTGTGCCAAAAAATTTTTGAACTTCTATGTGAGCTAGGCGGACGTGCGAGGTGTCAAAAGACGTGTCTCGGCGCGGGCCAGCAAACTATGGGGTTTTTGGAATTTATGCTGAACAAAAATTTTGAAAAATGCTGAAAATACGTGTTTTACGACCAAAAAGTATGAAGAAATTTGGAATAACACCGCCAAACGGGACTCGAGCTCGCGGGGCGCGCGCCGGAGTGCAGGTAAGGCAGGTAAGTATCTGTTAAAATTATAAGAAACGTAGTTTTTGCTGTAAATTTTGAGATAAAAATGTTTTAAAGAGGTTTTTTACTGAAATTTTTCTAAGTCAATAACCGGGAAATGTTTTTCGCGGATTTGTCAGTTTTTACGTGCGGGATAGTCGGACGGAGTCTAAAAACGATTTGTTTTGCTGAAAACAGCTTGTAAATGCGTCACCGGGATGCAAAGTTATTGAGGTATGTGTATTTTGTACTATCCCTTAGGTAGATTTTGTCTTATAGTGAAAAACCTTGTGCCAAAAAATTTTTGAACTTCTATGTGAGCTAGGCGGACGTGCGAGGTGTCAAAAGACGTGTCTCGGCGCGGGCCAGCAAACTATGGGGTTTTTGGAATTTATGCTGAACAAAAATTTTGAAAAATGCTGAAAATACGTGTTTTACGACCAAAAAGTATGAAGAAATTTGGAATAACACCGCCAAACGGGACTCGAGCTCGCGGGGCGCGCGCCGGAGTGCAGGTAAGGCAGGTAAGTATCTGTTAAAATTATAAGAAACGTAGTTTTTGCTGTAAATTTTGAGATAAAAATGTTTTAAAGAGGTTTTTTACTGAAATTTTTCTAAGTCAATAACCGGGAAATGTTTTTCGCGGATTTGTCAGTTTTTACGTGCGGGATAGTCGGACGGAGTCTAAAAACGATTTGTTTTGCTGAAAACAGCTTGTAAATGCGTCACCGGGATGCAAAGTTATTGAGGTATGTGTATTTTGTACTATCCCTTAGGTAGATTTTGTCTTATAGTGAAAAACCTTGTGCCAAAAAATTTTTGAACTTCTATGTGAGCTAGGCGGACGTGCGAGGTGTCAAAAGACGTGTCTCGGCGCGGGCCAGCAAACTATGGGGTTTTTGGAATTTATGCTGAACAAAAATTTTGAAAAATGCTGAAAATACGTGTTTTACGACCAAAAAGTATGAAGAAATTTGGAATAACACCGCCAAACGGGACTCGAGCTCGCGGGGCGCGCGCCGGAGTGCAGGTAAGGCAGGTAAGTATCTGTTAAAATTATAAGAAACGTAGTTTTTGCTGTAAATTTTGAGATAAAAATGTTTTAAAGAGGTTTTTTACTGAAATTTTTCTAAGTCAATAACCGGGAAATGTTTTTCGCGGATTTGTCAGTTTTTACGTGCGGGATAGTCGGACGGAGTCTAAAAACGATTTGTTTTGCTGAAAACAGCTTGTAAATGCGTCACCGGGATGCAAAGTTATTGAGGTATGTGTATTTTGTACTATCCCTTAGGTAGATTTTGTCTTATAGTGAAAAACCTTGTGCCAAAAAATTTTTGAACTTCTATGTGAGCTAGGCGGACGTGCGAGGTGTCAAAAGACGTGTCTCGGCGCGGGCCAGCAAACTATGGGGTTTTTGGAATTTATGCTGAACAAAAATTTTGAAAAATGCTGAAAATACGTGTTTTACGACCAAAAAGTATGAAGAAATTTGGAATAACACCGCCAAACGGGACTCGAGCTCGCGGGGCGCGCGCCGGAGTGCAGGTAAGGCAGGTAAGTATCTGTTAAAATTATAAGAAACGTAGTTTTTGCTGTAAATTTTGAGATAAAAATGTTTTAAAGAGGTTTTTTACTGAAATTTTTCTAAGTCAATAACCGGGAAATGTTTTTCGCGGATTTGTCAGTTTTTACGTGCGGGATAGTCGGACGGAGTCTAAAAACGATTTGTTTTGCTGAAAACAGCTTGTAAATGCGTCACCGGGATGCAAAGTTATTGAGGTATGTGTATTTTGTACTATCCCTTAGGTAGATTTTGTCTTATAGTGAAAAACCTTGTGCCAAAAAATTTTTGAACTTCTATGTGAGCTAGGCGGACGTGCGAGGTGTCAAAAGACGTGTCTCGGCGCGGGCCAGCAAACTATGGGGTTTTTGGAATTTATGCTGAACAAAAATTTTGAAAAATGCTGAAAATACGTGTTTTACGACCAAAAAGTATGAAGAAATTTGGAATAACACCGCCAAACGGGACTCGAGCTCGCGGGGCGCGCGCCGGAGTGCAGGTAAGGCAGGTAAGTATCTGTTAAAATTATAAGAAACGTAGTTTTTGCTGTAAATTTTGAGATAAAAATGTTTTAAAGAGGTTTTTTACTGAAATTTTTCTAAGTCAATAACCGGGAAATGTTTTTCGCGGATTTGTCAGTTTTTACGTGCGGGATAGTCGGACGGAGTCTAAAAACGATTTGTTTTGCTGAAAACAGCTTGTAAATGCGTCACCGGGATGCAAAGTTATTGAGGTATGTGTATTTTGTACTATCCCTTAGGTAGATTTTGTCTTATAGTGAAAAACCTTGTGCCAAAAAATTTTTGAACTTCTATGTGAGCTAGGCGGACGTGCGAGGTGTCAAAAGACGTGTCTCGGCGCGGGCCAGCAAACTATGGGGTTTTTGGAATTTATGCTGAACAAAAATTTTGAAAAAAGCTGAAAATACGTGTTTTACGACCAAAAAGTATGAAGAAATTTGGAATAACACCGCCAAACGGGACTCGAGCTCGCGGGGCGCGCGCCGGAGTGCAGGTAAGGCAGGTAAGTATCTGTTAAAATTATAAGAAACGTAGTTTTTGCTGTAAATTTTGAGATAAAAATGTTTTAAAGAGGTTTTTTACTGAAATTTTTCTAAGTCAATAACCGGGAAATGTTTTTCGCGGATTTGTCAGTTTTTACGTGCGGGATAGTCGGACGGAGTCTAAAAACGATTTGTTTTGCTGAAAACAGCTTGTAAATGCGTCACCGGGATGCAAAGTTATTGAGGTATGTGTATTTTGTACTATCCCTTAGGTAGATTTTGTCTTATAGTGAAAAACCTTGTGCCAAAAAATTTTTGAACTTCTATGTGAGCTAGGCGGACGTGCGAGGTGTCAAAAGACGTGTCTCGGCGCGGGCCAGCAAACTATGGGGTTTTTGGAATTTATGCTGAACAAAAATTTTGAAAAATGCTGAAAATACGTGTTTTACGACCAAAAAGTATGAAGAAATTTGGAATAACACCGCCAAACGGGACTCGAGCTCGCGGGGCGCGCGCCGGAGTGCAGGTAAGGCAGGTAAGTATCTGTTAAAATTATAAGAAACGTAGTTTTTGCTGTAAATTTTGAGATAAAAATGTTTTAAAGAGGTTTTTTACTGAAATTTTTCTAAGTCAATAACCGGGAAATGTTTTTCGCGGATTTGTCAGTTTTTACGTGCGGGATAGTCGGACGGAGTCTAAAAACGATTTGTTTTGCTGAAAACAGCTTGTAAATGCGTCACCGGGATGCAAAGTTATTGAGGTATGTGTATTTTGTACTATCCCTTAGGTAGATTTTGTCTTATAGTGAAAAACCTTGTGCCAAAAAATTTTTGAACTTCTATGTGAGCTAGGCGGACGTGCGAGGTGTCAAAAGACGTGTCTCGGCGCGGGCCAGCAAACTATGGGGTTTTTGGAATTTATGCTGAACAAAAATTTTGAAAAAAGCTGAAAATACGTGTTTTACGACCAAAAAGTATGAAGAAATTTGGAATAACACCGCCAAACGGGACTCGAGCTCGCGGGGCGCGCGCCGGAGTGCAGGTAAGGCAGGTAAGTATCTGTTAAAATTATAAGAAACGTAGTTTTTGCTGTAAATTTTGAGATAAAAATGTTTTAAAGAGGTTTTTTACTGAAATTTTTCTAAGTCAATAACCGGGAAATGTTTTTCGCGGATTTGTCAGTTTTTACGTGCGGGATAGTCGGACGGAGTCTAAAAACGATTTGTTTTGCTGAAAACAGCTTGTAAATGCGTCACCGGGATGCAAAGTTATTGAGGTATGTGTATTTTGTACTATCCCTTAGGTAGATTTTGTCTTATAGTGAAAAACCTTGTGCCAAAAAATTTTTGAACTTCTATGTGAGCTAGGCGGACGTGCGAGGTGTCAAAAGACGTGTCTCGGCGCGGGCCAGCAAACTATGGGGTTTTTGGAATTTATGCTGAACAAAAATTTTGAAAAATGCTGAAAATACGTGTTTTACGACCAAAAAGTATGAAGAAATTTGGAATAACACCGCCAAACGGGACTCGAGCTCGCGGGGCGCGCGCCGGAGTGCAGGTAAGGCAGGTAAGTATCTGTTAAAATTATAAGAAACGTAGTTTTTGCTGTAAATTTTGAGATAAAAATGTTTTAAAGAGGTTTTTTACTGAAATTTTTCTAAGTCAATAACCGGGAAATGTTTTTCGCGGATTTGTCAGTTTTTACGTGCGGGATAGTCGGACGGAGTCTAAAAACGATTTGTTTTGCTGAAAACAGCTTGTAAATGCGTCACCGGGATGCAAAGTTATTGAGGTATGTGTATTTTGTACTATCCCTTAGGTAGATTTTGTCTTATAGTGAAAAACCTTGTGCCAAAAAATTTTTGAACTTCTATGTGAGCTAGGCGGACGTGCGAGGTGTCAAAAGACGTGTCTCGGCGCGGGCCAGCAAACTATGGGGTTTTTGGAATTTATGCTGAACAAAAATTTTGAAAAAAGCTGAAAATACGTGTTTTACGACCAAAAAGTATGAAGAAATTTGGAATAACACCGCCAAACGGGACTCGAGCTCGCGGGGCGCGCGCCGGAGTGCAGGTAAGGCAGGTAAGTATCTGTTAAAATTATAAGAAACGTAGTTTTTGCTGTAAATTTTGAGATAAAAATGTTTTAAAGAGGTTTTTTACTGAAATTTTTCTAAGTCAATAACCGGGAAATGTTTTTCGCGGATTTGTCAGTTTTTACGTGCGGGATAGTCGGACGGAGTCTAAAAACGATTTGTTTTGCTGAAAACAGCTTGTAAATGCGTCACCGGGATGCAAAGTTATTGAGGTATGTGTATTTTGTACTATCCCTTAGGTAGATTTTGTCTTATAGTGAAAAACCTTGTGCCAAAAAATTTTTGAACTTCTATGTGAGCTAGGCGGACGTGCGAGGTGTCAAAAGACGTGTCTCGGCGCGGGCCAGCAAACTATGGGGTTTTTGGAATTTATGCTGAACAAAAATTTTGAAAAAAGCTGAAAATACGTGTTTTACGACCAAAAAGTATGAAGAAATTTGGAATAACACCGCCAAACGGGACTCGAGCTCGCGGGGCGCGCGCCGGAGTGCAGGTAAGGCAGGTAAGTATCTGTTAAAATTATAAGAAACGTAGTTTTTGCTGTAAATTTTGAGATAAAAATGTTTTAAAGAGGTTTTTTACTGAAATTTTTCTAAGTCAATAACCGGGAAATGTTTTTCGCGGATTTGTCAGTTTTTACGTGCGGGATAGTCGGACGGAGTCTAAAAACGATTTGTTTTGCTGAAAACAGCTTGTAAATGCGTCACCGGGATGCAAAGTTATTGAGGTATGTGTATTTTGTACTATCCCTTAGGTAGATTTTGTCTTATAGTGAAAAACCTTGTGCCAAAAAATTTTTGAACTTCTATGTGAGCTAGGCGGACGTGCGAGGTGTCAAAAGACGTGTCTCGGCGCGGGCCAGCAAACTATGGGGTTTTTGGAATTTATGCTGAACAAAAATTTTGAAAAATGCTGAAAATACGTGTTTTACGACCAAAAAGTATGAAGAAATTTGGAATAACACCGCCAAACGGGACTCGAGCTCGCGGGGCGCGCGCCGGAGTGCAGGTAAGGCAGGTAAGTATCTGTTAAAATTATAAGAAACGTAGTTTTTGCTGTAAATTTTGAGATAAAAATGTTTTAAAGAGGTTTTTTACTGAAATTTTTCTAAGTCAATAACCGGGAAATGTTTTTCGCGGATTTGTCAGTTTTTACGTGCGGGATAGTCGGACGGAGTCTAAAAACGATTTGTTTTGCTGAAAACAGCTTGTAAATGCGTCACCGGGATGCAAAGTTATTGAGGTATGTGTATTTTGTACTATCCCTTAGGTAGATTTTGTCTTATAGTGAAAAACCTTGTGCCAAAAAATTTTTGAACTTCTATGTGAGCTAGGCGGACGTGCGAGGTGTCAAAAGACGTGTCTCGGCGCGGGCCAGCAAACTATGGGGTTTTTGGAATTTATGCTGAACAAAAATTTTGAAAAATGCTGAAAATACGTGTTTTACGACCAAAAAGTATGAAGAAATTTGGAATAACACCGCCAAACGGGACTCGAGCTCGCGGGGCGCGCGCCGGAGTGCAGGTAAGGCAGGTAAGTATCTGTTAAAATTATAAGAAACGTAGTTTTTGCTGTAAATTTTGAGATAAAAATGTTTTAAAGAGGTTTTTTACTGAAATTTTTCTAAGTCAATAACCGGGAAATGTTTTTCGCGGATTTGTCAGTTTTTACGTGCGGGATAGTCGGACGGAGTCTAAAAACGATTTGTTTTGCTGAAAACAGCTTGTAAATGCGTCACCGGGATGCAAAGTTATTGAGGTATGTGTATTTTGTACTATCCCTTAGGTAGATTTTGTCTTATAGTGAAAAACCTTGTGCCAAAAAATTTTTGAACTTCTATGTGAGCTAGGCGGACGTGCGAGGTGTCAAAAGACGTGTCTCGGCGCGGGCCAGCAAACTATGGGGTTTTTGGAATTTATGCTGAACAAAAATTTTGAAAAAAGCTGAAAATACGTGTTTTACGACCAAAAAGTATGAAGAAATTTGGAATAACACCGCCAAACGGGACTCGAGCTCGCGGGGCGCGCGCCGGAGTGCAGGTAAGGCAGGTAAGTATCTGTTAAAATTATAAGAAACGTAGTTTTTGCTGTAAATTTTGAGATAAAAATGTTTTAAAGAGGTTTTTTACTGAAATTTTTCTAAGTCAATAACCGGGAAATGTTTTTCGCGGATTTGTCAGTTTTTACGTGCGGGATAGTCGGACGGAGTCTAAAAACGATTTGTTTTGCTGAAAACAGCTTGTAAATGCGTCACCGGGATGCAAAGTTATTGAGGTATGTGTATTTTGTACTATCCCTTAGGTAGATTTTGTCTTATAGTGAAAAACCTTGTGCCAAAAAATTTTTGAACTTCTATGTGAGCTAGGCGGACGTGCGAGGTGTCAAAAGACGTGTCTCGGCGCGGGCCAGCAAACTATGGGGTTTTTGGAATTTATGCTGAACAAAAATTTTGAAAAATGCTGAAAATACGTGTTTTACGACCAAAAAGTATGAAGAAATTTGGAATAACACCGCCAAACGGGACTCGAGCTCGCGGGGCGCGCGCCGGAGTGCAGGTAAGGCAGGTAAGTATCTGTTAAAATTATAAGAAACGTAGTTTTTGCTGTAAATTTTGAGATAAAAATGTTTTAAAGAGGTTTTTTACTGAAATTTTTCTAAGTCAATAACCGGGAAATGTTTTTCGCGGATTTGTCAGTTTTTACGTGCGGGATAGTCGGACGGAGTCTAAAAACGATTTGTTTTGCTGAAAACAGCTTGTAAATGCGTCACCGGGATGCAAAGTTATTGAGGTATGTGTATTTTGTACTATCCCTTAGGTAGATTTTGTCTTATAGTGAAAAACCTTGTGCCAAAAAATTTTTGAACTTCTATGTGAGCTAGGCGGACGTGCGAGGTGTCAAAAGACGTGTCTCGGCGCGGGCCAGCAAACTATGGGGTTTTTGGAATTTATGCTGAACAAAAATTTTGAAAAATGCTGAAAATACGTGTTTTACGACCAAAAAGTATGAAGAAATTTGGAATAACACCGCCAAACGGGACTCGAGCTCGCGGGGCGCGCGCCGGAGTGCAGGTAAGGCAGGTAAGTATCTGTTAAAATTATAAGAAACGTAGTTTTTGCTGTAAATTTTGAGATAAAAATGTTTTAAAGAGGTTTTTTACTGAAATTTTTCTAAGTCAATAACCGGGAAATGTTTTTCGCGGATTTGTCAGTTTTTACGTGCGGGATAGTCGGACGGAGTCTAAAAACGATTTGTTTTGCTGAAAACAGCTTGTAAATGCGTCACCGGGATGCAAAGTTATTGAGGTATGTGTATTTTGTACTATCCCTTAGGTAGATTTTGTCTTATAGTGAAAAACCTTGTGCCAAAAAATTTTTGAACTTCTATGTGAGCTAGGCGGACGTGCGAGGTGTCAAAAGACGTGTCTCGGCGCGGGCCAGCAAACTATGGGGTTTTTGGAATTTATGCTGAACAAAAATTTTGAAAAAAGCTGAAAATACGTGTTTTACGACCAAAAAGTATGAAGAAATTTGGAATAACACCGCCAAACGGGACTCGAGCTCGCGGGGCGCGCGCCGGAGTGCAGGTAAGGCAGGTAAGTATCTGTTAAAATTATAAGAAACGTAGTTTTTGCTGTAAATTTTGAGATAAAAATGTTTTAAAGAGGTTTTTTACTGAAATTTTTCTAAGTCAATAACCGGGAAATGTTTTTCGCGGATTTGTCAGTTTTTACGTGCGGGATAGTCGGACGGAGTCTAAAAACGATTTGTTTTGCTGAAAACAGCTTGTAAATGCGTCACCGGGATGCAAAGTTATTGAGGTATGTGTATTTTGTACTATCCCTTAGGTAGATTTTGTCTTATAGTGAAAAACCTTGTGCCAAAAAATTTTTGAACTTCTATGTGAGCTAGGCGGACGTGCGAGGTGTCAAAAGACGTGTCTCGGCGCGGGCCAGCAAACTATGGGGTTTTTGGAATTTATGCTGAACAAAAATTTTGAAAAATGCTGAAAATACGTGTTTTACGACCAAAAAGTATGAAGAAATTTGGAATAACACCGCCAA
>OY720415.1:0-90000 GCA_963082905.1 Oligia fasciuncula
ATTTCTTCATACTTTTTGGTCGTAAAACACGTATTTTCAGCTTTTTTCAAAATTTTTGTTCAGCATAAATTCCAAAAACCCCATAGTTTGCTGGCCCGCGCCGAGACACGTCTTTTGACACCTCGCACGCACGCCTAGCTCACATAGAAGTTCAAAAATTTTTGGCACAAGGTTTTTCACTATAAGACAAAATCTACCTAAGGGATAGTACAAAATACACATACCTCAATAACTTTGCATCCCGGTGACGCATTTACAAGCTGTTTTCAGCAAAACAAATCGTTTTTAGGCTCCGTCCGACTATCCCGCACGTAAAAACTGACAAATCCGCGAAAAACATTTCCCGGTTATTGACTTAGAAAAATTTTAGTAAAAAACCTCTTTAGAACATTTTTATCTCAAAATTTACAGCAAAAACTACGTTTCTTATAATTTTAACAGACACTTACCTGCCTTACCTGCACTCCGGCGCGCGCCCCGCGAGCTCGAGTCCCGTTTGGCGGTGTTATTCCAAATTTCTTCATACTTTTTGGTCGTAAAACACGTATTTTCAGCTTTTTTCAAAATTTTTGTTCAGCATAAATTCCAAAAACCCCATAGTTTGCTGGCCCGCGCCGAGACACGTCTTTTGACACCTCGCACGCACGCCTAGCTCACATAGAAGTTCAAAAATTTTTGGCACAAGGTTTTTCACTATAAGACAAAATCTACCTAAGGGATAGTACAAAATACACATACCTCAATAACTTTGCATCCCGGTGACGCATTTACAAGCTGTTTTCAGCAAAACAAATCGTTTTTAGGCTCCGTCCGACTATCCCGCACGTAAAAACTGACAAATCCGCGAAAAACATTTCCCGGTTATTGACTTAGAAAAATTTTAGTAAAAAACCTCTTTAGAACATTTTTATCTCAAAATTTACAGCAAAAACTACGTTTCTTATAATTTTAACAGACACTTACCTGCCTTACCTGCACTCCGGCGCGCGCCCCGCGAGCTCGAGTCCCGTTTGGCGGTGTTATTCCAAATTTCTTCATACTTTTTGGTCGTAAAACACGTATTTTCAGCTTTTTTCAAAATTTTTGTTCAGCATAAATTCCAAAAACCCCATAGTTTGCTGGCCCGCGCCGAGACACGTCTTTTGACACCTCGCACGCACGCCTAGCTCACATAGAAGTTCAAAAATTTTTGGCACAAGGTTTTTCACTATAAGACAAAATCTACCTAAGGGATAGTACAAAATACACATACCTCAATAACTTTGCATCCCGGTGACGCATTTACAAGCTGTTTTCAGCAAAACAAATCGTTTTTAGGCTCCGTCCGACTATCCCGCACGTAAAAACTGACAAATCCGCGAAAAACATTTCCCGGTTATTGACTTAGAAAAATTTTAGTAAAAAACCTCTTTAGAACATTTTTATCTCAAAATTTACAGCAAAAACTACGTTTCTTATAATTTTAACAGACACTTACCTGCCTTACCTGCACTCCGGCGCGCGCCCCGCGAGCTCGAGTCCCGTTTGGCGGTGTTATTCCAAATTTCTTCATACTTTTTGGTCGTAAAACACGTATTTTCAGCTTTTTTCAAAATTTTTGTTCAGCATAAATTCCAAAAACCCCATAGTTTGCTGGCCCGCGCCGAGACACGTCTTTTGACACCTCGCACGCACGCCTAGCTCACATAGAAGTTCAAAAATTTTTGGCACAAGGTTTTTCACTATAAGACAAAATCTACCTAAGGGATAGTACAAAATACACATACCTCAATAACTTTGCATCCCGGTGACGCATTTACAAGCTGTTTTCAGCAAAACAAATCGTTTTTAGGCTCCGTCCGACTATCCCGCACGTAAAAACTGACAAATCCGCGAAAAACATTTCCCGGTTATTGACTTAGAAAAATTTTAGTAAAAAACCTCTTTAGAACATTTTTATCTCAAAATTTACAGCAAAAACTACGTTTCTTATAATTTTAACAGACACTTACCTGCCTTACCTGCACTCCGGCGCGCGCCCCGCGAGCTCGAGTCCCGTTTGGCGGTGTTATTCCAAATTTCTTCATACTTTTTGGTCGTAAAACACGTATTTTCAGCTTTTTTCAAAATTTTTGTTCAGCATAAATTCCAAAAACCCCATAGTTTGCTGGCCCGCGCCGAGACACGTCTTTTGACACCTCGCACGCACGCCTAGCTCACATAGAAGTTCAAAAATTTTTGGCACAAGGTTTTTCACTATAAGACAAAATCTACCTAAGGGATAGTACAAAATACACATACCTCAATAACTTTGCATCCCGGTGACGCATTTACAAGCTGTTTTCAGCAAAACAAATCGTTTTTAGGCTCCGTCCGACTATCCCGCACGTAAAAACTGACAAATCCGCGAAAAACATTTCCCGGTTATTGACTTAGAAAAATTTTAGTAAAAAACCTCTTTAGAACATTTTTATCTCAAAATTTACAGCAAAAACTACGTTTCTTATAATTTTAACAGACACTTACCTGCCTTACCTGCACTCCGGCGCGCGCCCCGCGAGCTCGAGTCCCGTTTGGCGGTGTTATTCCAAATTTCTTCATACTTTTTGGTCGTAAAACACGTATTTTCAGCTTTTTTCAAAATTTTTGTTCAGCATAAATTCCAAAAACCCCATAGTTTGCTGGCCCGCGCCGAGACACGTCTTTTGACACCTCGCACGCACGCCTAGCTCACATAGAAGTTCAAAAATTTTTGGCACAAGGTTTTTCACTATAAGACAAAATCTACCTAAGGGATAGTACAAAATACACATACCTCAATAACTTTGCATCCCGGTGACGCATTTACAAGCTGTTTTCAGCAAAACAAATCGTTTTTAGGCTCCGTCCGACTATCCCGCACGTAAAAACTGACAAATCCGCGAAAAACATTTCCCGGTTATTGACTTAGAAAAATTTTAGTAAAAAACCTCTTTAGAACATTTTTATCTCAAAATTTACAGCAAAAACTACGTTTCTTATAATTTTAACAGACACTTACCTGCCTTACCTGCACTCCGGCGCGCGCCCCGCGAGCTCGAGTCCCGTTTGGCGGTGTTATTCCAAATTTCTTCATACTTTTTGGTCGTAAAACACGTATTTTCAGCTTTTTTCAAAATTTTTGTTCAGCATAAATTCCAAAAACCCCATAGTTTGCTGGCCCGCGCCGAGACACGTCTTTTGACACCTCGCACGCACGCCTAGCTCACATAGAAGTTCAAAAATTTTTGGCACAAGGTTTTTCACTATAAGACAAAATCTACCTAAGGGATAGTACAAAATACACATACCTCAATAACTTTGCATCCCGGTGACGCATTTACAAGCTGTTTTCAGCAAAACAAATCGTTTTTAGGCTCCGTCCGACTATCCCGCACGTAAAAACTGACAAATCCGCGAAAAACATTTCCCGGTTATTGACTTAGAAAAATTTTAGTAAAAAACCTCTTTAGAACATTTTTATCTCAAAATTTACAGCAAAAACTACGTTTCTTATAATTTTAACAGACACTTACCTGCCTTACCTGCACTCCGGCGCGCGCCCCGCGAGCTCGAGTCCCGTTTGGCGGTGTTATTCCAAATTTCTTCATACTTTTTGGTCGTAAAACACGTATTTTCAGCTTTTTTCAAAATTTTTGTTCAGCATAAATTCCAAAAACCCCATAGTTTGCTGGCCCGCGCCGAGACACGTCTTTTGACACCTCGCACGCACGCCTAGCTCACATAGAAGTTCAAAAATTTTTGGCACAAGGTTTTTCACTATAAGACAAAATCTACCTAAGGGATAGTACAAAATACACATACCTCAATAACTTTGCATCCCGGTGACGCATTTACAAGCTGTTTTCAGCAAAACAAATCGTTTTTAGGCTCCGTCCGACTATCCCGCACGTAAAAACTGACAAATCCGCGAAAAACATTTCCCGGTTATTGACTTAGAAAAATTTTAGTAAAAAACCTCTTTAGAACATTTTTATCTCAAAATTTACAGCAAAAACTACGTTTCTTATAATTTTAACAGACACTTACCTGCCTTACCTGCACTCCGGCGCGCGCCCCGCGAGCTCGAGTCCCGTTTGGCGGTGTTATTCCAAATTTCTTCATACTTTTTGGTCGTAAAACACGTATTTTCAGCTTTTTTCAAAATTTTTGTTCAGCATAAATTCCAAAAACCCCATAGTTTGCTGGCCCGCGCCGAGACACGTCTTTTGACACCTCGCACGCACGCCTAGCTCACATAGAAGTTCAAAAATTTTTGGCACAAGGTTTTTCACTATAAGACAAAATCTACCTAAGGGATAGTACAAAATACACATACCTCAATAACTTTGCATCCCGGTGACGCATTTACAAGCTGTTTTCAGCAAAACAAATCGTTTTTAGGCTCCGTCCGACTATCCCGCACGTAAAAACTGACAAATCCGCGAAAAACATTTCCCGGTTATTGACTTAGAAAAATTTTAGTAAAAAACCTCTTTAGAACATTTTTATCTCAAAATTTACAGCAAAAACTACGTTTCTTATAATTTTAACAGACACTTACCTGCCTTACCTGCACTCCGGCGCGCGCCCCGCGAGCTCGAGTCCCGTTTGGCGGTGTTATTCCAAATTTCTTCATACTTTTTGGTCGTAAAACACGTATTTTCAGCTTTTTTCAAAATTTTTGTTCAGCATAAATTCCAAAAACCCCATAGTTTGCTGGCCCGCGCCGAGACACGTCTTTTGACACCTCGCACGCACGCCTAGCTCACATAGAAGTTCAAAAATTTTTGGCACAAGGTTTTTCACTATAAGACAAAATCTACCTAAGGGATAGTACAAAATACACATACCTCAATAACTTTGCATCCCGGTGACGCATTTACAAGCTGTTTTCAGCAAAACAAATCGTTTTTAGGCTCCGTCCGACTATCCCGCACGTAAAAACTGACAAATCCGCGAAAAACATTTCCCGGTTATTGACTTAGAAAAATTTTAGTAAAAAACCTCTTTAGAACATTTTTATCTCAAAATTTACAGCAAAAACTACGTTTCTTATAATTTTAACAGACACTTACCTGCCTTACCTGCACTCCGGCGCGCGCCCCGCGAGCTCGAGTCCCGTTTGGCGGTGTTATTCCAAATTTCTTCATACTTTTTGGTCGTAAAACACGTATTTTCAGCTTTTTTCAAAATTTTTGTTCAGCATAAATTCCAAAAACCCCATAGTTTGCTGGCCCGCGCCGAGACACGTCTTTTGACACCTCGCACGCACGCCTAGCTCACATAGAAGTTCAAAAATTTTTGGCACAAGGTTTTTCACTATAAGACAAAATCTACCTAAGGGATAGTACAAAATACACATACCTCAATAACTTTGCATCCCGGTGACGCATTTACAAGCTGTTTTCAGCAAAACAAATCGTTTTTAGGCTCCGTCCGACTATCCCGCACGTAAAAACTGACAAATCCGCGAAAAACATTTCCCGGTTATTGACTTAGAAAAATTTTAGTAAAAAACCTCTTTAGAACATTTTTATCTCAAAATTTACAGCAAAAACTACGTTTCTTATAATTTTAACAGACACTTACCTGCCTTACCTGCACTCCGGCGCGCGCCCCGCGAGCTCGAGTCCCGTTTGGCGGTGTTATTCCAAATTTCTTCATACTTTTTGGTCGTAAAACACGTATTTTCAGCTTTTTTCAAAATTTTTGTTCAGCATAAATTCCAAAAACCCCATAGTTTGCTGGCCCGCGCCGAGACACGTCTTTTGACACCTCGCACGCACGCCTAGCTCACATAGAAGTTCAAAAATTTTTGGCACAAGGTTTTTCACTATAAGACAAAATCTACCTAAGGGATAGTACAAAATACACATACCTCAATAACTTTGCATCCCGGTGACGCATTTACAAGCTGTTTTCAGCAAAACAAATCGTTTTTAGGCTCCGTCCGACTATCCCGCACGTAAAAACTGACAAATCCGCGAAAAACATTTCCCGGTTATTGACTTAGAAAAATTTTAGTAAAAAACCTCTTTAGAACATTTTTATCTCAAAATTTACAGCAAAAACTACGTTTCTTATAATTTTAACAGACACTTACCTGCCTTACCTGCACTCCGGCGCGCGCCCCGCGAGCTCGAGTCCCGTTTGGCGGTGTTATTCCAAATTTCTTCATACTTTTTGGTCGTAAAACACGTATTTTCAGCTTTTTTCAAAATTTTTGTTCAGCATAAATTCCAAAAACCCCATAGTTTGCTGGCCCGCGCCGAGACACGTCTTTTGACACCTCGCACGCACGCCTAGCTCACATAGAAGTTCAAAAATTTTTGGCACAAGGTTTTTCACTATAAGACAAAATCTACCTAAGGGATAGTACAAAATACACATACCTCAATAACTTTGCATCCCGGTGACGCATTTACAAGCTGTTTTCAGCAAAACAAATCGTTTTTAGGCTCCGTCCGACTATCCCGCACGTAAAAACTGACAAATCCGCGAAAAACATTTCCCGGTTATTGACTTAGAAAAATTTTAGTAAAAAACCTCTTTAGAACATTTTTATCTCAAAATTTACAGCAAAAACTACGTTTCTTATAATTTTAACAGACACTTACCTGCCTTACCTGCACTCCGGCGCGCGCCCCGCGAGCTCGAGTCCCGTTTGGCGGTGTTATTCCAAATTTCTTCATACTTTTTGGTCGTAAAACACGTATTTTCAGCTTTTTTCAAAATTTTTGTTCAGCATAAATTCCAAAAACCCCATAGTTTGCTGGCCCGCGCCGAGACACGTCTTTTGACACCTCGCACGCACGCCTAGCTCACATAGAAGTTCAAAAATTTTTGGCACAAGGTTTTTCACTATAAGACAAAATCTACCTAAGGGATAGTACAAAATACACATACCTCAATAACTTTGCATCCCGGTGACGCATTTACAAGCTGTTTTCAGCAAAACAAATCGTTTTTAGGCTCCGTCCGACTATCCCGCACGTAAAAACTGACAAATCCGCGAAAAACATTTCCCGGTTATTGACTTAGAAAAATTTTAGTAAAAAACCTCTTTAGAACATTTTTATCTCAAAATTTACAGCAAAAACTACGTTTCTTATAATTTTAACAGACACTTACCTGCCTTACCTGCACTCCGGCGCGCGCCCCGCGAGCTCGAGTCCCGTTTGGCGGTGTTATTCCAAATTTCTTCATACTTTTTGGTCGTAAAACACGTATTTTCAGCTTTTTTCAAAATTTTTGTTCAGCATAAATTCCAAAAACCCCATAGTTTGCTGGCCCGCGCCGAGACACGTCTTTTGACACCTCGCACGCACGCCTAGCTCACATAGAAGTTCAAAAATTTTTGGCACAAGGTTTTTCACTATAAGACAAAATCTACCTAAGGGATAGTACAAAATACACATACCTCAATAACTTTGCATCCCGGTGACGCATTTACAAGCTGTTTTCAGCAAAACAAATCGTTTTTAGGCTCCGTCCGACTATCCCGCACGTAAAAACTGACAAATCCGCGAAAAACATTTCCCGGTTATTGACTTAGAAAAATTTTAGTAAAAAACCTCTTTAGAACATTTTTATCTCAAAATTTACAGCAAAAACTACGTTTCTTATAATTTTAACAGACACTTACCTGCCTTACCTGCACTCCGGCGCGCGCCCCGCGAGCTCGAGTCCCGTTTGGCGGTGTTATTCCAAATTTCTTCATACTTTTTGGTCGTAAAACACGTATTTTCAGCTTTTTTCAAAATTTTTGTTCAGCATAAATTCCAAAAACCCCATAGTTTGCTGGCCCGCGCCGAGACACGTCTTTTGACACCTCGCACGCACGCCTAGCTCACATAGAAGTTCAAAAATTTTTGGCACAAGGTTTTTCACTATAAGACAAAATCTACCTAAGGGATAGTACAAAATACACATACCTCAATAACTTTGCATCCCGGTGACGCATTTACAAGCTGTTTTCAGCAAAACAAATCGTTTTTAGGCTCCGTCCGACTATCCCGCACGTAAAAACTGACAAATCCGCGAAAAACATTTCCCGGTTATTGACTTAGAAAAATTTTAGTAAAAAACCTCTTTAGAACATTTTTATCTCAAAATTTACAGCAAAAACTACGTTTCTTATAATTTTAACAGACACTTACCTGCCTTACCTGCACTCCGGCGCGCGCCCCGCGAGCTCGAGTCCCGTTTGGCGGTGTTATTCCAAATTTCTTCATACTTTTTGGTCGTAAAACACGTATTTTCAGCTTTTTTCAAAATTTTTGTTCAGCATAAATTCCAAAAACCCCATAGTTTGCTGGCCCGCGCCGAGACACGTCTTTTGACACCTCGCACGCACGCCTAGCTCACATAGAAGTTCAAAAATTTTTGGCACAAGGTTTTTCACTATAAGACAAAATCTACCTAAGGGATAGTACAAAATACACATACCTCAATAACTTTGCATCCCGGTGACGCATTTACAAGCTGTTTTCAGCAAAACAAATCGTTTTTAGGCTCCGTCCGACTATCCCGCACGTAAAAACTGACAAATCCGCGAAAAACATTTCCCGGTTATTGACTTAGAAAAATTTTAGTAAAAAACCTCTTTAGAACATTTTTATCTCAAAATTTACAGCAAAAACTACGTTTCTTATAATTTTAACAGACACTTACCTGCCTTACCTGCACTCCGGCGCGCGCCCCGCGAGCTCGAGTCCCGTTTGGCGGTGTTATTCCAAATTTCTTCATACTTTTTGGTCGTAAAACACGTATTTTCAGCTTTTTTCAAAATTTTTGTTCAGCATAAATTCCAAAAACCCCATAGTTTGCTGGCCCGCGCCGAGACACGTCTTTTGACACCTCGCACGCACGCCTAGCTCACATAGAAGTTCAAAAATTTTTGGCACAAGGTTTTTCACTATAAGACAAAATCTACCTAAGGGATAGTACAAAATACACATACCTCAATAACTTTGCATCCCGGTGACGCATTTACAAGCTGTTTTCAGCAAAACAAATCGTTTTTAGGCTCCGTCCGACTATCCCGCACGTAAAAACTGACAAATCCGCGAAAAACATTTCCCGGTTATTGACTTAGAAAAATTTTAGTAAAAAACCTCTTTAGAACATTTTTATCTCAAAATTTACAGCAAAAACTACGTTTCTTATAATTTTAACAGACACTTACCTGCCTTACCTGCACTCCGGCGCGCGCCCCGCGAGCTCGAGTCCCGTTTGGCGGTGTTATTCCAAATTTCTTCATACTTTTTGGTCGTAAAACACGTATTTTCAGCTTTTTTCAAAATTTTTGTTCAGCATAAATTCCAAAAACCCCATAGTTTGCTGGCCCGCGCCGAGACACGTCTTTTGACACCTCGCACGCACGCCTAGCTCACATAGAAGTTCAAAAATTTTTGGCACAAGGTTTTTCACTATAAGACAAAATCTACCTAAGGGATAGTACAAAATACACATACCTCAATAACTTTGCATCCCGGTGACGCATTTACAAGCTGTTTTCAGCAAAACAAATCGTTTTTAGGCTCCGTCCGACTATCCCGCACGTAAAAACTGACAAATCCGCGAAAAACATTTCCCGGTTATTGACTTAGAAAAATTTTAGTAAAAAACCTCTTTAGAACATTTTTATCTCAAAATTTACAGCAAAAACTACGTTTCTTATAATTTTAACAGACACTTACCTGCCTTACCTGCACTCCGGCGCGCGCCCCGCGAGCTCGAGTCCCGTTTGGCGGTGTTATTCCAAATTTCTTCATACTTTTTGGTCGTAAAACACGTATTTTCAGCTTTTTTCAAAATTTTTGTTCAGCATAAATTCCAAAAACCCCATAGTTTGCTGGCCCGCGCCGAGACACGTCTTTTGACACCTCGCACGCACGCCTAGCTCACATAGAAGTTCAAAAATTTTTGGCACAAGGTTTTTCACTATAAGACAAAATCTACCTAAGGGATAGTACAAAATACACATACCTCAATAACTTTGCATCCCGGTGACGCATTTACAAGCTGTTTTCAGCAAAACAAATCGTTTTTAGGCTCCGTCCGACTATCCCGCACGTAAAAACTGACAAATCCGCGAAAAACATTTCCCGGTTATTGACTTAGAAAAATTTTAGTAAAAAACCTCTTTAGAACATTTTTATCTCAAAATTTACAGCAAAAACTACGTTTCTTATAATTTTAACAGACACTTACCTGCCTTACCTGCACTCCGGCGCGCGCCCCGCGAGCTCGAGTCCCGTTTGGCGGTGTTATTCCAAATTTCTTCATACTTTTTGGTCGTAAAACACGTATTTTCAGCTTTTTTCAAAATTTTTGTTCAGCATAAATTCCAAAAACCCCATAGTTTGCTGGCCCGCGCCGAGACACGTCTTTTGACACCTCGCACGCACGCCTAGCTCACATAGAAGTTCAAAAATTTTTGGCACAAGGTTTTTCACTATAAGACAAAATCTACCTAAGGGATAGTACAAAATACACATACCTCAATAACTTTGCATCCCGGTGACGCATTTACAAGCTGTTTTCAGCAAAACAAATCGTTTTTAGGCTCCGTCCGACTATCCCGCACGTAAAAACTGACAAATCCGCGAAAAACATTTCCCGGTTATTGACTTAGAAAAATTTTAGTAAAAAACCTCTTTAGAACATTTTTATCTCAAAATTTACAGCAAAAACTACGTTTCTTATAATTTTAACAGACACTTACCTGCCTTACCTGCACTCCGGCGCGCGCCCCGCGAGCTCGAGTCCCGTTTGGCGGTGTTATTCCAAATTTCTTCATACTTTTTGGTCGTAAAACACGTATTTTCAGCTTTTTTCAAAATTTTTGTTCAGCATAAATTCCAAAAACCCCATAGTTTGCTGGCCCGCGCCGAGACACGTCTTTTGACACCTCGCACGCACGCCTAGCTCACATAGAAGTTCAAAAATTTTTGGCACAAGGTTTTTCACTATAAGACAAAATCTACCTAAGGGATAGTACAAAATACACATACCTCAATAACTTTGCATCCCGGTGACGCATTTACAAGCTGTTTTCAGCAAAACAAATCGTTTTTAGGCTCCGTCCGACTATCCCGCACGTAAAAACTGACAAATCCGCGAAAAACATTTCCCGGTTATTGACTTAGAAAAATTTTAGTAAAAAACCTCTTTAGAACATTTTTATCTCAAAATTTACAGCAAAAACTACGTTTCTTATAATTTTAACAGACACTTACCTGCCTTACCTGCACTCCGGCGCGCGCCCCGCGAGCTCGAGTCCCGTTTGGCGGTGTTATTCCAAATTTCTTCATACTTTTTGGTCGTAAAACACGTATTTTCAGCTTTTTTCAAAATTTTTGTTCAGCATAAATTCCAAAAACCCCATAGTTTGCTGGCCCGCGCCGAGACACGTCTTTTGACACCTCGCACGCACGCCTAGCTCACATAGAAGTTCAAAAATTTTTGGCACAAGGTTTTTCACTATAAGACAAAATCTACCTAAGGGATAGTACAAAATACACATACCTCAATAACTTTGCATCCCGGTGACGCATTTACAAGCTGTTTTCAGCAAAACAAATCGTTTTTAGGCTCCGTCCGACTATCCCGCACGTAAAAACTGACAAATCCGCGAAAAACATTTCCCGGTTATTGACTTAGAAAAATTTTAGTAAAAAACCTCTTTAGAACATTTTTATCTCAAAATTTACAGCAAAAACTACGTTTCTTATAATTTTAACAGACACTTACCTGCCTTACCTGCACTCCGGCGCGCGCCCCGCGAGCTCGAGTCCCGTTTGGCGGTGTTATTCCAAATTTCTTCATACTTTTTGGTCGTAAAACACGTATTTTCAGCTTTTTTCAAAATTTTTGTTCAGCATAAATTCCAAAAACCCCATAGTTTGCTGGCCCGCGCCGAGACACGTCTTTTGACACCTCGCACGCACGCCTAGCTCACATAGAAGTTCAAAAATTTTTGGCACAAGGTTTTTCACTATAAGACAAAATCTACCTAAGGGATAGTACAAAATACACATACCTCAATAACTTTGCATCCCGGTGACGCATTTACAAGCTGTTTTCAGCAAAACAAATCGTTTTTAGGCTCCGTCCGACTATCCCGCACGTAAAAACTGACAAATCCGCGAAAAACATTTCCCGGTTATTGACTTAGAAAAATTTTAGTAAAAAACCTCTTTAGAACATTTTTATCTCAAAATTTACAGCAAAAACTACGTTTCTTATAATTTTAACAGACACTTACCTGCCTTACCTGCACTCCGGCGCGCGCCCCGCGAGCTCGAGTCCCGTTTGGCGGTGTTATTCCAAATTTCTTCATACTTTTTGGTCGTAAAACACGTATTTTCAGCTTTTTTCAAAATTTTTGTTCAGCATAAATTCCAAAAACCCCATAGTTTGCTGGCCCGCGCCGAGACACGTCTTTTGACACCTCGCACGCACGCCTAGCTCACATAGAAGTTCAAAAATTTTTGGCACAAGGTTTTTCACTATAAGACAAAATCTACCTAAGGGATAGTACAAAATACACATACCTCAATAACTTTGCATCCCGGTGACGCATTTACAAGCTGTTTTCAGCAAAACAAATCGTTTTTAGGCTCCGTCCGACTATCCCGCACGTAAAAACTGACAAATCCGCGAAAAACATTTCCCGGTTATTGACTTAGAAAAATTTTAGTAAAAAACCTCTTTAGAACATTTTTATCTCAAAATTTACAGCAAAAACTACGTTTCTTATAATTTTAACAGACACTTACCTGCCTTACCTGCACTCCGGCGCGCGCCCCGCGAGCTCGAGTCCCGTTTGGCGGTGTTATTCCAAATTTCTTCATACTTTTTGGTCGTAAAACACGTATTTTCAGCTTTTTTCAAAATTTTTGTTCAGCATAAATTCCAAAAACCCCATAGTTTGCTGGCCCGCGCCGAGACACGTCTTTTGACACCTCGCACGCACGCCTAGCTCACATAGAAGTTCAAAAATTTTTGGCACAAGGTTTTTCACTATAAGACAAAATCTACCTAAGGGATAGTACAAAATACACATACCTCAATAACTTTGCATCCCGGTGACGCATTTACAAGCTGTTTTCAGCAAAACAAATCGTTTTTAGGCTCCGTCCGACTATCCCGCACGTAAAAACTGACAAATCCGCGAAAAACATTTCCCGGTTATTGACTTAGAAAAATTTTAGTAAAAAACCTCTTTAGAACATTTTTATCTCAAAATTTACAGCAAAAACTACGTTTCTTATAATTTTAACAGACACTTACCTGCCTTACCTGCACTCCGGCGCGCGCCCCGCGAGCTCGAGTCCCGTTTGGCGGTGTTATTCCAAATTTCTTCATACTTTTTGGTCGTAAAACACGTATTTTCAGCTTTTTTCAAAATTTTTGTTCAGCATAAATTCCAAAAACCCCATAGTTTGCTGGCCCGCGCCGAGACACGTCTTTTGACACCTCGCACGCACGCCTAGCTCACATAGAAGTTCAAAAATTTTTGGCACAAGGTTTTTCACTATAAGACAAAATCTACCTAAGGGATAGTACAAAATACACATACCTCAATAACTTTGCATCCCGGTGACGCATTTACAAGCTGTTTTCAGCAAAACAAATCGTTTTTAGGCTCCGTCCGACTATCCCGCACGTAAAAACTGACAAATCCGCGAAAAACATTTCCCGGTTATTGACTTAGAAAAATTTTAGTAAAAAACCTCTTTAGAACATTTTTATCTCAAAATTTACAGCAAAAACTACGTTTCTTATAATTTTAACAGACACTTACCTGCCTTACCTGCACTCCGGCGCGCGCCCCGCGAGCTCGAGTCCCGTTTGGCGGTGTTATTCCAAATTTCTTCATACTTTTTGGTCGTAAAACACGTATTTTCAGCTTTTTTCAAAATTTTTGTTCAGCATAAATTCCAAAAACCCCATAGTTTGCTGGCCCGCGCCGAGACACGTCTTTTGACACCTCGCACGCACGCCTAGCTCACATAGAAGTTCAAAAATTTTTGGCACAAGGTTTTTCACTATAAGACAAAATCTACCTAAGGGATAGTACAAAATACACATACCTCAATAACTTTGCATCCCGGTGACGCATTTACAAGCTGTTTTCAGCAAAACAAATCGTTTTTAGGCTCCGTCCGACTATCCCGCACGTAAAAACTGACAAATCCGCGAAAAACATTTCCCGGTTATTGACTTAGAAAAATTTTAGTAAAAAACCTCTTTAGAACATTTTTATCTCAAAATTTACAGCAAAAACTACGTTTCTTATAATTTTAACAGACACTTACCTGCCTTACCTGCACTCCGGCGCGCGCCCCGCGAGCTCGAGTCCCGTTTGGCGGTGTTATTCCAAATTTCTTCATACTTTTTGGTCGTAAAACACGTATTTTCAGCTTTTTTCAAAATTTTTGTTCAGCATAAATTCCAAAAACCCCATAGTTTGCTGGCCCGCGCCGAGACACGTCTTTTGACACCTCGCACGCACGCCTAGCTCACATAGAAGTTCAAAAATTTTTGGCACAAGGTTTTTCACTATAAGACAAAATCTACCTAAGGGATAGTACAAAATACACATACCTCAATAACTTTGCATCCCGGTGACGCATTTACAAGCTGTTTTCAGCAAAACAAATCGTTTTTAGGCTCCGTCCGACTATCCCGCACGTAAAAACTGACAAATCCGCGAAAAACATTTCCCGGTTATTGACTTAGAAAAATTTTAGTAAAAAACCTCTTTAGAACATTTTTATCTCAAAATTTACAGCAAAAACTACGTTTCTTATAATTTTAACAGACACTTACCTGCCTTACCTGCACTCCGGCGCGCGCCCCGCGAGCTCGAGTCCCGTTTGGCGGTGTTATTCCAAATTTCTTCATACTTTTTGGTCGTAAAACACGTATTTTCAGCTTTTTTCAAAATTTTTGTTCAGCATAAATTCCAAAAACCCCATAGTTTGCTGGCCCGCGCCGAGACACGTCTTTTGACACCTCGCACGCACGCCTAGCTCACATAGAAGTTCAAAAATTTTTGGCACAAGGTTTTTCACTATAAGACAAAATCTACCTAAGGGATAGTACAAAATACACATACCTCAATAACTTTGCATCCCGGTGACGCATTTACAAGCTGTTTTCAGCAAAACAAATCGTTTTTAGGCTCCGTCCGACTATCCCGCACGTAAAAACTGACAAATCCGCGAAAAACATTTCCCGGTTATTGACTTAGAAAAATTTTAGTAAAAAACCTCTTTAGAACATTTTTATCTCAAAATTTACAGCAAAAACTACGTTTCTTATAATTTTAACAGACACTTACCTGCCTTACCTGCACTCCGGCGCGCGCCCCGCGAGCTCGAGTCCCGTTTGGCGGTGTTATTCCAAATTTCTTCATACTTTTTGGTCGTAAAACACGTATTTTCAGCTTTTTTCAAAATTTTTGTTCAGCATAAATTCCAAAAACCCCATAGTTTGCTGGCCCGCGCCGAGACACGTCTTTTGACACCTCGCACGCACGCCTAGCTCACATAGAAGTTCAAAAATTTTTGGCACAAGGTTTTTCACTATAAGACAAAATCTACCTAAGGGATAGTACAAAATACACATACCTCAATAACTTTGCATCCCGGTGACGCATTTACAAGCTGTTTTCAGCAAAACAAATCGTTTTTAGGCTCCGTCCGACTATCCCGCACGTAAAAACTGACAAATCCGCGAAAAACATTTCCCGGTTATTGACTTAGAAAAATTTTAGTAAAAAACCTCTTTAGAACATTTTTATCTCAAAATTTACAGCAAAAACTACGTTTCTTATAATTTTAACAGACACTTACCTGCCTTACCTGCACTCCGGCGCGCGCCCCGCGAGCTCGAGTCCCGTTTGGCGGTGTTATTCCAAATTTCTTCATACTTTTTGGTCGTAAAACACGTATTTTCAGCTTTTTTCAAAATTTTTGTTCAGCATAAATTCCAAAAACCCCATAGTTTGCTGGCCCGCGCCGAGACACGTCTTTTGACACCTCGCACGCACGCCTAGCTCACATAGAAGTTCAAAAATTTTTGGCACAAGGTTTTTCACTATAAGACAAAATCTACCTAAGGGATAGTACAAAATACACATACCTCAATAACTTTGCATCCCGGTGACGCATTTACAAGCTGTTTTCAGCAAAACAAATCGTTTTTAGGCTCCGTCCGACTATCCCGCACGTAAAAACTGACAAATCCGCGAAAAACATTTCCCGGTTATTGACTTAGAAAAATTTTAGTAAAAAACCTCTTTAGAACATTTTTATCTCAAAATTTACAGCAAAAACTACGTTTCTTATAATTTTAACAGACACTTACCTGCCTTACCTGCACTCCGGCGCGCGCCCCGCGAGCTCGAGTCCCGTTTGGCGGTGTTATTCCAAATTTCTTCATACTTTTTGGTCGTAAAACACGTATTTTCAGCTTTTTTCAAAATTTTTGTTCAGCATAAATTCCAAAAACCCCATAGTTTGCTGGCCCGCGCCGAGACACGTCTTTTGACACCTCGCACGCACGCCTAGCTCACATAGAAGTTCAAAAATTTGCCCTCCCACCCACCCATTCGTGTCTGGGCAGGTAAACTTTACAGATTTAGCAAAAAATTAATTTTCGTTTTTCGCCCTTCCGGTTACATTGTTACCTTTTTATAGTTGACGCTGGGAAGGGGAACGGTTTCTGAAACCATTAGCGCCTCCGAAGGCATATCATTGACTTTTTTTTTTTTTTTTTTTTTTTTATTATTGACAGTGTCCTGTCTTAGAGGGCTCGCATTTTAGAATAAGTTCTCCTGCTGATCCCCCCTTTACAGGGACACAGAGGAGTAGTTGCCAGTGACCTCTGACGGCCTATGAACCTCACCTTCACTAAGGCCACCGCCATGTTTCACACGCCGGCAAAGAAAACCGCGAGCTCGCTCATCTTCGGGGGCTCGCCGCAGTCTACAGAGGAGGCCGGGACCTCACAGTCGAGCGTGAGGCGCAGCATCGGAGAATGGGAGGCCGGGAAAATCGAGCCCAAGGCAAAGTCCCCGGCCAACCCAAAACATGGTGCAACTCCGCCGGCTGCACAAAAAATCCCGGGATCTCTGGGGACGCGGCGGGCCTCTGCGGATGCCGCGGGACCGGCGGTACCAAGCAAAAAGCCAGAGTCAAAGTACCCGAACTTGACGGCGGAGGCGAGAGCGTGCCTAAACAAAGCGAAGCTGCACTTGGGCAACTCCCGCAACTTAAAGACCGAAATAAAAACGGAGGTCTTGGGGGCCATCACTCGGCTTTACGAGATTGTAAAGGAGTCGGAGAAGTCGAGGCCCCCAGCCAGCGCTACCCCCGAACCCGAAAAGGCCCGAGAGGACCAAAGGTCAACAACAGACGAACCGACAGAGCTCATGAAGCAGCTGATGGCGAACCTCCAACAGCATAATCAGGCGTTGGAGGACTGCAAACAGCACACACGGGCTCTGTCGGAGCGTCTACAACAGGCCCCTCGCTACGTCGCAGGTCAAGGTCCCACCTTCGCGGAAATGGCCGCCGGCCTGAAGCAGCACATCCAAGGGCCTCTTCACTCGGTGGTAGTATCATCTGTCAACGAACAGGACACCGGTGAAGAGGTCATTGAGAAGCTCAGGACGGCGGTCGACGCCAGAAACGAAGGTACCAGGGTGGAGCGACTGCGCAAGGCGAGGGACCAAAAGGTGGTCGTGGGGTTCAAAACCAGGGAGGAGCTGACCAGGGTGACGGACAGAATAAGGAAAGCGGGGAGCCTAGTGGTAGAAGAGGTAAAAAACAAAGATCCCTTAATCGTCATCAAGGACGTCCTCTCCTGCCACACGGATGTGGAGGTCACGGAAGCCCTGCAGCGTCAGAACGCGCACCTGATCGGGGATATACCTGCGGAGGATCAGAGGCTGGGGGTGAAGTACCGTCGCAAGACGAGGAACCCCCACATGTGCCACATCATCCTGCAGGTGTCCCCTACGGTGTGGCAGAGGCTGACGATGGCGGGTCGCGTGCACATCGACCTGCAGCGGGTGCGGGTGCTGGACCAATCGCCACTGGTGCAGTGCACTCGCTGTCTGCGTTATGGCCATAGCCGAAAACTGTGCACGCAGCCCGCCGACCTCTGCATCCACTGCGGCGACCCCCACCTGCGAGCTGACTGCCCGTCACGGCTGGCAGCGGAAGCGCCGAAATGCCACAACTGCGTGTTGGCAAAAATAGAAAAAACGGACCACAACGCCTTCGCCAACGAGTGCCCAATACGGGTAAAATGGGATGCCTTAGCGCGCCTGTCGGTGGCGTACTGCTAAGGTGGCCCCGGCGCTCCCAGGAAACACAACCCCAGGCAGAGAGACCCGAACCCGCCCTGGTGCCCGCGCAAACTACCAGGTGATCCAAGCGAATCTGCAGAGGAAGAACCTTGCGACCCAGGAGCTCATGATGGTGGCAAGTGAGCGAAAGTTCGCCTTCGCACTGCTCCAGGAGCCATATGTGGGTGCGGTTAAAAGGATGCGAGACTACCGAGGAGCGAGAGTCTACCAGTGCGCGGAACAAGGAAGTGGAACTGTGAAGGCGGCAATAGTCGTCTTCGACAAAGACCTTGACGTCACACAGTGTCCAAAACTCACCACCAATAACATCACGGTGGTGAGGATCCGAACCAGCGCCTGGGAAATCGCTGTAGTCTCCTTCTATTTTGAACCGGACCAGCCCATACAACCGTACCTGGAGCAGCTTCTGCAGATTCGCGAGGAAATGGGCCCTACAAAAATTATAATAGGAGGCGATGCAAACGCCAAAAGCACCTGGTGGGGTAGTTTAGTTGTGGACAGCAGGGGTGAGGAAATGTCGGGCACACTCGACGAAACGGGCTTGCAGGTGCTCAACGTCGGCAACACGCCAACCTTCGACACCATCAGGGGTGGCAAGTCGTACACCAGCTGCGTTGACATAACAGCCTGTTCAACGGACATGCTGGACTTGGTGGAAGACTGGAGGGTTGAGGAAGGCGTCACAAGCTCGGACCATAACGGTATCGTATTCAAAATTAATCTCAAAAAGGCAAAAGGCATAAATATAAAAAGAACCACTAGAATCTTCAACACTAGGAAAGCAAATTGGAGCCAATTTCGTGAGAAATTGGCCCAATTAAAAGCAGATAGAAATTTACACACAATAGAAATTAACAAAATTAGTAACAAAATCGATTTAGAAAATAGCGTAAATAAATATATAAATACAATTACAAAAACTAGTGAAGAAACTTTGGCAAAATTTAAAAATAATGACAGTCTTACGATACCGTGGTGGTCAAACGAGCTTGCTGATATGCTGAAGGAGGTCAACACCAAGCGACGCCGCATTCGATGCGCCGCCCCAGTCCGGAGAGCGGGGGTCGTCGAGGAGTACCTGCAAGCAAAAGAAAAATATGAGCTCGAAGTAAAAAAGGCACAGACTTCAAGCTGGAAACAGTTCTGTGAAAAACAGGATAAGGAAGGAGTATGGGAGGGCATCTACAGGGTTATAGGGCGGACAGCTACGAGACATGAGGACTTACCTTTGTTGAAGGATGGGGAGCCACTCGACGGTGAGAACTCGGCTCTGCTGCTAGCGGAGACCTTCTACCCCGAAGACCTGAAGGAGGAAGACAACGATGACCACCGTCGGACGCGAGAAGCGGCCAGTCGTGTAAACGAGTGGACGCATGATGAGCACCATGACCCACCGTTTACACTTCAGGAGCTGAAAACCGCGGTGGTCAGTTTCAACCCGAAGAAGGCACCGGGGGCGGATGGTCTCACAGCCGACATCTGCGCCCAAGCCATTTTCCAGGACCCGGAGATGTTCCTTGCGCTGGCCAACAAGTGCCTCGAGCAGGGCCACTTCCCCGGGGCCTGGAAAGTGGCAACAGTGGTCATTCTGAGGAAGCCGGGTAAGGACTGTTACACCACTCCCAAGTCCTACAGACCGATCGGCCTCCTACCAGTCCTGGGAAAAATGCTCGAGAAAATGATGGTAGCAAGGCTGAAGTGGCATCTGATCCCGCGGTTGAGTACTCGTCAGTTTGGTTTCATGCCCCAGAAGAGCACCGAGGACTCCCTCTACGCCATGATACAACACATCAAAACAAAGCTGAACCAAAAGAAGCTGATCACTGTTGTATCGCTTGACATAGAGGGAGCCTTTGACAGCGCATGGTGGCCAGCAATCAGGACCAGACTGGCTGAGGAAAGGTGCCCGGTGAATCTCAGACGGATGCTGGACAGCTACTTGACTGATAGGAGTGTCCGAGTTAGGTACGCCGGAGCAGAGTGCTACAGAAATACCAGCAAAGGTTGCGTCCAAGGGTCGATAGGCGGTCCGATCCTTTGGAACTTGGTGTTGGACCCCTTGTTAAAGGGGCTGGAAGAGCGGGGGTATCACTGCCAGGCTTTCGCCGACGACGTGGTGATGATCTTCGACGGTGACACAGGATTGGAGGTTCAGGGGCATGCCAATGCCGCCCTCGAGTATGTTCGGGGGTGGGGCATCCGAAATAAGCTGAAGTTTGCACCACACAAAACCTGCGCGATGGTAGTAACCAGAAAGCTAAAGTACGATGTCCCACTCCTGAGCATGGGCGGGGTTGACATTGGCATGTCAAAGGAAATAAAAATACTGGGGCTCACGATAGACCACCAGCTCACTTTCAACACCCACGCCGCCAACGTGTGCAGAAAGGCTGCAAACATTTACAAACAGCTGTCTAGAGCGGCCAAAGTGAGCTGGGGTCTGCACCCGGAGATCATCCGAATCATCTACACGGCGGCGGTGGAGCCGGTGGTGACGTACGCGGCGAGTGCTTGGGCGCCGGCAACCAGGAAGATAGGAGTGCAGAAAATGCTGAACACGGTCCAGCGAGGATTCGCCCAAAAGCTCTGCAAATCCTACCGCACCGTCTCGCTGAACGCGTCCCTGGTGCTGGCTGGGATACTACCACTCGACCTGCGAATACAAGAAGCAGCCGCTCTGTATGAGGCAAAGAGGGGAGTACCCCAGCCAGCCCTTGCGGGCAGGGAGGTGGAGAGTGTGGTGGCATTTGCAGAGACTCCACATCCGGCGAAACATATGGCCATGGGGTTCGTGAGTCTGGAGGACCAGACCCTGGTGGACACCCACAATCACCAGGAGGTACGACTTTTCACTGACGGCAGCAAGCTTGAGGGCAAGGTCGGAGCAGCACTGTCACTGTGGGACGGTGAGGCCGAGATCAAGTCCTTGAAGCTTAGCTTGCCGTCATGCTGCACGGTCTACCAGGCGGAACTCCTGGCCATATGCGTAGCCACGAGGGAGATCCTCAAACGCAAAGAGGGAACCTTCGGAATCTATAGTGACTCAAAGGCTGCACTTCAAACAGTCACAAACCAGGGTTCCCTCCACGCCTTGGCGGTGGAAGCAAGGGCAAACGTGGGCGCGGCTTTATCCCAGAGCAAAGATGTTTCCTTGTTCTGGGTAAAGGCCCACGCAGGGTTGCAAGGCAACGAACGCGCAGACTACCTTGCTAAAGAGGCTGCGCTCAAGTCTAAAAAGAAGCCGGACTATGACCGCTGCCCGGTTTCATTCGTCAAGCGGCAGATCCGTATGGGGTCGCTCGACGAATGGAACCGGAGATACAAAAATGGCGAAACAGCCTCCGTGACAAAAATGTTCCTCCCGGACGCAATAGATGCCTTTAAGATTGTAAACACAGTGAAACCGACCGGAGTGTTAACACAGATCCTGACTGGGCACGGTGGGTTCTCCGAGTACCTGCATCGCTTTAAGCGGAAAGGAAGCCCATCGTGCATATGTGAACCAGATGCGCTGGAAACGGTCCCACATATTTTGACAGAATGTCCTGCGTTTGGAAGACAGAGATTACATGCGGAGATGAAATTGGAGACAGAGATAAACAGAAACAACATCAGCAAAATTATGACAAACGGTAAATTTAGAACAATATTATTAGAATACGCAACAGCAATAGCCACAACAGTCATTAAAAGAAATAAGGACACGTAAAGCTATGTTTTTAATATATAAATGTTATATACAGACAAAGCATAGAACATACAAGTAAATAATTCAAATAATAGACGTATGTACATTTTAGAAAATAAATAAAAACAGATTAAAAAATTAAAACAGTTACAACTTTCTTTTAAATTTAGCAAAATAACAATATATAAATTCGAAATTACAAATTAAAAATAATATCTTAAAAAAGGTCTCTGACTATGTCAGAGGGTCACTGAGCATGGGCAGGAGTGTGGTTTTAGCCGGTAAGAGTCCGGCACTACCCAGACTGCATCACCAGTGGGACAGTCTGGGTGTCCATGAGGATTTCCCACTCCTGCCAAAACAAAAAAAAAAAAAAAAAAAAAAAAAAAAAAACCTAACCTAACCTAACCTAACCTAACCTAACCTAACCTAACCTAACCTAACCTAACCTAACCTAACCTAACCTAACCTAACCTAACCTAACCTAACCTAACCTAACCTAACCTAACCTAACCTAACCTAACCTAACCTAACCTAACCTAACCTAACCTAACCTAACCTAACCTAACCTAACCTAACCTAACCTAACCTAACCTAACCTAACCTAACCTAACCTAACCTAACCTAACCTAACCTAACCTAACCTAACCTAACCTAACCTAACCTAACCTAACCTAACCTAACCTAACCTAACCTAACCTAACCTAACCTAACCTAACCTAACCTAACCTAACCTAACCTAACCTAACCTAACCTAACCTAACCTAACCTAACCTAACCTAACCTAACCTAACCTAACCTAACCTAACCTAACCTAACCTAACCTAACCTAACCTAACCTTTTTTTTTTTTTTTTTTTTTTTTTTTTTTTTTTTTTTTTTTTTTTTTTTTTGCGCTGGGAAAAAATGCATTACGCATACCCTCCCATCGGGGGATGGGGGGCTATGTGGGACTCCCCGGGCTGTCCCGGTATACCCACTAAAATAACCCAGCGATACTCCCGCTTCGTCCTAGTGGCGGGGGACTGGGAAACCGGCAAAGCCTTGACGTCCAGTCCTCCGCCGACGATTGCCCTCCAGGGCGGACCCCTCACGCCCCCCCAGTGGGGAGGGGGAGGGGCCCGGGAGTTACAGACGAAGGTGGTGATGGGTGCAATGCGGGCGAAGGCACCCCCGTGCCTGTCGCCCGCCCATCACCACCATGAGGAGGGAGAGGGCGGCGCCTTCTCCGACCCCTTCGTCTGCGGAGCGGCGCAGCGGCGCGCGCTCCGCCTCCTCCTTTTGCGAGATTGCGTCCTCGCAAAAGGAGGCTACTGCTGCTGCCCAGGCCCCCTCGCTCCCCAGCATGGCGTTGACCACGCCGGGAAGCGAGAGGTCCTGTCCGATCCCCGGACCAGGGCGGTTTGGGGAGAAGTTGACCCCTACCAGGGCCAACTCTCCCCACGCGGCGGCCACGTATCCCGGTCCCCTCTCTAAGAGCGAGAGGGGAGGGGAGTCTGTGGGAGACCGCGACACCAGGATGCGATGCTCGACCCTGCCCATCAGTCGGACATCGCACCCCCCTCCTCAGCCACCATCGCAGGAGCGACGGTGCTTTTCGCAGCAGCAGCAGGACCGGTCGGCGCCTGCGCTTTGCCCCGCTTAGGGGGAGGATTGCAGTTCCTCCCCCTCATCATGTGGTCTGCTGGGCAGCCACTGGCGGCACACACCGCGCAGTGCGGCGTGGCGGCCTCGCAGGAGGCGGCCTTGTGGCCCTCCTTGCCGCACCGGAAGCACGTGTCCGTCCTGTCCACCGCGGACGGACACAGGGGCCGGGTGTGTCCGATGCCGAGGCACCGGAAACACCGCAGGGGCTGCTCCTCGAGCGCCCGGACGGCACCCGAGCTGTATCCGACGGTAAGCCGTCCCTTGGCAAGGACGGCTTTGGCAGCGGCGATTGGGCACTCTAGGCGGATGGTGCCCATGCCGCCGCGGCCGGGCCTTATGGCCCTGCCTTGGACCGCCGCGATGCCACAGCCCCCTATCGCTGCGACCGCCGCCACCACCTCCTCCTTGGTGACGGAATCGTCCAAGTCAGCGACCTCTATGGCCGCTGACTTGACCGGTCGCGCCACCTTGGCCGAATCGGCGATGACCTCCTTTAGCTTGGCGGCAAAGAGGTCCGCATGGGCACTCCCCTCCTTCCCCGGGAACTCAAAGATGCGAGCCCCGGCTTGCGTCTTGCGGCAAGTGACGCTGCCGATCCCCAGTTGGGTGGGATCGGCATTCGCACGCGCCCGCACCAAGACGGACATGTAGGTCTCCCCTCGGTCCGCAGCCTCCGCGGTGAGAGTCACCACGACGGCCGCGGTTTTCGGGGGGACCAGCCGCCTTTTTCCCTTCCCTTTCGCCGTCGCCTTTCCCTTGCCGGTCGTCTGCTGCGACTGGCTGGGAGCGGTGGGGGCGCGGACGGCGGGGACGGCCGTCGCCGACTTCTTGGCCTTCCCCTTACGGACCACCTCCGTCCACTCGTTGGACGGGGTCGTCGAGGGGAGGAGGAGGGCGTCTTCCGCCTGGGCGGAGGTGGACGGTCCCGGCTCGCAATGCGTGGCATCCGCCGCAAGCGGCGGCCGGTGGCGCTTCTCCGGCAGGAGCCGGTCCTCGATGCCTGCAATGCAGGCTCTTGTGAAGGCCCTCTCCTCCCGCACCACCTTGCGGATGATGTCCTCAAGGTTGGAGGGAGGGCCCTCTGCTGCAGGGCTCGTCCCGGCCTGTTGTGGCCGGGCCGTGACCTCAGCCAGCTTCTGATGAAGCTGGCTGACCTCCGACTGCAGGCGATCCACCCTCGCCTGCAGTTGCCGCGTCTCGTCGCTGGTCGTGCGCTGCACCAGCTCCGCGACGACACCGCGCAAGCTCGCGGCTCTACATTTTAGGGCCTTCTGCAGAGTGCCCTTCAGGTTGGAGGACTTAGAGGCGACCTCCACAATCTCCTCCTCGTCCTCTTCCGCCATCCTCTGCAGCTCCGCCAATGACTTGTCCGCGTACAGAACGCGGGACGCGCCGTACCCGGACTTGGCCCGGGCGACGTGCGCCCGCTTTTCCGCGGCGGCGACCCGCTCCTCCAGCTCCTGCTGGAGCTGAGCCCGCCGAGCCAGATCCAGCTGGCGCTGGGCGTTCGAGAGCCCAACGACATGGGTCTCCGCGGCCACCGTCGGCCTTCCAGCCTTCGGCAACCGCGTCGACCCCGAGCCCGAGGAGCCCTCGGACCCACCACTCCGGTGGATGCGCTTCCGCGATCGCTCGATGGAGTCGTCCGCGTCCGACACAGTCAGTATCGAGTCGTCTGACAACGACTCGTCCGCCGTTGCGAAGAAGCTGGCCGCAGAAGTCGCGCGGCCAGCCTCTGACGCCGAAGCGTCGGATTGGCCCTGAGAAGGGCCTTTTGGTTGGCCCTGAGAAGGGCCTTTTGGCTGGCCCTGAGAAGGGCCTTTTGGTTGGCCCTGAGAAGGGCCTTTTGGTTGCTTCGAAAAGCGCCCGCAGGCATCCCGCATAGGGCTCGACATAATAAAATTCACAGCAATTTCGCAACACACAAGGCAGATAAAATAAAATTGATAGCTACGAAGGCACAGTGCACTTTGGCCGTACCCAGTCTGCCACTCCGTTACGGTGGTCAGAGCTGGGCCGTTTCCAGGGGACACGACGAGGACGTAAGCACTGTGGGGTGGTCCCCCAACCTAACCTTTTTTTTTTTTTTTTTTTTTTTTTTTGTTTGCGCTGGGAAAAAATGCATTACGCATACCCGCCCATCGGGGGATGGGGGGCTATGTGGGACTCCCCGGGCTGACCCGGTATACCCACTAAAATAACCCAGCGACACTCCCGCTTCGTCAGAGTGGCGGGGGACTGGGAAACCGGCAAAGCCTTGACGTCCAGTCCTCCGCCGACGATGGCCCTCCAAGGCGGACCCCTCACGCCCCCCCCGTGGGGAGGGGGAAGGGCCCGGGAGTGAGAGACGAAGGTGGTGATGGGTGCAATGCGGGCGAGGGCACCCCCGTGCCTGTCGCCCGCCCATCGCCACCATGAGGAGGGAGAGGACGGCGCCTTCTCCGACCCCTTCGTCTGCGGAGCGGCGCAGCTAGAGGGTCATCCTCCCGCGCGCGCTCCGCCTCCTCCTTTTGCGAGATTACGTCCTCGCAAAAGGAGGCTACCGCTGACCAGGACCCCTCGCTCTCCAGCATGGCATTGATCACGCTGGGGAGCGAGAGGTCCTGTCCGACCACCGCGGTCAGACCGCGGCGCGGCTCGGACCACGCTGGGCACACCTCGAGCGTGTGCTGTGCCGTGTCCTCCGCCGCGCCGCAGTCGTGGCAGGCCGGGGTCTCCTCCCTTCCAATCCGGTGCAGGTGCGTTCCGAAACAGCCGTGGCCGGACAACACCTGCACCAGGCGGAACGAGAGGAAACCGTGGGACCGCTCGAGCCAGCCCTGCAGGACCGGACCGAGCGCGTCCAACGTGCGGCGGCCGAAGGCGGCGGTGGCGAGGTCCTCCGTCCAGTGGAGGACGATGGCGTCCCTCGCCTCCCGCCGCACGGCCTCCCGCTCCTCGGCGATGGGGCGCACCCCGAGCGCCCTCCGCTGCGCGGTCCACTCGTATACTCTGGCCAGCACCCAAGCCTCCAGCTCCCAAGGAGGGGTGCCGGCCAGAGCGCACGCCGCCGAAAAGCCCACCGAGCGGTAGGCCCTCGCCACCCGCAGTGCGATGGCCCTTTGGGGCTTGCGGATGGCGGTCGCATTCTCCCTCCTGTTGAGGGAGTCCGCCCAGATGGGGGCCCCGTATAGGGCCATGCTCTTTAGGATGCCGGCATACAGGCGCCGGCATTTCTCCTTGGGCCCCCCCAGGTTCGGGAGGAGCCACGAGAGGGCGTCAGCGGCTTTCAGGAGGCGCGTCGACAGCCCGCTGAAATGCGGGCCGAAGCGCCACCTGTCGTCCAGCACCAGACCCAGATACTTCATCTGGGGCTGGACCTCTACCCTGACGCCCTCTACGACGATGTGGGCGTCTGGAGGGCAGCGCTGCCGAGGCCCGCGAAAGAACACGGCCTCGGTCTTGTGCAGCGCCACCTTCAGTCCCAGGCGGCGGATCCTCTCTGCGACCAAGGATCCGCCACCCCCCAACCTTTTTTTTTTTTTTTTTTTTTTTTTTGTTTGCGCTGGGAAAAAATGCATTACGCATACCCGCCCATCGGGGGATGGGGGGCTATGTGGGACTCCCCGGGCTGACCCGGTATACCCACTAAAATAACCCAGCGACACTCCCGCTTCGTCAGAGTGGCGGGGGACTGGGAAACCGGCAAAGCCTTGACGTCCAGTCCTCCGCCGACGATGGCCCTCCAAGGCGGACCCCTCACGCCCCCCCCGTGGGGAGGGGGAAGGGCCCGGGAGTGAGAGACGAAGGTGGTGATGGGTGCAATGCGGGCGAGGGCACCCCCGTGCCTGTCGCCCGCCCATCGCCACCATGAGGAGGGAGAGGGCGGCGCCTTCTCCGACCCCTTCGTCTGCGGAGCGGCGCAGCGAGAGGGTCATCCTCCCGCGCGCGCTCCGCCTCCTCCTTTTGCGAGATGACGTCCTCGCAAAAGGAGGCTACCGCTGACCAGGACCCCTCGCTCTCCAGCATGGCGTTGATCACGCTGGGGAGCGAGAGGTCCTGTCCGACCACCGCGGTCAGACCGCGGCGCAGCTCGGACCAAGCTGGGCACACTTCGAGTGTGTGCTGCGCCGTGTCCTCCGCCGCGCCGCAGTCGTGACAGGCCGGGGTCTCCTCCCTCCCGATCCGGTGCAGGTGCGTTCCGAAACAGCCGTGTCCAGACAACACCTGCACCAGACGGAACGAGAGGAAACCGTGGGACCGCTCGAGCCAGCCCTGCAGGACCGGACCGAGCGCGTCCAACGTGCGGCGGCCGAAGGCGGCGGTGGCGAGGTCCTCCGTCCAGTGGAGGACGATGGCGTCCCTCGCCTCCCGCCGCACGGCTTCCCGTTCTTCGGCGACGGGGCGCTCCCCGAGCGCCCTCCGCTGCGCAGTCCACTCGTAGACTCTGGCCAGCACCCAAGCCTCCAACTCCCAAGGAGGGGTGCCGGCCAGTGCGCACGCCGCCGAAAAACCCACCGAGCGGTAGGCCCTCGCCACCCGCAGTGCAATGGCCCTTTGGGGCTTGCGGATGGCGGTCGCGTTCTCCCTCCTATGCAGGGAGTCCGCCCAGATGGGGGCCCCGTACAGGGCCATGCTCCTGAGGATGCCGGCATAGAGGCGCCGGCATTTCTCCTTGGGGCCCCCCAGGTTCGGGAGGAGCCACGAGAGGGCGTCAGCGGCTTTCAGGAGGCGCGTCGACAGCCCGCTGAAATGCGGGCCGAAGCGCCACCTGTCGTCCAGCACCAGACCCAGATACTTCATCTGGGGCTGGACCGCTATCCTGACGCCCTCTACCACAATGTGGGCGTCGGGAGGGCAGCGCTGCCGAGGCCCGCGAAAGAATACGGCCTCGGTCTTGTGCAGCGCCACCTTCAATCCGAGCCGGCGGATCCTCTCTGCGACCAAGGATCCGCCAGCCGAGGCCAGACAGGCCGCCTCCCCAAAGCTCCTCCCCCGGGCAGTGAGGAGAGTGTCATCCGCGTAGCAGATGACACTCGTACCCTCAAGGAGGGCCCCCCTCAGGAGCCAGTCGAACCCGATGTTCCACAGGGGGGGCCCCAGCACTGACCCCTGCGGAACACCGGACTCTGCGCCGTACCGCCTCACCGTGGCCGTCTTGTCCACAAGGAGGACCTCTCGGCCCTCCAAGTAGCTGGCCAGGAGGTTCTGGAGGTATTGGGGCACTCCGTGATACCGGAGCGCCTCCAATATCGTCGAGTGGGGGACGGAGTTGAAGGCATTTGCAATGTCGAACGACACCGCCAGCACTCCGTCCCCCGCCTCCACCGCCTCCTTCACCTGGCCTTTGAGCAGGGCCAGCGCGTCGATCGTCGAACGCCCTCGGCGGAAGCCGAATTGGGCGTCCGACAGGTCCGGCCCCACTCCCCGCAAAAGACCAGCGAGCCGGGACGCGACGATCCCCTCGAACATCTTACCGACCTCATCGAGCAGGACGATGGGCCGGTATGCCGATGGGGAGTCCACCGGGCGTCCCTCCTTTCGGAGGAGGCACAGCTGCCCCTCCTTCCAGAGTTTCGGGAACCTCCCAGCCGTAAAGCACGCGCTGAAGAGGTCCCGAAACCGTTCCTCCATTTGGGAGGCGGCGATCGCCACCACCCGTGCCGGGACGCCGTCTGGTCCGGGGGCCGTCTTCTTCGCGCGGAGGCTGAGGACCCCCTCGCGGAATTCCGACGCCGTCACCGGAGGTACCTCCTCCTCCGGTGGAGCCGCCCCTTGCGGGGGAGCCATCGTTGGTGGGGCGAAGTCGGTCCTGCGCGGAAACAGGGACCGGACCACCCCATCCAGCAACGCTGGCTCGAGGGTCTCCGTCAGGGGGGGACCATAGGGGCGGAGCTGGTTCCGCGCCGCCTTGTATGGTCTCCCATAAGGGTCCCTGTCGAGACCCTCCAGCATCTCGGCCCTCGCCGAGTCCTCTGCAGCGCCCATCGCCGCCTTGAGGACCGTCTTCGCCTCTCGGTAAGAGGCGTAAAGGCGGTCCTCTTCCGCGGGGACGCGGTTTCGGGCGCTGCGGCGTCGGCTCCGCGTGTAGGCCCTTCTGGCCGCCACGCAGGCGCTTCGGAGACCCGACAGCTCCTCCGTCCACCAATAGACGGCACGACGGGGAGGCGGGCGGCGAGACCGAGGCATGCTGGAGTCGCACACCTCGGTCAAGGACCCCCTGAGTCGGGCCGCTGCGGCGTCCACGTCCAGGACCTCGACAGGGGGCGACAGCCAGTCCTGGAGGAAGGCCGCCTCCTCGGCTGCCTCCCGGTCCAGGCGGGTGAGTGCCCACCGCGGGAAGGGAGATTGCCCAGCGCGGGCCGTCCCCCCCCCCTGGGTGGAGATGTCGAACCGCACATATCGGTGGTCCGACAACGTCTCCACCATCTCCACCCGCCAGTTGACGACGCGGGCGGCTAGCGCGGGGGTGGCAAACGAGACGTCCACCACCGACCCGCCGTGTTGCCGCACACACGTGTGGACCGCCCCCCTGTTGAGGAGGGACACACCGCACGAGGCCGCCCAAAACTCGACGGCGCGCCCCCGGACGTTGCAACCTGCGGCCGGGTTGCCCCAGGCCGCCGACTTGGCGTTCAGGTCGCCCAGCACCACGACCTGGCGTGGCGCCGCCCTCCCTACGACGGCGGTGAGGACCTCGAGGAAGTCCTCAAAGTCCGAGAGAGGGCGGTTTGGGGAGAAGTAGACCCCTACCAGGGCCATGTCTCCCCACGCGGCGGCCACGTATCCCGGTCCCCTCTCTAAGAGCGAGAGGGGAGGGGAGTCCGTGGAAGACCGCGACACCAACGCCACCAAGCCGTCCCGGTCGCCCAGCCAACGGCCGGGGACCGAGTAAGGCTCGGCGACCACCGCCAAGTCCACCAACCACTCAGCCATGGTCTGCATCAGCAGATCCTGGGCTGCCCTGCAGTGGTTGGCGTTCGCCTGGAGGATGCGATGTTCGACCCTATCCATCGATGGACATCGCACCCCCCTCCGCAGCCACCGTCGCAGGAACGACGGTGCTCTTGGCAGCCGCAGCAGGACCGGTCGGCGCCTGCGCTTTGCCCCGCTTAGGGGGAGGATTGCAGTTCCTCCCCCTCATCGTGTGGTCTGCCGGGCAGCCACTGGCGGCACACACCGCGCAGTGCGGCGTGGCTGCCTCGCAGGAGGCGGCCTTGTGGCCCTCCTTGCCGCAGCGAAAGCAGGTGTCCGTCCTGTCGACTGTGGACGGACACAGGGGCCGGGTGTGTCCGATGCCGAGGCACCGGAAACACCGCAGAGGCTGGTCCTCGAGTGCCCGCACTGCACCCGAGCTGAACCCGACCGTGAGCCGTCCCTTGGCAAGGACGGCTTTGGCGGCGGCGATTGGGCACTCTAGGCGAATGGTGCCCATGCCGCCGCGGCCGGGCCTTATGGCCCTGCCTTGGACCGCCGCGATGCCGCAGCCCCCTACCGCTGCGACCGCCGCCACCACCTCCTCCTTGGTGACGGAGTCGTCCAAGTCGGCCACCTCTATGGCCGCCGACTTGACCGGCCGGGCCACCTTGGCCGAATCGGCGATCGCCTCCTGCAGCTTGGCTGCGAAGAGGTCGGCATGGGCACTCCCCTCCGCCCCCGGGAACTCGAAGATTCGAGCCCCGGCCTGCGTCTTGCGGCAGGTGACGCTGCCGATCCCCAATTGGGCGGGGTCGGCATTGGCACGCGCCCGCACCAAGACGGACGCGTACGTCTCCCCCCGTCCCGCAGCCTCCGCGGTGAGCGTCACCACGACGGCTGCGGTTTTCGGGGGGACCAGGCGAGCCTTACCCCTCCCTTTTCCCTTCCCCGTCCCCTTTCCCTTGCCAGTCGTCTGCGACTGGCTGGGAACGGTGGCGGCGCGGACGGCAGGGACGGCCGTCGCCGACTTCTTGCCCTTCCCCTTCCCCTTACGGACCACCTCCGTCCACTCGTTGGACGGGGTCGTCGAGGGGAGGAGGAGGGCGTCTTCCGCCTGGGCGGAGGTGGACGGTACCGGCTCGCGCTCCGCCGCATCCGCCGCAAGCGGCGGCCGGAGGCGCTTCTCCGGTAGGAGCCGGTCCTCTATTCCTGCAATGCAGGCTCTTGTGAAGGCCCTCTCCTCCCGTACTACCTTGCGGATAATTTCCTCAAGGTTGGGGGAGGGGCCCTCTGCCGCAGGGCTCGTCTTGGCCTGTTGGGGCCGGGCCGTGGCTTCAGCCAGCTTCTGATGAAGCTGGCTGACCTCCGACTGCAGGCGATCCACCTTCGCCTGCAGTTGCCGCGTCTCGTCAGTGGACTTGCGCAGTACCAGCTCCGCGACCACGCCACGCATGCTGGCGGCCCTGCATTTCAGGGCCTTTTGTAAGGTCCCCTTCAGGTTGGAGGACTTAGAGGCGACTTCGACAATCTCCTCCTCGTCCTCCTCCGCCATTTTCTCTAGCTCTGCTAGAGAGTGGTCCGCGTATAGGACGCGGGACGCACCGTACCCGGCCTTAGCCCGGGCTACGTGCGCCCGCTTCTCCCTGGCGGCCACCCGCTCCTCCAGCTCCCGCTGTAGCTGATCCCGCCGGGCCAGGTCCAGCTGGCGTTGGGCGTTCGCGAGCCCAACGACATGGGTCTCCGCGGCCACCGTCGGCTTTTTAGCCTTCGGCACCCGCGTCGACCCCGAGGCCGAGGAGCCCTCGGACCCACCACTGAGGTGGGTTCGCTTTCGCGATCGGGAGTCGTCCAAGTCCGACACACTGACCAGTGAGTCGTTGTCGGACGAGTCCTCCGCCGTTCCAAATAGGCTCGCCGCAGAAGGCGCGCGGCTAGCCTCTGACGCCGAAGCGTCTGAGGGTTGGCCCTGAGAAGGGCCTTTGGTTTGGCCCTGAGAAGGGCCTTTTTTCTTTAAAAACCGCCCGAAGGCATCCCGCATAGGGCTCGACATAATAAAATAAAATATAAAATTCCGACAGGTTCGTAAACGCACAAGACAAGATAAAATAAAATCGCTACGAAAGCACAGTGCACTTTGGCCGTACCCAGTCTGCCACTCCGTTACGGTGGTCAGAGCTGGGCCGTTTCCAGGGGACACGACGAGGACGTAAGCACTGTGGGGTGGTCCCCCTAAAAACATTTTTCATGTTTGATGTGAGATTCGAACCCGAACGTTCGCCATGCGAGGCACAATGCTTACTACTTTGGCCACCGTAACGCTCAAAAAGAAATCTTCTCATCCGCGGATTTGAACTCGTGACCACCGCATCGCCAAGCCGCAGTGTTAACCATTAGACCAACACGCCACTTGCCACCCCCCAACCTAACCTAACCTAACCTAACCTAACCTTTTTTTTTTTTTTTTTTTTTTTTTTTACGTGGAGAAATGCTCATGCATTCTGCACTACCACGGGGAGATAGTGCAGTTATGTGGGACTCTAACCCACTAAAACTCCACGGTGTCCTCCTCTGCCGCTTATGGCGGGAACACGGGCACGCGTTAGCACTCATCCGTGAACCCGCCGCGGCTGTCCGTCACCGGACCCTCCTCCGGGGAATACTCCCCATCACCGGCGCACCAGAACACATAGCACGCCGTGACCACCCCAGGGACCAAACCAGCACATGGGCGGCAGACGACCCCGTCTCTGCCACCCTTGGTCCCCCTGCGACGGGTCAGGTCATTGGCCCCGCCGCCTGCCAATTTTCGGCCGCAGAGGATAGGGAGAGTGGCCAACGTCATACCAACACTCCTCTTCCCCTGCGGCCCCACCGCGTCCGCCATCGAACGGTGGCGACCCCGTCAAGGCCGCGGAAGGTAGGGAGAGCGGCGCACCGTAATACCGGCACTCCTCTCCCGCCGCGGCCTCCAACCCTCGGCCGCGATGCCTCCGGTACGACATCGCGGCCCGCCTCAGTTGCGATGTCGCCCAAGCGGCACCGCAACCTACATGTTGGCCGCTACGTCGTCGGCTTGTCGGCAAAAGCCCTGACGAGCGGCCCCTCCTCGGGTTCCTCTTCGCTTCACCGTGGGTGTCCAAGCCACGGCTACTGAGCCCCCCCGCCTCGACAATGCGGGAACCCACCGGGAGGGAACCTAACCTTTTTTTTTTTTTTTTTTTTGTTTGCGCTGGGAAAAAATGCATTACGCATACCCTCCCATCGGGGGATGGGGGGTTATGTGGGACTCCCCGGTGTGACCCGGTATACCCACTAAAACAACCCAGCGACACTCCCGCTTCGTCAGAGTGGCGGGGGACTGGGAAACCGGCTAAGCCTTGACATCCAGTCCTCCGCCGACGATGGCCCTCCAAGGCGGACCCCTCACGCCCCCCCCGTGGGGAGGGGGAAGGGCCCGGGAGTGACAGACGAAGGTGGTGATGGGTGCAATGCGGGCGAAGGCACCCCCGTGCCTGTCGCCCGCCCATCGCCACCATGAGGAGGGAGAGGACGGCGCCTTCTCCGACCCCTTCGTCTGCGGAGCGGCGCAGCGAGAGGATCATCCTCCCGCGCGCGCTCCGCCTCCTCCTTTTGCGAGATTACGTCCTCGCAAAAGGAGGCTACCGCTGACCAGGCCCCCTCGCTCTCCAGCATGGCGTTGATCACGCTGGGGAGCGAGAGGTCCTGTCCGACCACCGCGGTCAGACCGCGGCGCAGCTCGGACCACGCTGGGCACACCTCCAGTGTGTGCTGTGCCGTGTCCTCCGCCGCGCCGCAGTCGTGGCAGGCCGGGGTCTCCTCCCTCCCGATCCGGTGCAGGTGCGTTCCGAAACAGCCGTGTCCGGACAACACCTGCACCAGACGGAACGAGAGGAAACCGTGGGACCGCTCGAGCCAGCCCTGCAGGACCGGACCGAGCGCGTCCAGCGTGCGGCGGCCGAAGGCGGCGGTGGCGAGGTCCTCCGTCCAGTGGAGGACGATGGCGTCCCTCGCCTCCCGCCGCACGGCTTCCCGCTCCTCGGCGACGGGGCGCTCCCCGAGCGCCCTCCGCTGCGCGGTCCACTCGTAGACTCTGGCCAGCACCCAAGCCTCCAACTCCCAAGGAGGGGTGCCGGCCAGAGCGCACGCCGCCGAAAAGCCCACCGAGCGGTAGGCCCTCGCCACCCGCAGTGCAATGGCCCTTTGGGGCTTGCGGATGGCGGTCGCATTCTCCCTCCTGTGGAGGGAGTCCGCCCAGATGGGAGCCCCGTATAGGGCCATGCTCTTCAGGATGCCGGCATAGAGGCGCCGGCATTTCTCCTTGGGCCCCCCAAGGTTCGGGAGGAGCCACGAGAGGGCGTCAGCGGCTTTCAGAAGGCGCGTCGACAGCCCGCTGAAATGCGGGCCGAAGCGCCACCTTTCGTCCAGCACCAGGCCCAGATATTTCATCTGGGGCTGGACCCCTATCCTGACGCCCTCTACGACTATGTGGGCGTCGGGAGGGCAGCGCTGCCGAGGCCCGCGAAAGAATACGGCCTCGGTCTTGTGCAGCGCCACCTTCAATCCGAGCCGGCGGATCCTCTCTGCGACCAAGGATCCGCCAGCCGAGGCCAGACAGGCCGCCTCCCCAAAGCTCCTCCCCCGGGCAGTGAGGAGAGTGTCATCCGCGTAGCAGATGACACTCGTGCCCGGAAGGAGGGCTCCCCGCAGCAGCCAGTCGAAACCGATGTTCCACAGGGGGGGCCCCAGCACTGACCCCTGCGGAACACCGGACTCTGCGCCGTACCGCCTCACCGTGGCAGTCTTGTCTACGAGGAGGACCTCTCGGCCCTCCAAGTAGCTGGCCAGGAGGTTCTGCAGGTATTGGGGCACTCCATGATATCGGAGCGCCTCCAATATCGTCGAGTGGGGGACGGAGTTGAAGGCATTTGCAATGTCGAACGACACCGCCAGCACTCCGTCCCCCGCCTCCACCGCCTCCTTCACCTGGCCTTTGAGCAGGGCCAGCGCGTCGATCGTCGAACGCCCTCGGCGGAAGCCGAATTGGGCGTCCGACAGGTCCGGCCCCACTCCCCGCAAAAGACCAGAGAGCCGGGACGCGACGATCCCCTCGAACAGTTTACCGACCTCATCGAGCAGGACGATGGGCCGGTATGCCGATGGGGAGTCCACCGGGCGTCCCTCCTTTCGGAGGAGGCAGAGCTGCCCCTCCTTCCAAAGCTTCGGGAACCTCCCAGCCGTAAAGCACGCGCTGAAGAGGTCCCGAAACCTTTCCTCCATCTGGGAGGCGGCGATCGCCACCACTCGTGCCGGGACGCCGTCTGGTCCGGGGGCCGTCTTCTTGGCGCGGAGGCTGAGGACCCCCTCGCGGAATTCCGACGCCGTCACCGGGGGTACCTCCTCCTCCGGTGGAGCCGCCCCTTGCGGGGGAGCCATCGTTGGTGGGGCGAAGTCGGTCCTGCGCGGAAACAGGGACCGGACCACCCCATCCAGCAACGCTGGCTCGAGGGTCTCCGTCAGGGGGGGACCATAGGGGCGGAGCTGGTTCCGCGCCGCCTTGTATGGTCTCCCGTAAGGGTCCCTGTCGAGACCCTCCAGCATCTCGGCCCTCGCCGAGTCTTCTGCAGCGCCCATCGCCGCCTTGAGGACCGTCTTCGCCTCCCGGTAAGAAGCGTAAAGGCGGTCCTCTTCCGCGGGAATACGGTTTCGGGCGCTGCGGCGTCGGCTCCGCGTGTAGGCCCTTCTGGCCGCCACGCAGGCGCTCCGGAGACCCGACAGCTCCTCCGTCCACCAATAGACGGCACGACGGGGAGGCGGGCGGCGAGACCGAGGCATGCTGGAGTCGCACACCTCGGTCAAGGACCCCCTGAGTCGGACCGCTGCGGCGTCCACGTCCAGGACCTCGACAGGGGGCGACAGCCAGTCCTGGAGGAAGGCCGCCTCCTCGGCTGCCTCCCGGTCCAGGCGGGTGAGTGCCCACCGCGGGAAGGGAGATTGCCCGGCGCGGGCCGTCCCCCCTCCCTGGGTGGAGATGTCGAACCGCACATATCGGTGGTCCGACAACGTCTCCACCATCTCCACCCGCCAGTTGACGACGCGGGCGGCTAGCGCGGGGGTGGCAAACGAGACGTCCACCACCGACCCGCCGTGTTGCCGCACACACGTGTGGACCGCCCCCCTGTTGAGGAGGGACACACCGCAAGAGGCCGCCCAAAACTCGACGGCGCGTCCCCGGACGTTGCAACCCGCGGCCGGGCTGCCCCAGGCCGCCGACTTGGCGTTCAGGTCGCCCAGCACCACGACCTGGCGTGGCGCCGCCCTCCCCACGACTGCGGTGAGGACCTCGAGGAAATCCTCAAAGTCCGAGAGAGGGCGGTTTGGGGAGAAGTAGACCCCTACCAGGGCCATGTCTCCCCACGCGGCGGCCACGTATCCCGGTCCCCTCTCTAAGAGCGAGAGGGGAGGGGAGTCCGTGGAAGACCGCGACACCAACGCCACCAAGCCGTCCCGGTCGCCCAGCCAACGGCCGGGGACCGAGTAAGGCTCGGCGACCACCGCCAAGTCCACCAACCACTCAGCCATGGTCTGCATCAGCAGATCCTGGGCTGCCCTGCAGTGGTTGGCGTTCGCCTGGAGGATGCGATGTTCGACCCTATCCATCGATGGACATCGCACCCCCCTCCGCAGCCACCGTCGCAGGAACGACGGTGCTCTTGGCAGCCGCAGCAGGACCGGTCGGCGCCTGCGCTTTGCCCCGCTTAGGGGGAGGATTGCAGTTCCTCCCCCTCATCGTGTGGTCTGCCGGGCAGCCACTGGCGGCACACACCGCGCAGTGCGGCGTGGCGGCCTCGCAGGAGGCGGCTTTGTGGCCGTCCTTGCCGCAGCGGAAGCACGTGTCCGTCCTGTCCACCGCGGACGGACACAGGGGCCGGGTGTGTCCGATGCCGAGGCACCGGAAACACCGCAGAGGCTGCTCCTCGAGCGCCCGGACGGCGCCCGAGCTGAACCCGACCGTGATCCGTCCTTTGGCAAGGACGGCTTTGGCGGCGGCGATTGGGCACTCGAGGCGTATGGTGCCCATGCCGCCGCGGCCGGGCCTTATGGCCCTGCCTTGGACCGCCGCGATGCCGCAGCCCCCTACCGCTGCGACCGCCGCCACCACCTCCTCCTTGGTGACGGAGTCGTCCAAGTCGGCCACCTCTATGGCCGCCGACTTGACCGGCCGGGCCACCTTGGCCGAATCCGACACGACCTCCGCGAGCTTGGCTGCGAAGAGGTCAGCATGGGCACTCCCCTCTGCCCCCGGGAACTCGAAAATTCGAGCCCCGGCTTGTGTTCGCCGGCAAGAGACGCTGCCGATCCCCAACTGGGTGGGGTCGGCATTGGCACGCGCCCGCACCAAGACGGACGCGTACGTCTCCCCCCGTTCCGCAGCCTCCGCGGTGAGCGTCACTACGACGGCCGCGGTTTTCGGGGGGACAAGGCGAGCCTTTCCCCTCCCTCTCCCTTTCGCCGTCCCCCTTCCCTTGTCGGTCGTCTGCGACTGGGTGGGAACGGTGGCGGCGTGGACAGCAGGGACGGCCGTCGCCGACTTCTTCCCTTTGCCCTTCCCCTTTCGGACCACCTCCGTCCACTCGTTGGACGGGGTCGTCGAGGGGAGGAGGAGGGCGTCTTCCGCTTGGGCGGAGGTGGACGGTCCCGGCTCGCAGGGCGTCGCATCCGCCGCAAGCGGCGGCTGGAGGCGCTTCTCCGGCAGGAGCCGGTCCTCAATGCCTGCGATGCAGGCTCTTGTGAAGGCCCTCTCCTCCCGTACCACCTTGCGGATAATTTCCTCAAGGTTGGGGGAGGGGCCCTCTGCCGCAGGGCTCGTTTTGGCCTGTTGTGGCCGGGCCGTGGCTTCAGCCAGCTTCTGATGAAGCTGGCTGACCTCCGACTGCAGGCGATCCACCTTCGCCTGCAGTTGCCGCGTCTCGTCGGAGGCCTTACGCTTGACCAGCTCTGCGACGACACCGCGCATGCTGGCGGCCCTACACTTCAGGGCCTTTTGCAAGGTACCCTTGAGATTTGAGGACTTAGAGGCGACCTCAACAATCTCCTCCTCGTCCTCCTCCGCCATTTTCTCCAGCTCGGCCAGAGAGTGGTCCGCGTAAACAACGCGGGACGCCCCGTACCCGGACTTGGCCCGGGTGACGTGCGCCCGCTTCTCCTTGGCGGCAACTCGCTCCTCCAGCTCTTGCTGGAGCTGAGCCCGCCGAGCCAGGTCCAGCTTGCGTTGGGCGTCCGCGAGCCCAACGACGTGGGTCTCCGCGGCCACCGTCGGCTTTTTAGCCTTCGGCAACCGCGTCGACCCCGAGGCCGAGGAGCCCTCGGACCCACCGCTCAAGTGGACTCGCTTTCGCGATCGCGAGTCTTCCGCGTCCGACACACTGATGAGTGAGTCATCGTTGTCGGACGAATCTTCCGCCGTTCCAAAGAAGCTAGCCGCAGACGGCGCGCGGCTAGCCTCAGACGCCGAAGCGTCGGATTGGCCCTGAGAAGGGCCTTTGGTTTGGCCCTGAGAAGGGCCTTTGGGTTGGTTGTTTTTCTTTAAAAAGCGCCCGCAGGCATCCCGCATGGGGCTCGACATAATAAAAACTCTCAGCAATTTCGCAACACACAAGACAGATAAAATAAAATTGATAGCTACGAATGCACAGTGCACTTTGGCCGTACCCAGTCTGCCACTCCGTTACGGTGGTCAGAGCTGGGCCGTTTCCAGGGGACACGACGAGGACGTAAGCACTGTGGGGTGGTCCCCCAAGAGGGAACCTAACCTAACCTAACCTAACCTAACCTAACCCAGTTCCCCCCCAGCCCTCGCGGTGGTCGGATCGTTTTCTGAGTCGCTCCTCACTTAAAAATTCCAAAAAGTGGTCAAAAGTGCTCCGATTTTGAAAAAACAAGTGTTGGTGTGTGGAGGAAAGTTGCCCCCACACCCCCAAGTTAAAACGAAAACCGGATTACAGTGCTGTGCAGTGTAATTACTGAAAAACCCTCTTTTTAGAGGTTAAGTTTTTAAAAAATAGACTATTTGACGCATTAACCACGAATCTAGAGCGGCGACCCTATGTTTTTCTGTTGTTAAACATAGCGGAGCAGTTAAACCTTTGCTCCGGACTACTCAGAAGACACATTACACCAGTACTTCCAGCGATATTCAGGAAAAACCAAAAAGCACGTGGCCTGAAAAACTTGAACGAGACACGCCAGCTGCTGGAAAATTTGCAGTATGCAAGAGGCCCCTGGGAGTGGATAATATTTGCAAGTACATGAATTTTATGTTATGTACTTTTCGTTTTATTATTATTTAAAAGTTCAAACTTTGGATACCTATAACTCATGAAACAACAACAAATTTGAAAAACTTCAACTGCTATCTTTTGCGCGCTTACCAGAAGAGGACATCCTGAAAAAACCAGATTTTTAGCTTGGTTAGATTTAATGTAGTCATTAAAAAACTGTAAAAATTGCATAAATATAAATTTCGACAAGAAATTATTCAAAATTTTAAAATTTTTTGTTACACTCTTGTAGTGTGCTATTTATAGATTATTTAGGTATTTTTTTCAAAATTTTCCGATTAACGGTTCCAAAGTTATTAAATTTTTAGTCATTTTTTCAAATTAAATAGAAATAAATAGAAATAATTAAGTTTTAAGGATAGAATTGACTTCTATAAGTGTATTGTGTTTAGTTTAAGCCCAAACTTGCGCCCAAAAACTTTAAAACTCGCGGAAATAGCTTTTTCAGTCATTTTGGTTTCATTGGTTAAAATTTTAAACTGCAAATATCTCCAAAGTTATTGGGCGTAGAAGACCCGGATTTCCATATTTCGGAGCGGGACACTTGTGGCAACACTTAAAAATTGCTTTCAGGCGTTTTTCAGGCCTGAAAATTTTCAGCGCTGAAAACATTTTCGATATACGCGGGAGGTTGGGGCAAGTTCCACATTCGAAACCGCAACTCTCTGCGATAAGCGGTTGCGGAGTTGCAGCTACTTGAAGTTGACATCTGACAGTTGGGCGGCCATATTGGAAAACTTTGACTCAACGTAGCTCCGGACTTAGCGGTCGCAGAGAGTTGCCGTTTTGAAATTTCTGCTTCAGAAGACGAATCCTATCGTGTAGAATAGGTTTCAGGCGTTTCAGGACTGAAAATTTTCAGGGATCTGGAGGCCATCTTGCGCGTAGGAGCGGGTCGGGCCAAGCCAGAAAAGTCCAAACTCGGGTGTTCTGCGACCAGCCAAAGCGGAGATATCACCTGTCAAACATTGACTTTGACAGCTGCGCTGCCATCTTGTAAAATTTTAAACACCTATATCTCCGCAACGGAGGGTCGTAGAGCGACCGGATTTGCTTTGGGGGGTCTCACTTACCCTTGCCTTGCGAGAGGACTGGCTTTCAGGCGTATTCAGAACGAAAGATTTTTTCAGCCTGAAAACCGTCTCAGTGGATAGGTCTCATCGAGGCAAGTGCGAAAAGCCCAAGCACGGGGGTTTTTGGGCCAGCGGTCCTGGAGATAACCTCCTGTAACCACTTTTCGGCCGCCATCTTGGCAAAAAACCAAAATTTTTAGGTTGCGATATCTCCGGAACCCTTTGGCGGAGTTGTACCGAGTTTAGGGTCGTTTGAAAGGGCTCGAGGAGAGCTATCCACTGACGGTATCAAATCGACTCTACATAGAGCTCTGTAAACTTTTGCTCTTTAACGGCTGCTTTCGACTCCTAGAAGTAAAAAATTTACTTATAGGACTATTGTTTGACCTTATTTGTTAAACCAGACGGTTGACGGTGTTGACTCTACATTGAGAAAGCACCTAAAGCACTTTTATTTCTTTTGATTACACACTTTTTCCCGGTTATTGACTTAGAAAAATTTCAGAAAAAACCTCTTTTAAGACATTTTATCTCAAAATTTACAGCTAAAACTACAATTCTAATAATCTTAATAGTTACTTACCTGCCGTACCTGCACTCCGGCGCGCGCTCCGCGAGCTCGAGTCCCGTTCGGTGGTGTTATTACAGTTTTCATCATTCCTTGTTACTGATCCCCCCTTTACAGGGATTCAGTCTCAGCATAAAGACGGACTCTAAGTAGAGCGGTATATTTTAGATATATTTTATTATATTTACACGTGTACCAACGACACATCCCTGTGGCCAATCTAAATGTTCGGATTTAGAACCCCGATCAAGAAAATGACGGACACTCACGGATCTCCCAGTGATGACGAGAAGGCTGGCCCTTCGACGGCACCGACGCAACCCTCAAACGTGAGGAAGAGTATAGGGGAATGGGAGGCGTCGAAAAACACGCAAAAACCCCAAAACCCGCCGCAAAAAACAATGCCGCCAGCACAGCTGAAATTAAAAATAAAAACTGCCGCCATCGAACCCAAACCACCAGCACGCAGAATGTCCGCAGAGGCGCCGAACATCTCGCCGAAACAAAAAAAGGAATACCCCGATAGAGTGGCGGAAGCACGCGCCTGTATCAGGAAAGCAAAAACCGCTCTGGGGGAATCCCGTAACCTGCGAGCCGACATTAAGACCGATGTCACACAGGCGGTGGATAGGTTGTACCAACTGGTGAAGGAGGCTGAGAACGCAACATCTACGTCAAGAACAATAGATAACAGTAAGAAAACGGAGGGGACACAGACAAAACAGGTAGCACAGGAAGAAACGGGTGATGGACAGCAAGGCCATCTGACGCAAATAATTGAGAAACATACGAGGCTCATTCAAGAAAACAGTCTCAAAATGGAGGAACTAAAGAAGGAGTTAGAGATAGGAAGACGAAACGAAGAGAATAGAGCCACGTATGCAAAAGTTGCAGCCACAGCCCCAAGAAATGCTGTTCCTGACTACACAGCTCTCCACTCTATAGTGGTAACCTCGACCGACCAATTAGAAACCGGAGACGAGGTGATCGAGAAGATCAGGAAAGCGGCGAACGCGAAGGACGGCTTCATAACAGTGGACAGAGTCAGAAAGGCTAGAGACCGAAAAGTAATATTGGGATGCAGAACGCAAGAAGAGAGGAAAAAGGTCAAAGAAAGGTTGAGCGTGGGAGGTGACCTCCTAGTGGAGGAAATGAAAAATAAAGACCCGTTAATGGCTCTAAAGAATGTCTGTAGTTACAACTCTGACGAGGACATCTTAAGTGCTTTCAAAAAGCAGAACACAGACCTCTTCAAGGACTTAAAGAGCGAAGACGACAGGGTCGAAATAGCCTACAGGAGGAAAACCAGAAACCCCCACACAAACCACGTAATTTTGAGAGTGTCGCCGCAATTGTGGAATAGAACACTGCACAAAGGAGCCATACACATTGACATTCAGCGCATCAAAGTGGAAGACCAGTCACCACTGGTCCAATGCACATGCTGCCTGGCATATGGCCATAGCAAGCGTTTCTGCAAAGAAACCACAGAAAAGTGCAGCCACTGCGGCGGCCCTCACACTAGACCACACTGCCCTGACTGGATCGCTGGAGCACCCCCGTCATGCGTGAACTGCACGCAAGCAAAACATGCCAGTACCGAGCACAACGCATTCAGTAGCGAATGTACTGTGCGCAGAAGATGGGATGCAATGGCGAGAGCGAGGGTAGCTTACTGCTAAGGGCAACAATGGTAATAATACAGCAGGCAACCTCACCAGAGGATACACAGTAGCCCAGGCAAACCTCCAAAGAAAAGAACTTGCAACAAATGAGCTCATGATGGAAGCCACCGACCGGAAGATCGCCATCGCTTTGGTTCAGGAACCGTATGTTGGCGGGATTCGAAGGATGAAGAACTACCGAGGCGTGCGAGTGTACCAGTGCGAGGACGACGGAAAAGGGACTGTGAAAGCAGCCGTGATCGTTTTCGATCATGACTTGGACGTCATACAGTGCCCAGAACTCACTACAAACAACATCGCAGTAGTGAGGATCCGGTCCAAAGCCTGGGAAATTGCAGTGGTTTCCTTTTACTTCGAACCAGACCAGCCAATAGAGCCATACATGGCGCAAATACGAAGGACGATGGAGAAAGCTGGGCCAAGAAAACTGCTCATTGGAGGCGATGCCAATGCTAAGAATACCTGGTGGGGCAGCGTAGTGAATGACAGCAGGGGTGTAGACATGTCTGGGACCCTCGAGGAGTCGGAAATGCAGGTGCTCAATAGTGGAGATATACCAACATTCGACACTGTAAGGGGCAATACAAGATACAGCAGCTTCGTCGACTTAACAGCTTGCTCGACTGATATGCTGGGCCTCGTGGAAAACTGGAGAGTAGACCAGGGAGTGACGAGCTCTGACCACAACACGATCCTTTTTCAAGTGCGTTTGCAGAGGGAAAAAGGGATCAACATCCAAAGGACCACTCGACTCTACAATACCAAGAAGGCTAATTGGGACATTTTCATTGAGAAAATGGACCAATTCCAAGCGGAGCAAAACATTAACGCAACCGAAATAAGTAGAGTCGAGCACAAACAGCACTTGGAAAACATGGCAAAGGCAATAACAGAAGGCATCGCTTTAGCCTGCAGAGAAAGCATGCCGCCTAAAACAACAAGCACCGAATTCTCTATGCCATGGTGGTCAGAGGAGTTGGCACTCCTAAGAAACGAGGTCACTACAAAAAAGCGTAGGATACGCAATGCAGCGAGCGATCGCAAGGAGAGGGTCTACAGAGAGTACCTGCAAGCAAAGGAGAGCTACGAATGCCAAGCCAAGAAAGCCCAAATAGCGAGCTGGAAGACCTTTTGCCAAAAGCAAGATAAAGAAGGAGTATGGGAGGGCATTTACAGAGTGATCGGTAAGACCGCCAGACGTCAAGAGGATGTGACCCTTAAAAAGGACGATGTGTTCCTAAACCCAGGAGAATCGGCATCCCTATTAGCCGAAACTTTCTACCCAGAAGACTCCGTAGAGAAGGATAACTCACATCATCGCCAAATAAGAGAGCTTGCGAAGCAAGTAAACGTACCGTGTCATAATGAAACACATGATCCGCCGTTTACGGTAGAAGAGCTAAAGACCGCGAGCAAGAGTTTTAACCCAAAGAAGGCACCTGGAGCGGATGGCTTCACGGCGGACATATGCAGTCGAGCAATCTTCAGGAATCTTGACGTGTTCCTTGCCCTGTATAACAAGTGCCTAGAGATAGGTCACTTCCCGGATATATGGAAGGAAGCCACAGTAGTGGTATTAAGAAAACCGGGCAAGGACGACTATCAGAATCCCAAGGCATATAGACCGATCGGTCTGCTACCAGTCTTGGGCAAGATCCTGGAGAAGATGATAGTAGCAAGGGTCAGGTGGCACCTAGTACCACGGATTAGTACTCGTCAGTATGGCTTTATGCCACAAAGGAGCACCGAAGACGCCCTCTATAACCTGGTGAACCATATCAAGGGGAACATAGAGCAGAAAAAGCTCGTAACCCTAGTCTCATTGGATATAGAGGGGGCCTTCGACAGCGCCTGGTGGCCTGCCATCAAAGTCAGACTGGCTGAGGAAAAGTGTCCGGTTAACGTAAGGAGGCTACTGGACAGCTATCTCGACTGCAGAAAAATCCGACTGAGGTATGCCGGGGAGGAACACACTAGAAACACCCAGAAAGGGTGCGTCCAGGGATCCATTGGCGGCCCGATACTGTGGAACTTGGTACTTGACCCCCTATTACACGGTCTGGAAAAAGACGGAGTGTACTGTCAGGCGTATGCGGATGACGTGGTGATGGTATTCAGCGGGGATACCGGATTGGAGGTCTCGAGGCAGGCCAATGCCGCTCTCGCCTATGTTTGGGAGTGGGGAGTCCGGAACAAACTGAAGTTTGCGCCGCACAAAACTTGTGCGATGGTGCTCACGCGTAAGCTTAAGTACGATACCCCACTCCTGAATATGGGGGGGATCGGCATTGGAATGTCGCGGGAAATCAAAATTCTAGGGCTGACTCTGGACGACCGGATGACTTTTAACACCCACGTTGCAAGAGTCTGCAAAAAGGCGGCAAACCTTTATAAACAGCTCTCCAGAGCCGCAAAAATAAGTTGGGGACTGCATCCGGACGTCATCCGAACAATTTACACGGCAGTGGTTGAGCCGGTCATCATGTACGCTGCTGGCGCATGGGCACCGGCAGCTAAGAAAATTGGAACGCAGAAGGCGCTGAATGCGGTACAGAGGGGTTTCGCACAGAAACTTTGCAAGTCCTACCGCACAGTCTCTCTGAACTCGGCACTAGTACTGGCCGGGATACTGCCTCTCGACCTTCGAATACAGGAGGCAGCCGCACTGTACGAAGCAAGGAGAGGGTCGTCCCGGCTGGTGCTGGGAGACAGGGAGACTGAACGGGTGGTGGGATTTGCGGAGATTCCACATCCGGCTCTGCATGTAGAGTTGACTTTCGAGAGCTTGACTACTCAAGCAGAGGTCGACAGTAGCGGTGCACAGGCGTTAAAAATTTACACCGACGGTAGCAGGCTTGAGGGCAAAGTCGGGGCAGCGTTATCCGTATGGAATGGTGAGACAGAGACCAAGGCAATCAAGCTTAGCTTAGCCACGTACTGCACCGTATACCAGGCGGAGATCCTCGCTATATGCAGAGCCACCAGGGAAGCCCTGAAGTGCACGGGGAGACAATACTGCGTGTATAGTGACTCAAGGTCGGCGCTGGAGACCATCACCAACTACAATGCCTTGCATCCATTGGCGGTAGAGACGCGCGAAAACCTGAAGAAGGCCTTCAACCAGGGGAAAACTGTGAGCTTTTACTGGGTGAAGGCGCATGTTGGTCTCATCGGTAACGAACGCGCGGATCAGCTCGCGAAAGAGGCCGCACTCACAAGCCGGAGGAAACCCGACTACGACCAGGTACCGGTGTCATTCGTCAAACAGATAATCCGGAAGGACTCCCTCGACGAGTGGAATGAGAGGTACAGGTCGGGTGACACGGCCTCCGTAACAAGAGTGTTCCTCCCGGATGCCATAGACGCATACAGAGTAGTTAGGAGTATGAGGCCAGCGGGGTTACTGACGCAAGTTTTCACGGGACATGGGGGGCTCTCTCAATACTTGCATCGTTTCAAGTGTAAGGAGAGTCCCGCATGTGTCTGTGACCCGGATACAGCGGAAACGATATTCCACGTATTGCTGGACTGCCCGGTGCATAATAGGGACAGACACGACTTCCAGCAAAAAATTGAAGTACAATTAAAAAAGGAAAACCTAGAGACTTTACTTAGCGATAAAATTACTCGTAAAACTTTTCTAGAGTACTGTACCAAAATAGTTAGTATTGTAATCAATAGAAATAAAAGTTAATAAGCATTTGCTATAACATATATTTAAAAATATATTAATGTAGCAAAGATAAAGCGAAACAGTAAATAAATAAAACTCAGCATAAGTATGTATAAAGTCTATTAAAATAAGCACTATATAAATTCATATTATATATAAAAAACTAAGATATAGTAATAAAATGTAGAAATAAGTAATAACTAATAAGTAGACTAAGAAGTAAGACAGAAAAATAAAATAGTCACAACTACGGTTGTTAAGAAAATGTATACCAATAGAAGTAGATAGGCAAAAGGATTAAAAAAGAAAATGTAAAAACAGAGAGTAGAAGATAGGCACAAGCGGCCCTGGAATGCTCATAAAAGAAAGGCCGTCTGTAAAGAAAATGTACAATATGTCGAGATAGTATAGCAGTAAATAATTTATGTAGGACCTGTACGGGACAACTTTAAATGATACAGTGGGATAGATTTATAATTTTATTGATATAATGATAATGAGTACACGCGGCGATGACCGAACGCGAACTGAAGTAAATTGCGCACGCGGTACAAAACTGCTTATTTTGCATAAACAATAATATGATGTACGGTTGGACCGTACATGCTCCCAGACACGAGAGACTAAGATAAAAATGAAAAGTAAAAATATAAAAATCCAAATCAAATCATTAAACAATGCAAGTACTTATACTTAAAGAAAGCAATGATAATGGAAAGCACAATTTGGGTAGATACACGAAACACTTAATAGGTGAGTCTCTAAAAAGTCTTATTCATTTTCACCGAAAATAGATTCGCGGAACACAGGCGACGTAGCCTTGTTATGTTTACGCGCACTGATTACACTCGAAATTGTATTGAGCTCAATTTCACTAGGTCCCGATTGCTCATTTACACTGATACGCGGAACACTGATTACACTAGCACTCTGAAGCTGCTGATGAGTCGAGCGCGCGGGCAGAGCCACGCTGCGCACACGCCGAAAGCGCCGCCACACGTGCACGGCTCCTGCCGCGCACAGGGCGAACACCACTAAGTATATCACCGTGTAGTGATGCACGTCGTGATATGAGAACCCGTCGTCCAAATCTTCATCAATGCTCGGTTCATTTTTCATCTGACTCAACTTATCATGGAGTTCCTTTACCAGTCTTTGAGTCTCGATGTGGGTATGGTCAGACTGTTCGTCGATTGCACCGATAGGTATCGATAAATTGATTATGTTGTTGATAGGTGGAATATCAATCCTCAGAACGTCTGCCGTAGTCTTCAGAATGTTAGACAGCTTCTTATGTGAGTAAACTGTGTAAGTATCGCCTTTGATGACGCATCCATCGCCGAGCATGATAACGCCAGCCTTGGTTAATTGTTCGGCCGTAACTTGATACTCGCATATGATTCGTATGGAGCACGGTCCGCAACAAAAATATAAATATGTGTTTAATTTATTAAGCTCTGTCCAACGGTTTGTGCAGATTTTAGATGCTGTGCTGCAACGATTGGACTGTTGATCTCTGATGCAGAGGTTTTCATCCGACCTCATTTGATGAATCGGACCCTTCAAAGGGCAGATGTATGTTTCTGTGTCGTACGACATACAGGTTTGAACATCGTTGTCCGTCATTGGAATGTAAGCGTCCCTTTGTATATTCATTGCGAGAAGATCCGCGATGGGAATTATGCTGATCATGTTCTTTCCAACCTGCTGCGGAACTGTTATGATTCTGTAAATGTCGTAGCTGTATCTGCTCACTAATGGGATTTTTACTTCGAAGATAATAAACTGCTGCATGACTCTGGCTTTAGTCTTCAGTAAATGATACAGTTTATATAAATCCGATTGAATATTATCTATTGGAAGAGTCAATTCTTTTGCTAACTGTCCTATTATGATATTAAGTTCGTCCGTCAGCTGTTTTGGTGTTAGAAGGTGGAAATTGAACCCTGTGTGGTGTAGATTCATAATAGTATCCACTATGGTTTCTTGGATGGTTTTCAAGTTCATCAGGACACTGTTGGCAATGATAGATGATACACTAAAGCTGTTAGCCATTAGTGATTCTTTAACTCCTACTTGAATTGTGTTAAATCCCTTCTCTAAACTGATCAGGTGCTGATTAAACACCTTGTGATGTTTATCCATCGCATTTTCTACTCTTTTGATGATGTTGTTCTCTGCTTCAACAATAGATGTGTTGTTTTTCCATAAGGAGGCCAAAAGCTTTTGTCTACGTCTGATTTGTTGGATATCCTTGGCATATTTTTGCGCGAACTCGTCATCTAAGACACCAAACAAACTTCGCGCTATGCTTCCTATAGGATTGATAAGACCGCGCTTATGTCGCACGTTCCCCGTGAACTGCTGACCAAGCAACATGCTATTGTAATGGTCAAGTTCATTGCTACCGTGACGTAATTGCATAAGGATTGCGTCACACTGTGATATCTTTGTTGTATTAGAACATATAATAGTCAAATGATCGACGTATTTTTTAAGCAGATCTAATCCTTGCCAATAGGGCTCCATATCATAATATATTATCAACTTCCACTCGTCTCGTTCGAGACGCATACTGGAGATCTTGTCGAAATAAATGCTCTGACTGCTATTCAAAGGTGCTGTTTTGTAATCACAACTAGATGGTGTTATGATTAACATCAAAAACATGAGAGCAATGTTAATAAAATTGCCGATTTTTACCCTCCGACTACGTCTTGATCTGTTATTTGATATCTCATTCTCATTTGATACCGAAGGTTGATCGGTCTTTTCGGTTGTGCTATTATTTTGCTCTGCATTTTTTCCAGGTTGTTGATCTTCGTGGACTGGCAACAGGGAAAGTTTTGTGATTGGCCTCTTGAGTACCCCGTTTTTGGTTTTTACTGATACCACACGAACATAACCGTCCGTGCCGGGGTGCAGCTCTATGATTCTGCCGAGGGCCCACTTCCCTGGTGGTAAGTTAGCGTCTTGTATGATAACTATGTCGTCAATCTTTAAGTTTGCTTGCTGCTGCCGCCACTTGCTACGTGCTGATAACTGACACAGGTACTCGGATTTCCACCGTTTCCAGATGTCATCAAACATCTTCTGGGTAAGCTGCCATCGAGTTCTTGCGTCTCTTTCCGTCTCAATGATGGTAAGTGTGGGACCACTCGATAAAAAGTGCGAAGGAGTTAGGTAATCTATGTCATCCGGATCTTCGCTGATGGCGCAAAGAGGTCTCGTATTAAGGCAGGCTTCCAGCTGTGCTAGTAATGTGGAATACTCCTCATACGTCAGTTTCTGCTCACCTACAACTCTTTTGATGTGGTGTTTGAGACTTTTGACAGCCGCTTCCCAGAGCCCCCCAGCGCTCGGCCAGGAAGGTGCGTTAAAGTGCCATTGTATTTGCATATCTGTGATTTCTCTGTAGAACTCTTCGTTAAGAGTTGATCGTAAGTTGATGTACTCTTCACGCAAGGCCTTGTTGGCTCCGACAAAGTTTGTCCCATTATCACTATAGATATGGGTTGGAGCTCCTCTGCGAGCTGCCATCCTCCTTAATGCTGCTAGGAAGGCAGCTGAACTCAGGTCGGAAACGAGTTCTAGGTGCACGGCCTTGGTCGCCATGCACACGAACACCGCTATATAGCCCTTGGTCGTCTTGATGCCACGACCTTTATTTGCTTTGACGTCCACATAGCCGGTGAAGTCGACCCCAGTATGATTGAATGGCCTTGACGGATTACTTCGTGACTCTGGTAAGTCTCCCATTATTTGTGTATTTTTTACAGGATTATGCCTTCTGCATGTGACACAGTTATGTATGCGTTTTTTGACAGCGCGGTTACCGCCAATAATCCAGAACTCCTGTCTTAGCCACGCCAGTGTTAGGCGAGCTCCACCGTGGAAGGTCATCTGATGGCCTTGATCAATCAGTCGATCGGTAAGTAATCCGCTGTGAGGAATGACAATAGGATGTTGCATATTTTTGCTTATCCTTGCATTGCTTATCCTGCCACCAACCCTCAGCAATCCGTTTTCATCTAGATACGGATTTAGGTTAAGTAGCTTGCTTTTAGAGTTTACATTGCTATGCCTTTGAAGGCTTTTGATTTCCTCCGTAAACTCATGTTGCTGTACATGCTTGATTAAAATGTGCTTCGCTCTTCTTAACTCAGTGATTGTAAGAAAAGACGACCTTGGTTGCGATTTTGATGATATACGTAATATCCTCGCAAGTATACGAGTTGATTTCGAAAAGTTGCTATACTTGCTCAGTATTGTGTCGATGACGTCATATGATTGTGTTTGCGAGTAGGTGACTTGTTTTGCGGTTGCTATTTCTCTCATTTCTTCGCATGTGTTGTAGTCAGGTTTTTCTTTTGGCTGATTTTCATCGAATCTTGGTAACCATGAAGGTCCATGCCACCAGAGAGCATGCTGCTTGAGTTGTTCTACAGACATGCCTCTACTGGCGCAATCAGCTGGGTTATCTGCGGACTTAACATAGCGCCAGCTGTTTGATGGTATGATATCGGTTACTTGCTTGACTCTATTGGCAACAAACCGCTTCCAGCGACTTGGGTCACCTTGAAGCCATCCCAGTACGGCTGTTGAGTCCGACCATGCGAAGATTTTGATATCGTGCCCAACCAGACATTGTGTAACTGTGTGCATTAACTTTGATAGTAGAACGGCTGCACTCAATTCCAATCTTGGTAATGTGATACTTTTGTTTGTAGGAACAAGCCGCGCCTTTCCAGTTATTAATGATACCGTTGAGGTTTGATTGGCATCTTCGTTTTCGTAGATGCAATAAATCACACAAGCGAATGCTTTTATTGATGCATCGCAGAATCCGTGCAGCTTAATAGTTCCGTCCTTGTGACACTGCAGCCATCTCGGTATCTTAAACTCATTGATGTGTTGTAAGTCTTGTGTCATTAGTGACCATTGCTTAACAATCTCTTCAGGAACATGATCATCCCATTGGAGTTGTAACTGCCAGACTGCTTGGAATAATAGCTTGAGCTTGGTGGTAATTGGAGACAGCCACCCCAAAGGATCGAAGATTTTTGATATGTCTGATAAGAGAGATCTTTTCGTCACAATTTTTGATGATGACACATTGATTTTGCTTTGGAATGTGAATTGATCCTCAGTAGGGTGCCATCGCAACCCGAGAGTCTTGGTGGACTCTTGATGACGAAAATCAAACACCTCATCTGTTTTGCTGACGTCATCGAGTAACTCCGCTTTGTTCGATGACCATTTGCGGAGGTTGAAACCTCCTGATTTCAGAAGATCTATTAAATCTTTCTGCAACTGCTTTGCTTCTTGCAGGGTATGATGACCACTCAAAAGATCGTCCATATAGAAGTCTTCTTCTAAGACCTTCGCTGCTGCTGGATACTTGTGGCGTTCATCATTTGCTAACTGCTTAAGCGTCATTATTGCTAAAAATGGCGCTGCTTTTGTACCGTATGTGACGGTCATGAGTTCGTATTCACGAAGAACTTGATCTGGAGTGTCACGCCATATAATTTTTTGATACTTCAAATCATCCTTGTGGCAAAAAATTTGCCGAAACATTTTCTCCACGTCGGCTGTATATGCGATTTCGTATTTCCTCCATTTTAAAATCAAAGAAAACAAATCTTTTTGTAAATTAGGTCCGCTGTACATCAAATCATTCAAACTCAGCCCCGACGATGTTTTCGCTGAAGCGTTGAAAACGACCCGCAACGCAGTTGTCGTGGAATCTGATTTTATTACACAATGATGTGGTAAATAGCAGTTGACTTGACTTTTATCGTATGTACTTTCTTGCATGTGGCCTAATTCGATGTACTCGTGTATGAATGATTTATAGGACGTTTGAATATTGGCGTTATTCGAAAACTTCTTTTCAAGTTGATAAAATTGTCCAATGGCCTTGTGTTTGGACTCCCCTAATTTTTCCTCAATGTTTGTTTTTAGAGGTAATCTGACGACGTAACGACCATCTTCTCTTCTTGACGTATCTGCCTTGTAGAGCTGTACGCACTTGTGATCTTCTTCTGATAAATTGTTTTGACTGTCGTCAGCAACATCTTCGATTGCCCAGAACCTCTGAATATCATCTATGTTGTTTAGGACAACACTACATTGATATGATATTAATTTCCCACTTACAATCCAGCCAAGACGTGTTTGCTGTGCCACTACTTGGGAATCGCCTTCCTTGATGAGGCCATTCATAATGATCGATGAATAAACATCTGCTCCAAGCAGTATGTCGACTGGACGACTAAGGTTATATTCAGGATCCGCTAGATTCACATGCTTTAGACAAGCCCATGATGGCTTTTGGAATGAGCGATTGGGCAAATTATAAAGCAGAGTTTTCATGATAAGTACCTCTGTGGAAACAGTAAAGTCTGTATACACTGCTGATGCGTCAATTTGTATTACACCCTTGCAGTTACTTTCCTTGGCACCAACTCCCATTACAACCCCCTTGCATGCTCGTCGAGGAAGTCCCAATCGCTGAGCGGCGTCCTCAGTGATCAGTGATACTTGGGATCCCTGATCTATTAAGGCTCGCATAGGGTAGTATACCCCATTAATCCCTATAACCTTGATTTGAGCTGTTGCCAACAGGGTTTCTGATATTTCTGGATTCGACACGTGTGTGACGTTTTTGCGCTCCTTTGAAGTAGAATCGCTAGCGTAAGACTTCGAGTTACTGGAACCCGAGAAGGTATCATGTAACAAGGTGTTATGATCGCCTTGACATTCACGACATCGTTTGTCGGAAAAACATGCTTTACCTTTATGATCATAAAGACAGTTTTTGCATAAATTCAGTTTATTCACTGTTTTGCGTTTAGAATCCGATGTTGATTCTAAGAAAGTTTTGCAATTGAATAAATGATGATTTTCGTGGCAAACCGGACATTTCCATTGCTTTTTAGTCGCAGAATAGTTAGAAAATGATCTATTGGACTTATGGAAATGTTTCTTGCCGTTGGTCTCTTGCTGAGACTTGTTATCTGATTTCTGACCATCTTGCTTGCGCCGTGAAGCTTCCAATGATGTAAACTTGTTCTCTAGAAATCCCAAGAATTCACTCAATATTGGCAAATCTCGTGGGTTTTTCTGAGAGTCCGTGTAGTCAGAGTGGGTCTGCTGATCTAGTTTCAATGCTAGTATATGAACTATAAATGGATCCCACGATTCTACGTCAACTCCAAGGTTTTTAACCGCATTCAGACACTCGTTAGTGGTGTCATACATTTTCTTGATTTGTGAAGCTGACTGCTGTTGCATAGTTGGTAATTGTAAAAGAATATTGATATGAGAACTGAATATTAACTTAGTGTTATTGTATCTGTGGTTTAATATGTCCCAACAGATCTTATAGTTCTCGGTGCTAATATGCAAGTGCTGGATAAGTCTCTCCGGTTCCCCCCTAAGTTTCGCTTTCAAAAACTGCATTTTCTGTGCGCAGGAGATAGAACGGTTGCTATGTATTGATTCCGTGAATAAGTCTTTAAATGCTACCCATTGATGATAGTTTCCGTTAAATGTTGGGATGTCCATCGTTGGGGTACTTTTTTCACGGTGAGAGACAGACCACATCTTACTGTTGATAGATTTCTTGATGTCAAGATAAAGTTGTTCGTATTTGCTGAACGACTCTTCGTATGCTTCATTTTCTTCAAACAACTCGCTATCAATGTCCCAATGTAACGAGTCTATTGTTGACCATCTTGATTGAATAGTCTGCAAAATATCTTCGAACTCCCATTTCTCAGATATTTTATCTAAATCTATGATAGCAATGGTACGCGAGAATGCCTTAAAATTGCTTTTCTGTTTACGCAGCATCTCTTCCAGCTTACTGCTGTTACCTTGCGAAGTGTAAGAGGTCGGAGACTTTGCCCTAACCTTGCTAGTTGATTGTTGTTGATTGTCTCCTGCATCTTGATCTGTTGATCCTCTCCCGTGCCCTAGACTCATCTCCGCTTCTGCTGCTTGATATTGTGGCTGCGGAATAGTAGGTGCTTCGACAATCTTGGGATCGGTCATGGTGACCTTGTACTGCTGAATATACGCACGTGTCTCGTTGTAAAACTTCCTAGTTTTCTGATAATAATTTTCTGAATAATAGCTGTAGTCGCGCTCTTCAGATTCTGCTAATCGAATATGATTGGACTGGAACTCTTCCCAATATTTATCGAGAAGCTCTAAACGTTTCTTGACGTAAGTAGAGGTTTTTCTTTCAGCTCCATCCTTTTTAAAATTGCGTAAGAGCTGCTCTATGCCCTGCATAATCTGATTCTGATTTTCGAGTAGGTCCTCCATGTCGGAGATGCTAATGTAGCTTCAGTGATAAAAAGCTTGATAAAATGATAAAAGAAATGTATGATATTTCTATGAATTCTACTCGATTGTGTTTTCCTTGCTTTGTCGACTATGCTTGGAAAACGATACAGGTACCTTATGTTGGTTAATTGATAAATGATTTTATGCAAGACTTGCTCGGGGATAGACACCCTTTTCATAAAACGCTTGATGATAGCTGATAGTAGTCTATTCCAAATGCTGATGATGCTGTATGCTGGTGTGGTCGTATGTATGCTGATGCAACAACCACGTGACACGTGCTGCTAACCTCGCGGGCGAGTCCACTTCGTTGAAATTACACCAGCCGCCTCGCTGTTGCGATGATAATGAAAGCTCACTCACCGGTATCTGCTGCTTTGTTACCTGGTGTTTGCTACTGATAGTGGTAGGTATATCCACTCTTGATGCGGCAGAATGTTCATACGCACTTCGTAAACCACGCGATGGGTCCCGCCAGTACGACGGCTCGAAGGACCATAATAGGGTAGTTTTTGAATTGTGTAAAGCGTATTTTATAAGTAGAATGATAATGTCTGTGAAATTTGATAAAGTCACAGGGACAAGAAAAAAAAAAAAAAAAAAAAAAAAAAAAAAAAAAAAAAAAAAAAAAAAAAAAAAAAAAAAAACCTAACCTAACCTAACCTTTTTTTTTTTTTTTTTTTTTTTTTTTTTGCGCTGGGAAAAAATGCATTACGCATACCCTCCCATCGGGGGATGGGGGGCTATGTGGGACTCCCCGGGCTGCCCCGGTATACCCACTAAAATAACCCAGCGATACTCCCGCTTCGTCCTAGTGGCGGGGGACTGGGAAACCGGCAAAGCCTTGACGTCCAGTCCTCCGCCGACGATTGCCCTCCAGGGCGGACCCCTCACGCCCCCCCCCCGTGGGGAGGGGGAGGGGCCCGGGAGTTACAGACGAGGGTGGTGATGGGTGCAATGCGGGCGAAGGCACCCCCGTGCCTGTCGCCCGCCCATCGCCACCATGAGGAGGGAGAGGGCGGTGCCTTCTCCGACCCCTTCGTCTGCGGAGCGGCGCAGCGGCGCGCGCTCCGCCTCCTCCTTTTGCGAGATTGCGTCCTCGCAAAAGGAGGCTGCTGCTGCTGCCCAGGCCCCCTCGCTCCCCAGCATGGCGTTGACCACGCCGGGAAGCGAGAGGTCCTGTCCGATCACCGGACCAGGGCGGTTTGGGGAGAAGTTGACCCCCACCAGGGCCAACTCTCCCCACGCGGCGGCCACGTATCCCGGTCCCCTCTCTAAGAGCGAGAGGGGAGGGGAGTCCGTGGGAGACCGCGACACCAGGATGCGATGTTCGACCCTGCCCATCAGTCGGACATCGCACCCCCCTCCGCAGCCACCGTCGCGGGAGCGACGGTGCTTTTCGCAGCAGCAGCAGGACCGGTCGGCGCCTGTGCTTTGCCCCGCTTAGGGGGAGGATTGCAGTTCCTCCCCCTCATCATGTGGTCTGCAGGGCAGCCACTGGCGGCACACACCGCGCAGTGCGGCGTGGCGGCCTCGCAGGAGGCGGCCTTGTGGCCCTCCTTGCCGCACCGGAAGCACGTGTCCGTCCTGTCCACCGCGGACGGACACAGGGGCCGGGTGTGTCCGATGCCGAGGCACCGGAAACACCGCAGGGGCTGCTCCTCGAGCGCCCGGACGGCACCCGAGCTGTACCCGACGGTAAGCCGTCCCTTGGCAAGGACGGCTTTGGCAGCGGCGATTGGGCACTCTAGGCGGATGGTGCCCATGCCGCCGCGGCCGGGCCTTATGGCCCTGCCTTGGACCGCCGCGATGCCACAGCCCCCTATCGCTGCGACCGCCGCCACCACCTCCTCCTTGGTGACCGAGTCGTCCAAGTCAGCGACCTCTATGGCCGCTGACTTGACCGGTCGGGCCACCTTGGCCGAATCAGCGATCACCTCCTTCAGTTTGGAGGCAAAGAGGTCCGCATGGGCACTCCCCTCCTTCCCCGGGAACTCGAAAATTCGAGCCCCGGCCTGAGTCCGCCTGCATGTCACGCTGCCGATCCCCAGTTGGGTGGGATCGGCATTCGCACGCGCCCGCACCAAGACCGACATGTAGGTCTCCCCTCGGTCCGCAGCCTCCGCGGTGAGAGTCACCACGACGGCCGCGGTTTTCGGGGGGACCAGCCGCCTCTTTCCCTTCCCTTTCCCCGTCGCCTTTCCCTTGCCGGTCGTCTGCTGCGACTGGCTGGGAGCGGTGGGGGCGCGGACGGCGGGGACGGCCGTCGCCGACTTCTTGGCCTTCCCCTTGCGGACCACCTCCGTCCACTCGTTGGACGGGGTCGTTGAGGGGAGGAGGAGGGCGTCTTCCGCCTGCGAGGAGGACGGTCCCGGCTCGGACTGCCTCGTATCCGCCGCAAGCGGTGGTCGGAGGCGCTTCTCCGGCAGGAGCCGGTCCTCAATGCCTGCAATACAGGCTCTTGTGAAGGCCCTCTCCTCCCGCACCACCTTGCGGATGATGTCCTCAAGGTTGGAGGGAGGGCCCTCTGCCGCAACGCTCGTTCCGGCCTGTTGTGGCCGGGCCGTGACCTCAGCCAGCTTCTGATGAAGCTGGCTGACCTCCGACTGCAGGCGATCCACCCTCGCCTGCAGTTGCCGCGTCTCGTCGCTGGTCGTGCGCTGCACCAGCTCCGCGACGACACCGCGCATGCTCGCGGCTCTACACTTTAGGGCCTTCTGCAGGGTGCCCTTCAGGTTCGAGGACTTAGAGGCGACCTCCACAATCTCCTCCTCGTCCTCTTCCGCCATCCTCTGCAGCTCCGCCAATGACCGGTCCGCGTACAGAACGCGGGACGCGCCGTACCCGGACTTGGCCCGGGTGACGTGCGCCCGCTTTTCCGCGGCAGCGACCCGCTCCTCCAGCTCCTGCTGGAGCTGAGCCCGCCGAGTCAGGTCCAGCTGGCGTTGGGCGTTTGAGAGCCCAACGACATGGGTCTCCGCGGCCACCGTCGGCCTTCCAGCCTTCGGCAACCGCGTCGACCCCGAGCCCGAGGAGCCCTCGGACCCACCACTCCGGTGGATTCGCTTCCGCGAACGGGAGTCGTCCGCGTCCGACACGGTGAGTAGCGAGTCGTCAGACGACTCGTCCGCCGTTGCGAAGAAGCTAGCCGCAGAAGTCGCGCGGCCAGCCTCTGACGCCGAAGCGTCGGATTGGCCCTGAGAAGGGCCTTTTCGTTGGCCCTGAGAAGGGCCTTTTGGTTGCTTTGTAAAGCGCCCGCAGGCATCCCGCATAGGGCTAGACATAATAAAATAATTCCAACTGATTCGCAAACTCAACAAGGCAAAGATAAAGGATAAAATAAGCAGCGAATGCACAGTGCACTTTGGCCGTACCCAGTCTGCCACTCCGTTACGGTGGTCAGAGCTGGGCCGTTTCCAGGGGACACGACGAGGACGTAAGCACTGTGGGGTGGTCCCCCAACCTAACCTTTTTTTTTTTTTTTTTTTTTTGTTTGCGCTGGGAAAAAATGCATTACGCATACCCTCCCATCGGGGGATGGGGGGCTATGTGGGACTCCCCGGGCTGACCCGGTATACCCACTAAAATAACCCAGCGACACTCCCGCTTCGTCAGAGTGGCGGGGGACTGGGAAACCGGCAAAGCCTTGACATCCAGTCCTCCGCCGACGATGGCCCTCCAAGGCGGACCCCTCACGCCCCCCCCGTGGGGAGGGGGAAGGGCCCGGGAGTGACAGACGAAGGTGGTGATGGGTGCAATGCGGGCGAAGGCACCCCCGTGCCTGTCGCCCGCCCATCGCCACCATGAGGAGGGAGAGGACGGCGCCTTCTCCGACCCCTTCGTCTGCGGAGCGGCGCAGCGAGAGGGTCATCCTCCCGCGCGCGCTCCGCCTCCTCCTTTTGCGAGATTACGTCCTCGCAAAAGGAGGCTACCGCTGACCAGGCCCCCTCGCTCTCCAGCATGGCGTTGATCACGCTGGGGAGCGAGAGGTCCTGTCCGACCACCGCGGTCAGACCGCGGCGCAGCTCGGACCACGCTGGGCACACCTCGAGCGTGTGCTGTGCCGTGTCCTCCGCCGCGCCGCAGTCGTGGCAGGCCGGGGTCTCCTCCCTTCCAATCCGGTGCAGGTGCGTTCCGAAACAGCCGTGGCCGGACAACACCTGCACCAGGCGGAACGAGAGGAAACCGTGGGACCGCTCGAGCCAGCCCTGCAGGACCGGACCGAGCGCGTCCAACGTGCGGCGGCCGAAGGCGGCGGTGGCGAGGTCCTCCGTCCAGTGGAGGACGATGGCGTCCCTCGCCTCCCGCCGCACCGCCTCTCGTTCTTCGGCGACGGGGCGCTCCCCGAGCGCCCTCCGCTCCGCAGTCCACTCGTAGACTCTGGCCAGCACCCAAGCCTCCAACTCCCAAGGAGGGGTGCCGGCCAGAGCGCACGCCGCCGAAAAGCCCACGGAGCGGTAGGCCCTCGCCACCCGCAGTGCAATGGCCCTTTGGGGCTTGCGGAGGGCGGTCGCATTCTCCCTCCTTCGGAGGGAGTCCGCCCAGATGGGGGCCCCGTATAGGGCCATGCTTTTGAGGATGCCGGCATACAGGCGCCGGCACTTCTCCTTGGGCCCCCCCAGGTTCGGGAGGAGCCACGAGAGGGCGTCAGCAGCTTTTAACAGGCGCGTCGACAGCCCGCTGAAATGCGGGCCGAAGCGCCACCTGTCGTCCAGCACCAGACCCAGATACTTCATCTGGGGCTGGACCGCTATCCTGACGCCCTCTACGACGATGTGCGCGTCGGGAGGGCAGCGCTGCCGAGGCCCGCGGAAGAATACGGCCTCGGTCTTGTGCAGCGCCACCTTCAATCCGAGCTGGCGGATCCTCTCTGCGACCAAGGATCCGCCAGCCGAGGCCAGACAGGCCGCGTCTCCAAAGTTCCTCCCCCGGGCAGTGAGGAGAGTGTCATCCGCGTAACAGATGACACTCGTGCCCGGAAGGAGGGCTCCCCGCAGGAGCCAATCGAACCCGATGTTCCACAGGGGGGGCCCCAGCACTGACCCCTGCGGAACACCGGACTCTGCGCCGTACCGCCTCACTGTGGCCGTCTTGTCTACGAGGAGGACCTCTCGGCCCTCCAAGTAGCTGGCCAGGAGGCTCTGCAGGTATTGGGGCACTCCGTGATATCGGAGCGCCTCCAATATCGTCGAGTGGGGAACGGAGTTGAAGGCATTTGCAATGTCGAACGACACCGCCAGCACTCCGTCCCCCGCCTCCACCGCCTCCTTCACCTGGCCTTTGAGCAGGGCCAGCGCGTCGATCGTCGAACGCCCTCGACGGAAGCCGAATTGGGCGTCCGACAGGTCCGGCCCCACTCCCCGCAAAAGACCAGCGAGCCGGGACGCGACGATCCCCTCGAACATCTTACCGACCTCATCGAGCAGGACGATGGGCCGGTATGCCGATGGGGAGTCCACCGGGCGTCCCTCCTTTCGGAGGAGGCAGAGCTGCCCCTCCTTCCAGAGCTTCGGGAACCTCCCAGCCGTAAAGCACGCGCTGAAGAGGTCCCGAAGCCTGTCCTCCATTTGCGAGGCGGCGATCGCCACCACCCGTGCCGGGACGCCGTCTGGTCCGGGGGCCGTCTTCTTCGCGCGGAGGCTGAGGACCCCCTCGCGGAATTCCGACGCCGTCACCGGGGGGGACCTCCTCCTCCGGTGGAGCCGCCCCTTGCGGGGGAGCCATCGTTGGTGGGGCGAAGTCGGTCCTGCGCGGAAACAGGGACCGGACCACCCCATCCAGCAACGCTGGCTCGAGGGTCTCCGTTAGGGGGGGACCATAGGGGCGGAGCTGGTTCCGCGCCGCCTTGTATGGTCTCCCATAAGGGTCCCTGTCGAGACCCTCCAGCATCTCGGCCCTCGCCGAGTCCTCTGCAGCGCCCATCGCAGCCTTCAGGACCGTCTTCGCCTCTCGGTAAGAGGCGTAAAGGCGCTCCTCTTCCGCGGGGACTCGGTTTCGGGCGCTGCGGCGTCGGCTCCGCGTGTAGGCCCTTCTGGCCGCCACGCAGGCGCTCCGGAGACCCGACAGCTCCTCCGTCCACCAATACACGGCACGACGGGGAGGCGGGCGGCGTGACCGAGGCATGCTGGAGTCGCACACCTCGGTCAGGGACCCCCTGAGCCGGACCGCTGCGGCGTCCACGTCCAGGACCTCGACAGGGGGCGACAGCCAGTCCTGGAGAAAGGCCGCCTCCTCGGCTGCCTCCCGGTCCAGGCGGGTGAGTGCCCAACGCGGGAAGGGAGATTGCCCGGCGCGGGCCGTCCCCCCCCCCTGGGTGGAGATGTCGAACCGCACATATCGGTGGTCCGACAACGTCTCCACCATCTCCACCCGCCAGTTGACGACGCGGGCGGCTAGCGCGGGGGTGGCAAACGAGACGTCCACCACCGACCCGCCGTGTTGCCGCACACACGTGTGGACCGCCCCCCTGTTGAGGAGGGACACACCGCACGAGGCCGCCCAAAACTCGACGGCGCGTCCCCGGACGTTGCAACCCGCGGCCGGGTTGCCCCAGGCCGCCGACTTGGCGTTTAGGTCGCCCAGCACCACGACCTGGCGTGGCGCCGCCCTCCCTACGACTGCGGTGAGGACCTCGAGGAAATCCTCAAAGTCCGAGAGAGGGCGGTTTGGGGAGAAGTAGACCCCTACCAGGGCCATGTCTCCCCACGCGGCGGCCACGTATCCCGGTCCCCTCTCTAAGAGCGAGAGGGGAGGGGAGTCCGTGGAAGACCGCGACACCAACGCCACCAAGCCGTCCCGGTCGCCCAGCCAACGGCCGGGGACCGAGTAAGGCTCGGCGACCACCGCCAAGTCCACCAACCACTCAGCCATGGTCTGCATCAGCAGATCCTGGGCTGCCCTGCAGTGGTTGGCGTTCGCCTGGAGGATGCGATGTTCGACCCTATCCATCGATGGTCATCGCACCCCCCTCCGCAGCCACCGTCGCAGGAACGACGGTGCTCTTGGCAGCCGCAGCAGGACCGGTCGGCGCCTGCGCTTTGCCCCGCTTAGGGGGAGGATTGCAATTCCTCCCCTTCATTATGTGGCCTGCCGGGCAGCCACTGGCGGCACACACCGCGCAGTGCGGCGTGGCGGCCTCGCAGGAGGCGGCCTTGTGGCCCTCCTTGCCGCAGCGAAAGCAGGTGTCCGTCCTGTCGACCGTGGACGGACACAGGGGCCGGGTGTGTCCGATGCCGAGGCACCGGAAACACCGCAGAGGCTGCTCCTCGAGTGCCCGCACTGCACCCGAGCTGAACCCGACCGTGAGCCGTCCCTTGGCAAGGACGGCTTTGGCGGCGGCGATTGGGCACTCGAGGCGTATGGTGCCCATGCCGCCGCGGCCGGGCCTTATGGCCCTGCCTTGGACCGCCGCGATGCCGCAGCCCCCTACCGCTGCGACCGCCGCCACCACCTCCTCCTTGGTGACGGAGTCGTCCAAGTCGGCCACCTCTATGGCCGCCGACTTGACCGGCCGGGCCACCTTGGCCGAATCGGCGATCGCCTCCTGCAGCTTGGCTGCGAAGAGGTCGGCATGGGCACTCCCCTCCGCCCCCGGGAACTCGAAGATTCGAGCCCCGGCCTGCGTCTTGCGGCAGGTGACGCTGCCGATCCCCAATTGGGCGGGGTCGGCATTGGCACGCGCCCGCACCAAGACGGACGCGTACGTCTCCCCCCGTTCCGCAGCCTCTGCGGTGAGCGTCACCACGACGGCTGCGGTTTTCGGGGGGACCAGCCGCCCCTTTCCTCTCCCTCTCCCTTTCGCCGTCCCCTTTCCCTTGCCGGTCGTCTGCGACTGGGTGGGAACGGTGGCGGCGCGGACGGCAGGGACGGCCGTCGCCGACTTCTTACCTTTGCCCTTCCCCTTTCGGACCACTTCCGTCCACTCGTTGGACGGGGTCGTCGAGGGGAGGAGGAGGGCGTCTTCCGCTTGGGCGGAGGTGGACGGTCCCGGCTCGCAGGGCGTCGCATCCGCCGCAAGCGGCGGCCGGAGGCGCTTCTCCGGTAGGAGCCGGTCCTCTATTCCTGCAATGCAGGCTCTTGTGAAGGCCCTCTCCTCCCGTACCACCTTGCGGATAATTTCCTCAAGGTTGGAGGAGGGGCCCTCTGCCGCAGGGCTCGTCTTGGCCTGTTGTGGCCGGGCCGTGGCTTCAGCCAGCTTCTGATGAAGCTGGCTGACCTCCGACTGCAGGCGATCCACCTTCGCCTGCAGTTGCCGCGTCTCGTCGCTGGCCTTTCGTCGCACCAGCTCCGCGACGACACCGCGCATGCTGGCGGCCCTACACTTCAGGGCCTTTTGCAAGGTCCCCTTGAGATTTGAGGACTTAGAGGCGACCTCAACAATCTCCTCCTCGTCCTCCTCCGCCATTTTCTCCAGCTCGGCCAGAGAGTGGTCCGCGTAAACAACGCGGGACGCCCCGTACCCGGACTTGGCCCGGGTGACGTGCGCCCGCTTCTCCTTGGCGGCAACTCGCTCCTCCAGCTCTTGCTGGAGCTGAGCCCGCCGAGCCAGGTCCAGCTTGCGTTGGGCGTCCGCGAGCCCAACGACATGGGTCTCCGCGGCCACCGTCGGCTTTTTAGCCTTCGGCAACCGCGTCGACCCCGAGGCCGAGGAGCCCTCGGACCCACCGCTCAAGTGGACTCGCTTTCGCGATCGCGAGTCTTCCGCGTCCGACACACTGATGAGTGAGTCATCGTTGTCGGACGAATCTTCCGCCGTTCCGAATAAGCTCGCCGCAGAAGGCGCGCGGCTGGCCTCTGACACCGAAGCGTCTGAGGGTTGGCCCTGAGAAGGGCCTTTGGTTTGGCCCTGAGAAGGGCCTTTTTTCTTTTTTAAAAATCGCCCGCAGGCATCCCGCATAGGGCTAGACATGATAAAATATAAAATTCCGACAGGTTCGTAAACGCTCAAGACAGTTAAAATAAAATCGCAACGAAGGCACAGTGCACTTTGGCCGTACCCAGTCTGCCACTCCGTTACGGTGGTCAGAGCTGGGCCGTTTCCAGGGGACACGACGAGGACGTAAGCACTGTGGGGTGGTCCCCCCCCCCAACCTAACCTTTTTTTTTTTTTTTTTTGTTTGCGCTGGGAAAAAATGCATTACGCATACCCTCCCATCGGGGGATGGGGGGCTATGTGGGACTCCCCGGGCTGACCCGGTATACCCACTAAAATAACCCAGCGATACTCCCGCTTCGTCCTAGTGGCGGGGGACTGGGAAACCGGCAAAGCCTTGACGTCCAGTCCTCCGCCGACGATTGCCCACCAAGGCGGACCCCTCACGCCCCCCCGTGGGGAGGGGGAGGGGCCCGGGAGTTACAGACGAAGATGGTGATGGGTGCAATGCGGGCGAAGGCACCCCCGTGCCTGTCGCCCGCCCATCGCCACCATGAGGAGGGAGAGGGCGGCGCCTTCTCCGACCCCTTCGTCTGCGGAGCGGCGCAGCGGCGCGCGCTCCGCCTCCTCCTTTTGCGAGATTGCGTCCTCGCAAAAGGAGGCTACTGCTGCTGCCCAGGCCCCCTCGCTCCCCAGCATGGCGTTGACCACGCCGGGAAGCGAGAGGTCCTGTCCGATCCCCGGACCAGGGCGGTTTGGGGAGAAGTTGACCCCTACCAGGGCCAACTCTCCCCACGCGGCGGCCACGTATCCCGGTCCCCTCTCTAAGAGCGAGAGGGGAGGGGAGTCCGTGGGAGACCGCGACACCAGGATGCGATGCTCGACCCTGCCCATCAGTCGGACATAGCACCCCCCTCCGCAGCCACCGTCGCAGGAGCGACGGTGCTTTTCGCAGCAGCAGCAGGACCGCTCGGCGCCTGTGCTTTGCCCCGCGTAGGGGGAGGATTGCAGTTCCTCCCCCTCATCATGTGGCCTGCCGGGCAGCCACTGGCGGCACACACCGCGCAGTGCGGCGTGGCGGCCTCGCAGGAGGCGGCCTTGTGGCCCCCCTTGCCGCAACGGAAGCATGTGTCCGTCCTGTCGGCCGTGGACGGACACAGGGGCCGGGTGTGTCCGATGCCGAGGCACCGGAAACACCGCAGGGGTTGCTCCTCGAGCGCCCGGACTGCACCCGAGCTGTAGCCAACTGTGAGCCTTCCCTTGGCAAGGACGGCTTTGGCAGCGGCGACTGGGCACTCCAGGCGAATGGTGCCCATGCCGCCGCGGCCGGGCCTTATGTCCCTGCCTCGGACCGCCGCGATGTCACAGCCCCCTATCGCTGCGACCGCCGCCACCACCTCCTCCCTGGTGACGGAGTCGTCCAAGTCAGCGACCTCTATGGCCGCTGACTTGACCGGTCGGGCCACCTTGGCCGAATCAGCGATCACCTCCTTCAGTTTGGAGGCAAAGAGGTCCGCATGGGCACTCCCCTCCTTCCCCGGGAACTCGAAAATTCGAGCCCCGGCCTGAGTCCGCCTGCATGTCACGCTGCCGATCCCCAGTTGGGTGGGATCGGCATTCGCACGCGCCCGCACCAAGACCGACATGTAGGTCTCCCCTCGGTCCGCAGCCTCCGCGGTGAGAGTCACCACGACGGCCGCGGTTTTCGGGGGGACCAGCCGCCTCTTTCCCTTCCCTTTCCCCGTCGCCTTTCCCTTGCCGGTCGTCTGCTGCGACTGGCTGGGAGCGGTGGGGGCGCGGACGGCGGGGACGGCCGTCGCCGACTTCTTGGCCTTCCCCTTGCGGACCACCTCCGTCCACTCGTTGGACGGGGTCGTTGAGGGGAGGAGGAGGGCGTCTTCCGCCTGGGAGGAGGACGGCCCCGGCTCGGACTGCCTCGTATCCGCCGCAAGCGGTGGTCGGAGGCGCTTCTCCGGCAGGAGCCGGTCCTCAATGCCTGCAATACAGGCTCTTGTGAAGGCCCTCTCCTCCCGCACCACCTTGCGGATGATGTCCTCAAGGTTGGAGGGAGGGCCCTCTGCCGCAACGCTCGTTCCGGCCTGTTGTGGCCGGGCCGTGACCTCAGCCAGCTTCTGATGAAGCTGGCTGACCTCCGACTGCAGGCGATCCACCCTCGCCTGCAGTTGCCGCGTCTCGTCGCTGGTCGTGCGCTGCACCAGCTCCGCGACGACACCGCGCATGCTCGCGGCTCTACTCTTTAGGGCCTTCTGCAGGGTGCCCTTCAGGTTCGAGGACTTAGAGGCGACCTCCACAATCTCCTCTTCGTCCTCTTCCGCCATCCTCTGCAGCTCCGCCAATGACCGGTCCGCGTACAGAACGCGGGACGCGCCGTACCCGGACTTGGCCCGGGTGACGTGCGCCCGCTTTTCCGCGGCAGCGACCCGCTCCTCCAGCTCCTGCTGGAGCTGAGCCCGCCGAGCCAGGTCCAGCTGGCGTTGGGCGTTTGAGAGCCCAACGACATGGGTCTCCGCGGCCACCGTCGGCCTTCCAGCCTTCGGCAACCGCGTCGACCCCGAGCCCGAGGAGCCCTCGGACCCACCACTCCGGTGGATTCGCTTCCGCGAACGGGAGTCGTCCGCGTCCGACACGGTGAGTAGCGAGTCGTCAGACGACTCGTCCGCCGTTGCGAAGAAGCTAGCCGCAGAAGTCGCGCGGCCAGCCTCTGACGCCGAAGCGTCGGATTGGCCCTGAGAAGGGCCTTTTGGTTGGCCCTGAGAAGGGCCTTTTGGTTGCTTTGTAAAGCGCCCGCAGGCATCCCGCATAGGGCTAGTCATAATAAAATTCCAACTGATTCGCAAACTCAACAAGGCAAAGATAAAATAAGCAGCGAATGCACAGTGCACTTTGGCCGTACCCAGTCTGCCACTCCGTTACGGTGGTCAGAGCTGGGCCGTTTCCAGGGGACACGACGAGGACGTAAGCACTGTGGGGTGGTCCCCCCCCCAACCTAACCTAACCTAACCTTTTTTTTTTTTTTTTTTTTTTTTTGTTTGCGCTGGGAAAAAATGCATTACGCATACCCTCCCATCGGGGGATGGGGGGCTATGTGGGACTCCCCGGGATGTCCCGGTATACCCACTAAAATAACCCAGCGATACTCCCGCTTCGTCCTAGTGGCGGGGGACTGGGAAACCGGCAAAGCCTTGACGTCCAGTCCTCCGCCGACGATTGCCCTCCAAGGCGGACCCCTCACGCCCCCCCCGTGGGGAGGGGGAGAGGCCCGGGAGTTACAGACAAAGGTGGTGATGGGTGCAATGCGGGCGAAGGCACCCCCGTGCCTGTCGCCCGCCCATCGCCACCATGAGGAGGGAGAGGGCGGCGCCTTCTCCGACCCCTTCGTCTGCGGAGCGGCGCAGCGGCGCGCGCTCCGCCTCCTCCTTTTGCGAGGTTGCGTCCTCGCAAAAGGAGGCTGCTGCTGCTGCCCAGGCCCCCTCGCTCCCCAGCATGGCGTTGACCACGCCGGGAAGCGAGAGGTCCTGTCCGATCACCGGACCAGGGCGGTTTGGGGAGAAGTTGACCCCCACCAGGGCCAACTCTCCCCACGCGGGGGCCACGTATCCCGGTCCCCTCTCTAAGAGCGAGAGGGGAGGGGAGTCTGTGGGAGACCGCGACACCAGGATGCGATGCTCGACCCTGCCCATCAGTCGGACATCGCACCCCCCTCCGCAGCCACCGTCGCGGGAGCGACGGTGCTTTTCGCAGCAGCAGCAGGACCGGTCGGCGCCTGCGCTTTGCCCCGCTTAGGGGGAGGATTGCAGTTCCTCCCCCTCATCATGTGGTCTGCCGGGCAGCCACTGGCGGCACACACCGCGCAGTGCGGCGTGGCGGCCTCGCAGGAGGCGGCCTTGTGGCCCTCCTTGCCGCAGCGGAAGCATGTCTCGGTCCTGTCGACCGTGGACGGACACAGGGGCCGGGTGTGTCCGATGCCGAGGCACCGGAAACACCGCAGAGGCTGCTCCTCCAGTGCCCGGACTGCACCCGAGCTGTAGCCGACGGTGAGCCGACCCTTGGCAAGGACGGCTTTAGCAGCGGCGACTGGGCACTCCAGGCGAATGGTGCCCATGCCACCGCGGCCGGGCCTTATGTCCCTGCCTCGGACCGCCGCGATGCCACAGCCCCCTACCGCTGCGACCGCCGCCACCACCTCCTCCTTGGTGACCGAGTCGTCCAAGTCAGCGACCTCTATGGCCGCCGACTTGACCGGCCGGGCCACCTTGGCCGAATCGGCGATCACCTCCTTCAGCTTGGCGGCAAAGAGGTCCGCATGGGCACTCCCCTCCTTCCCCGGGAACTCAAAGATGCGAGCCCCGGCTTGCGTCTTGCGGCAAGTGACGCTGCCGATCCCCAGTTGGGTGGGATCGGCATTCGCCCGCGCCCGCACCAAGACGGACATGTAGGTCTCCCCTCGGTCCGCGGCCTCCGCGGTGAGAGTCACCACGACGGCCGCGGTTTTCGGGGGGACCAGCCGCCTCTTTCCCCTCCCTTTCGCCGTCGCCTTTCCCTTGCCGGTCGTCTGCTGCGACTGGCTGGGAGCGGTGGGGGCGCGGACGGCGGGGACGGCCGTCGCCGACTTCTTGGCCTTCCCCTTACGGACCACCTCCGTCCACTCGTTGGACGGGGTCGTCGAGGGGAGGAGGAGGGCGTCTTCCGCCTGGGCGGAGGTGGACGGTCCCGGCTCGCAATGCGTCGCATCCGCCGCAAGCGGCGGCCGGTGGCGCTTCTCCGGAAGGAGCCGGTCCTCGATGCCTGCAATGCAGGCTCTTGTGAAGGCCCTCTCCTCTCGCACCACCTTGCGGATGATGTCCTCAAGGTTGGAGGGAGGGCCCTCTGCTGCAGGGCTCGTCCCGGCCTGTTGTGGCCGGGCCGTGACCTCAGCCAGCTTCTGATGAAGCTGGCTGACCTCCGACTGCAGGCGATCCACCCTCGCCTGCAGCTGCCGCGTCTCGTCGCTGGTCGTTCGCTGCACCAGCTCCGCGACGACACCGCGCATGCTGGCGGCCCTACATTTCAGGGCCTTCTGCAGGGTGCCCTTCAGGTTGGAGGACTTAGAGGCGACCTCCACAATCTCCTCCTCGTCCTCTTCCGCCATCCTCTGCAGCTCCGCCAATGACCGGTCCGCGTACAGAACGCGGGACGCGCCGTACCCGGACTTGGCCCGGGCGACGTGCGCCCGCTTTTCCGCGGCAGCGACCCGCTCCTCCAGCTCCTGCTGGAGCTGAGCCCGCCGGGCCATGTCCAGCTGGCGTTGGGCGTTTGAGAGCCCAACGACATGGGTCTCCGCGGCCACCGTCGGCCTTCCAGCCTTCGGCAACCGCGTCGACCCCGAGCCCGAGGAGCCCTCGGACCCACCACTCCGGTGGATTCGCTTCAGCGAACGCGCTCCGGTGGAGTCGTCCGCGTCCGACACTGTGAGCAGCGAGTCGCTGTCAGACGACTCGTCCGCCGCTGCGAAGAAGCTAGCCGCAGAAGTCGCGCGGCCAGCTTCTGACGCCGAAGCGTCGGATTGGCCCTGAGAAGGGCCTTTTGGTTGGCCCTGAGAAGGGCCTTTTGGTTGGCCCTGAGAAGGGCCTTTTGTTTGCTTCGAAAAGCGCCCGCAGGCATCCCGCATAGGGCCCGACATTTCTCCCAGCAGGTTCGTAGCACGCAAGACAGGATAAAATAAAATATGATAGCTACGAATGCACAGTGCACTTTGGCCGTACCCAGTCTGCCACTCCGTTACGGTGGTCAGAGCTGGGCCGTTTCCAGGGGACACGACGAGGACGTAAGCACTGTGGGGTGGTCCCCCAACCTAACCTAACCTTTTTTTTTTTTTTTTTTTTTTAACGTGGAGAAATGCTCATGCATTCTGCACTACCACGGGGAGATAGTGCAGTTATGTGGGACTCTAACCCACTAAAACTCCACGGTGTCCTCCTCTGCCGCTTACGGCGGGAACACGGGCACGCGTTAGCATTCATCCGTGAACCCGCCACGGCCGTCCGTCACCGGACCCTCCTCTGGGGAGTACTCCCCATCACCGGCGCACCAGAACACATAGCACGCCGTGACCACCCCAGGGACCAAACCAGCACATGGGCGCCAGACGACCCCGTGTCTGGGCACCCTTGGTCCCCCTTCGACGGGTCAGATCATTGGCCCCGCCGCCTGCCAATTTACGGCCGCAGAGGATAGGGAGAGCGGCCAACGTAATACCAACACTCCTCCTCCCCTGCGGCCCCACCGCGTCCGCCATCAGACGGTGGCGACCCCGTCAAGGCCGCGGAAGGTAGGGAGAGCGGCGCACCGCAATACCGGCACTCCTCTCCCGCCGCGGCCTCCAACCCTCAGCCGCGATGCCTCCCATACGACATCGCGGCCCGCCTCAGTTGCGATGTCGCCGAAGCGGCACCGCAACCTACTTGTTGGCCGCTACGTCGTCGGCTTGTCGGCAAAAGCCCTGACGAGCGGCCCCTCCTCGGGTTCCTCTTCGCTTCACCGTGGGTGTCCAAGCCACGGCTACTGAGCCCCCCCGCCTCGACAATGCGGGAACCCACCGGGGGGGAACCTAACCTAACCTAACCTAACCTAACCTAACCCCTCAATAACTTTGCATCCCGGTGACGCATTTACAAGCTGTTTTCAGCAAAACTAATCGTTTTTAGGCTCCGTCCGACTATCCCGCACGTAAAAACTGACGAATCCGCGAAAAACATTTCCCGGTTATTGACTTAGAAAAATTTCAGTAAAAAACCTCTTTAAAACATTTTTATCTCAAAATTTACAGCTAAATCTACGTTTCTTATAATTTTAACAGACACTTACCTGCCTTACCTGCACTCCGGCGCGCGCCCCGCGAGCTCGAGTCCCGTTTGGCGGTGTTATTCCAAATTTCTTCATACTTTTTGGTCGTAAAACACGTATTTTCAGCTTTTTTCAAAATTTTTGTTCAGCATAAATTCCAAAAACCTCACAGTTAGCTGGCCCGCGCCGAGACACGTCTTTTGACACCTCGCACGCACGCCTAGCTCACATAGAAGTTCAAAAAATTTTTGGCACAAGGTTTTTCACTATAAGACAAAATCTACCTAAGGGATAGTACAAAATACACATACCTCAATAACTTTGCATCCCGGTGACGCATTTACAAGCTGTTTTCAGCAAAACTAATCGTTTTTAGGCTCCGTCCGACTATCCCGCACGTAAAAACTGACGAATCCGCGAAAAACATTTCCCGGTTATTGACTTAGAAAAATTTCAGTAAAAAACCTCTTTAAAACATTTTTATCTTAAAATTTACAGCTAAATCTACGTTTCTTATAATTTTAACAGACACTTACCTGCCTTACCTGCACTCCGGCGCGCGCCCCGCGAGCTCGAGTCCCGTTTGGCGGTGTTATTCCAAATTTCTTCATACTTTTTGGTCGTAAAACACGTATTTTCAGCTTTTTTCAAAATTTTTGTTCAGCATAAATTCCAAAAACCTCACAGTTAGCTGGCCCGCGCCGAGACACGTCTTTTGACACCTCGCACGCACGCCTAGCTCACATAGAAGTTCAAAAAATTTTTGGCACAAGGTTTTTCACTATAAGACAAAATCTACCTAAGGGATAGTACAAAATACACATACCTCAATAACTTTGCATCCCGGTGACGCATTTACAAGCTGTTTTCAGCAAAACTAATCGTTTTTAGGCTCCGTCCGACTATCCCGCACGTAAAAACTGACGAATCCGCGAAAAACATTTCCCGGTTATTGACTTAGAAAAATTTCAGTAAAAAACCTCTTTAAAACATTTTTATCTTAAAATTTACAGCTAAATCTACGTTTCTTATAATTTTAACAGACACTTACCTGCCTTACCTGCACTCCGGCGCGCGCCCCGCGAGCTCGAGTCCCGTTTGGCGGTGTTATTCCAAATTTCTTCATACTTTTTGGTCGTAAAACACGTATTTTCAGCTTTTTTCAAAATTTTTGTTCAGCATAAATTCCAAAAACCTCACAGTTAGCTGGCCCGCGCCGAGACACGTCTTTTGACACCTCGCACGCACGCCTAGCTCACATAGAAGTTCAAAAAATTTTTGGCACAAGGTTTTTCACTATAAGACAAAATCTACCTAAGGGATAGTACAAAATACACATACCTCAATAACTTTGCATCCCGGTGACGCATTTACAAGCTGTTTTCAGCAAAACTAATCGTTTTTAGGCTCCGTCCGACTATCCCGCACGTAAAAACTGACGAATCCGCGAAAAACATTTCCCGGTTATTGACTTAGAAAAATTTCAGTAAAAAACCTCTTTAAAACATTTTTATCTTAAAATTTACAGCTAAATCTACGTTTCTTATAATTTTAACAGACACTTACCTGCCTTACCTGCACTCCGGCGCGCGCCCCGCGAGCTCGAGTCCCGTTTGGCGGTGTTATTCCAAATTTCTTCATACTTTTTGGTCGTAAAACACGTATTTTCAGCTTTTTTCAAAATTTTTGTTCAGCATAAATTCCAAAAACCTCACAGTTAGCTGGCCCGCGCCGAGACACGTCTTTTGACACCTCGCACGCACGCCTAGCTCACATAGAAGTTCAAAAAATTTTTGGCACAAGGTTTTTCACTATAAGACAAAATCTACCTAAGGGATAGTACAAAATACACATACCTCAATAACTTTGCATCCCGGTGACGCATTTACAAGCTGTTTTCAGCAAAACTAATCGTTTTTAGGCTCCGTCCGACTATCCCGCACGTAAAAACTGACGAATCCGCGAAAAACATTTCCCGGTTATTGACTTAGAAAAATTTCAGTAAAAAACCTCTTTAAAACATTTTTATCTTAAAATTTACAGCTAAATCTACGTTTCTTATAATTTTAACAGACACTTACCTGCCTTACCTGCACTCCGGCGCGCGCCCCGCGAGCTCGAGTCCCGTTTGGCGGTGTTATTCCAAATTTCTTCATACTTTTTGGTCGTAAAACACGTATTTTCAGCTTTTTTCAAAATTTTTGTTCAGCATAAATTCCAAAAACCTCACAGTTAGCTGGCCCGCGCCGAGACACGTCTTTTGACACCTCGCACGCACGCCTAGCTCACATAGAAGTTCAAAAAATTTTTGGCACAAGGTTTTTCACTATAAGACAAAATCTACCTAAGGGATAGTACAAAATACACATACCTCAATAACTTTGCATCCCGGTGACGCATTTACAAGCTGTTTTCAGCAAAACTAATCGTTTTTAGGCTCCGTCCGACTATCCCGCACGTAAAAACTGACGAATCCGCGAAAAACATTTCCCGGTTATTGACTTAGAAAAATTTCAGTAAAAAACCTCTTTAAAACATTTTTATCTTAAAATTTACAGCTAAATCTACGTTTCTTATAATTTTAACAGACACTTACCTGCCTTACCTGCACTCCGGCGCGCGCCCCGCGAGCTCGAGTCCCGTTTGGCGGTGTTATTCCAAATTTCTTCATACTTTTTGGTCGTAAAACACGTATTTTCAGCTTTTTTCAAAATTTTTGTTCAGCATAAATTCCAAAAACCTCACAGTTAGCTGGCCCGCGCCGAGACACGTCTTTTGACACCTCGCACGCACGCCTAGCTCACATAGAAGTTCAAAAAATTTTTGGCACAAGGTTTTTCACTATAAGACAAAATCTACCTAAGGGATAGTACAAAATACACATACCTCAATAACTTTGCATCCCGGTGACGCATTTACAAGCTGTTTTCAGCAAAACTAATCGTTTTTAGGCTCCGTCCGACTATCCCGCACGTAAAAACTGACGAATCCGCGAAAAACATTTCCCGGTTATTGACTTAGAAAAATTTCAGTAAAAAACCTCTTTAAAACATTTTTATCTTAAAATTTACAGCTAAATCTACGTTTCTTATAATTTTAACAGACACTTACCTGCCTTACCTGCACTCCGGCGCGCGCCCCGCGAGCTCGAGTCCCGTTTGGCGGTGTTATTCCAAATTTCTTCATACTTTTTGGTCGTAAAACACGTATTTTCAGCTTTTTTCAAAATTTTTGTTCAGCATAAATTCCAAAAACCTCACAGTTAGCTGGCCCGCGCCGAGACACGTCTTTTGACACCTCGCACGCACGCCTAGCTCACATAGAAGTTCAAAAAATTTTTGGCACAAGGTTTTTCACTATAAGACAAAATCTACCTAAGGGATAGTACAAAATACACATACCTCAATAACTTTGCATCCCGGTGACGCATTTACAAGCTGTTTTCAGCAAAACTAATCGTTTTTAGGCTCCGTCCGACTATCCCGCACGTAAAAACTGACGAATCCGCGAAAAACATTTCCCGGTTATTGACTTAGAAAAATTTCAGTAAAAAACCTCTTTAAAACATTTTTATCTTAAAATTTACAGCTAAATCTACGTTTCTTATAATTTTAACAGACACTTACCTGCCTTACCTGCACTCCGGCGCGCGCCCCGCGAGCTCGAGTCCCGTTTGGCGGTGTTATTCCAAATTTCTTCATACTTTTTGGTCGTAAAACACGTATTTTCAGCTTTTTTCAAAATTTTTGTTCAGCATAAATTCCAAAAACCTCACAGTTAGCTGGCCCGCGCCGAGACACGTCTTTTGACACCTCGCACGCACGCCTAGCTCACATAGAAGTTCAAAAAATTTTTGGCACAAGGTTTTTCACTATAAGACAAAATCTACCTAAGGGATAGTACAAAATACACATACCTCAATAACTTTGCATCCCGGTGACGCATTTACAAGCTGTTTTCAGCAAAACTAATCGTTTTTAGGCTCCGTCCGACTATCCCGCACGTAAAAACTGACGAATCCGCGAAAAACATTTCCCGGTTATTGACTTAGAAAAATTTCAGTAAAAAACCTCTTTAAAACATTTTTATCTTAAAATTTACAGCTAAATCTACGTTTCTTATAATTTTAACAGACACTTACCTGCCTTACCTGCACTCCGGCGCGCGCCCCGCGAGCTCGAGTCCCGTTTGGCGGTGTTATTCCAAATTTCTTCATACTTTTTGGTCGTAAAACACGTATTTTCAGCTTTTTTCAAAATTTTTGTTCAGCATAAATTCCAAAAACCTCACAGTTAGCTGGCCCGCGCCGAGACACGTCTTTTGACACCTCGCACGCACGCCTAGCTCACATAGAAGTTCAAAAAATTTTTGGCACAAGGTTTTTCACTATAAGACAAAATCTACCTAAGGGATAGTACAAAATACACATACCTCAATAACTTTGCATCCCGGTGACGCATTTACAAGCTGTTTTCAGCAAAACTAATCGTTTTTAGGCTCCGTCCGACTATCCCGCACGTAAAAACTGACGAATCCGCGAAAAACATTTCCCGGTTATTGACTTAGAAAAATTTCAGTAAAAAACCTCTTTAAAACATTTTTATCTTAAAATTTACAGCTAAATCTACGTTTCTTATAATTTTAACAGACACTTACCTGCCTTACCTGCACTCCGGCGCGCGCCCCGCGAGCTCGAGTCCCGTTTGGCGGTGTTATTCCAAATTTCTTCATACTTTTTGGTCGTAAAACACGTATTTTCAGCTTTTTTCAAAATTTTTGTTCAGCATAAATTCCAAAAACCTCACAGTTAGCTGGCCCGCGCCGAGACACGTCTTTTGACACCTCGCACGCACGCCTAGCTCACATAGAAGTTCAAAAAATTTTTGGCACAAGGTTTTTCACTATAAGACAAAATCTACCTAAGGGATAGTACAAAATACACATACCTCAATAACTTTGCATCCCGGTGACGCATTTACAAGCTGTTTTCAGCAAAACTAATCGTTTTTAGGCTCCGTCCGACTATCCCGCACGTAAAAACTGACGAATCCGCGAAAAACATTTCCCGGTTATTGACTTAGAAAAATTTCAGTAAAAAACCTCTTTAAAACATTTTTATCTTAAAATTTACAGCTAAATCTACGTTTCTTATAATTTTAACAGACACTTACCTGCCTTACCTGCACTCCGGCGCGCGCCCCGCGAGCTCGAGTCCCGTTTGGCGGTGTTATTCCAAATTTCTTCATACTTTTTGGTCGTAAAACACGTATTTTCAGCTTTTTTCAAAATTTTTGTTCAGCATAAATTCCAAAAACCTCACAGTTAGCTGGCCCGCGCCGAGACACGTCTTTTGACACCTCGCACGCACGCCTAGCTCACATAGAAGTTCAAAAAATTTTTGGCACAAGGTTTTTCACTATAAGACAAAATCTACCTAAGGGATAGTACAAAATACACATACCTCAATAACTTTGCATCCCGGTGACGCATTTACAAGCTGTTTTCAGCAAAACTAATCGTTTTTAGGCTCCGTCCGACTATCCCGCACGTAAAAACTGACGAATCCGCGAAAAACATTTCCCGGTTATTGACTTAGAAAAATTTCAGTAAAAAACCTCTTTAAAACATTTTTATCTTAAAATTTACAGCTAAATCTACGTTTCTTATAATTTTAACAGACACTTACCTGCCTTACCTGCACTCCGGCGCGCGCCCCGCGAGCTCGAGTCCCGTTTGGCGGTGTTATTCCAAATTTCTTCATACTTTTTGGTCGTAAAACACGTATTTTCAGCTTTTTTCAAAATTTTTGTTCAGCATAAATTCCAAAAACCTCACAGTTAGCTGGCCCGCGCCGAGACACGTCTTTTGACACCTCGCACGCACGCCTAGCTCACATAGAAGTTCAAAAAATTTTTGGCACAAGGTTTTTCACTATAAGACAAAATCTACCTAAGGGATAGTACAAAATACACATACCTCAATAACTTTGCATCCCGGTGACGCATTTACAAGCTGTTTTCAGCAAAACTAATCGTTTTTAGGCTCCGTCCGACTATCCCGCACGTAAAAACTGACGAATCCGCGAAAAACATTTCCCGGTTATTGACTTAGAAAAATTTCAGTAAAAAACCTCTTTAAAACATTTTTATCTTAAAATTTACAGCTAAATCTACGTTTCTTATAATTTTAACAGACACTTACCTGCCTTACCTGCACTCCGGCGCGCGCCCCGCGAGCTCGAGTCCCGTTTGGCGGTGTTATTCCAAATTTCTTCATACTTTTTGGTCGTAAAACACGTATTTTCAGCTTTTTTCAAAATTTTTGTTCAGCATAAATTCCAAAAACCTCACAGTTAGCTGGCCCGCGCCGAGACACGTCTTTTGACACCTCGCACGCACGCCTAGCTCACATAGAAGTTCAAAAAATTTTTGGCACAAGGTTTTTCACTATAAGACAAAATCTACCTAAGGGATAGTACAAAATACACATACCTCAATAACTTTGCATCCCGGTGACGCATTTACAAGCTGTTTTCAGCAAAACTAATCGTTTTTAGGCTCCGTCCGACTATCCCGCACGTAAAAACTGACGAATCCGCGAAAAACATTTCCCGGTTATTGACTTAGAAAAATTTCAGTAAAAAACCTCTTTAAAACATTTTTATCTTAAAATTTACAGCTAAATCTACGTTTCTTATAATTTTAACAGACACTTACCTGCCTTACCTGCACTCCGGCGCGCGCCCCGCGAGCTCGAGTCCCGTTTGGCGGTGTTATTCCAAATTTCTTCATACTTTTTGGTCGTAAAACACGTATTTTCAGCTTTTTTCAAAATTTTTGTTCAGCATAAATTCCAAAAACCTCACAGTTAGCTGGCCCGCGCCGAGACACGTCTTTTGACACCTCGCACGCACGCCTAGCTCACATAGAAGTTCAAAAAATTTTTGGCACAAGGTTTTTCACTATAAGACAAAATCTACCTAAGGGATAGTACAAAATACACATACCTCAATAACTTTGCATCCCGGTGACGCATTTACAAGCTGTTTTCAGCAAAACTAATCGTTTTTAGGCTCCGTCCGACTATCCCGCACGTAAAAACTGACGAATCCGCGAAAAACATTTCCCGGTTATTGACTTAGAAAAATTTCAGTAAAAAACCTCTTTAAAACATTTTTATCTTAAAATTTACAGCTAAATCTACGTTTCTTATAATTTTAACAGACACTTACCTGCCTTACCTGCACTCCGGCGCGCGCCCCGCGAGCTCGAGTCCCGTTTGGCGGTGTTATTCCAAATTTCTTCATACTTTTTGGTCGTAAAACACGTATTTTCAGCTTTTTTCAAAATTTTTGTTCAGCATAAATTCCAAAAACCTCACAGTTAGCTGGCCCGCGCCGAGACACGTCTTTTGACACCTCGCACGCACGCCTAGCTCACATAGAAGTTCAAAAAATTTTTGGCACAAGGTTTTTCACTATAAGACAAAATCTACCTAAGGGATAGTACAAAATACACATACCTCAATAACTTTGCATCCCGGTGACGCATTTACAAGCTGTTTTCAGCAAAACTAATCGTTTTTAGGCTCCGTCCGACTATCCCGCACGTAAAAACTGACGAATCCGCGAAAAACATTTCCCGGTTATTGACTTAGAAAAATTTCAGTAAAAAACCTCTTTAAAACATTTTTATCTTAAAATTTACAGCTAAATCTACGTTTCTTATAATTTTAACAGACACTTACCTGCCTTACCTGCACTCCGGCGCGCGCCCCGCGAGCTCGAGTCCCGTTTGGCGGTGTTATTCCAAATTTCTTCATACTTTTTGGTCGTAAAACACGTATTTTCAGCTTTTTTCAAAATTTTTGTTCAGCATAAATTCCAAAAACCTCACAGTTAGCTGGCCCGCGCCGAGACACGTCTTTTGACACCTCGCACGCACGCCTAGCTCACATAGAAGTTCAAAAAATTTTTGGCACAAGGTTTTTCACTATAAGACAAAATCTACCTAAGGGATAGTACAAAATACACATACCTCAATAACTTTGCATCCCGGTGACGCATTTACAAGCTGTTTTCAGCAAAACTAATCGTTTTTAGGCTCCGTCCGACTATCCCGCACGTAAAAACTGACGAATCCGCGAAAAACATTTCCCGGTTATTGACTTAGAAAAATTTCAGTAAAAAACCTCTTTAAAACATTTTTATCTTAAAATTTACAGCTAAATCTACGTTTCTTATAATTTTAACAGACACTTACCTGCCTTACCTGCACTCCGGCGCGCGCCCCGCGAGCTCGAGTCCCGTTTGGCGGTGTTATTCCAAATTTCTTCATACTTTTTGGTCGTAAAACACGTATTTTCAGCTTTTTTCAAAATTTTTGTTCAGCATAAATTCCAAAAACCTCACAGTTAGCTGGCCCGCGCCGAGACACGTCTTTTGACACCTCGCACGCACGCCTAGCTCACATAGAAGTTCAAAAAATTTTTGGCACAAGGTTTTTCACTATAAGACAAAATCTACCTAAGGGATAGTACAAAATACACATACCTCAATAACTTTGCATCCCGGTGACGCATTTACAAGCTGTTTTCAGCAAAACTAATCGTTTTTAGGCTCCGTCCGACTATCCCGCACGTAAAAACTGACGAATCCGCGAAAAACATTTCCCGGTTATTGACTTAGAAAAATTTCAGTAAAAAACCTCTTTAAAACATTTTTATCTTAAAATTTACAGCTAAATCTACGTTTCTTATAATTTTAACAGACACTTACCTGCCTTACCTGCACTCCGGCGCGCGCCCCGCGAGCTCGAGTCCCGTTTGGCGGTGTTATTCCAAATTTCTTCATACTTTTTGGTCGTAAAACACGTATTTTCAGCTTTTTTCAAAATTTTTGTTCAGCATAAATTCCAAAAACCTCACAGTTAGCTGGCCCGCGCCGAGACACGTCTTTTGACACCTCGCACGCACGCCTAGCTCACATAGAAGTTCAAAAAATTTTTGGCACAAGGTTTTTCACTATAAGACAAAATCTACCTAAGGGATAGTACAAAATACACATACCTCAATAACTTTGCATCCCGGTGACGCATTTACAAGCTGTTTTCAGCAAAACTAATCGTTTTTAGGCTCCGTCCGACTATCCCGCACGTAAAAACTGACGAATCCGCGAAAAACATTTCCCGGTTATTGACTTAGAAAAATTTCAGTAAAAAACCTCTTTAAAACATTTTTATCTTAAAATTTACAGCTAAATCTACGTTTCTTATAATTTTAACAGACACTTACCTGCCTTACCTGCACTCCGGCGCGCGCCCCGCGAGCTCGAGTCCCGTTTGGCGGTGTTATTCCAAATTTCTTCATACTTTTTGGTCGTAAAACACGTATTTTCAGCTTTTTTCAAAATTTTTGTTCAGCATAAATTCCAAAAACCTCACAGTTAGCTGGCCCGCGCCGAGACACGTCTTTTGACACCTCGCACGCACGCCTAGCTCACATAGAAGTTCAAAAAATTTTTGGCACAAGGTTTTTCACTATAAGACAAAATCTACCTAAGGGATAGTACAAAATACACATACCTCAATAACTTTGCATCCCGGTGACGCATTTACAAGCTGTTTTCAGCAAAACTAATCGTTTTTAGGCTCCGTCCGACTATCCCGCACGTAAAAACTGACGAATCCGCGAAAAACATTTCCCGGTTATTGACTTAGAAAAATTTCAGTAAAAAACCTCTTTAAAACATTTTTATCTTAAAATTTACAGCTAAATCTACGTTTCTTATAATTTTAACAGACACTTACCTGCCTTACCTGCACTCCGGCGCGCGCCCCGCGAGCTCGAGTCCCGTTTGGCGGTGTTATTCCAAATTTCTTCATACTTTTTGGTCGTAAAACACGTATTTTCAGCTTTTTTCAAAATTTTTGTTCAGCATAAATTCCAAAAACCTCACAGTTAGCTGGCCCGCGCCGAGACACGTCTTTTGACACCTCGCACGCACGCCTAGCTCACATAGAAGTTCAAAAAATTTTTGGCACAAGGTTTTTCACTATAAGACAAAATCTACCTAAGGGATAGTACAAAATACACATACCTCAATAACTTTGCATCCCGGTGACGCATTTACAAGCTGTTTTCAGCAAAACTAATCGTTTTTAGGCTCCGTCCGACTATCCCGCACGTAAAAACTGACGAATCCGCGAAAAACATTTCCCGGTTATTGACTTAGAAAAATTTCAGTAAAAAACCTCTTTAAAACATTTTTATCTTAAAATTTACAGCTAAATCTACGTTTCTTATAATTTTAACAGACACTTACCTGCCTTACCTGCACTCCGGCGCGCGCCCCGCGAGCTCGAGTCCCGTTTGGCGGTGTTATTCCAAATTTCTTCATACTTTTTGGTCGTAAAACACGTATTTTCAGCTTTTTTCAAAATTTTTGTTCAGCATAAATTCCAAAAACCTCACAGTTAGCTGGCCCGCGCCGAGACACGTCTTTTGACACCTCGCACGCACGCCTAGCTCACATAGAAGTTCAAAAAATTTTTGGCACAAGGTTTTTCACTATAAGACAAAATCTACCTAAGGGATAGTACAAAATACACATACCTCAATAACTTTGCATCCCGGTGACGCATTTACAAGCTGTTTTCAGCAAAACTAATCGTTTTTAGGCTCCGTCCGACTATCCCGCACGTAAAAACTGACGAATCCGCGAAAAACATTTCCCGGTTATTGACTTAGAAAAATTTCAGTAAAAAACCTCTTTAAAACATTTTTATCTTAAAATTTACAGCTAAATCTACGTTTCTTATAATTTTAACAGACACTTACCTGCCTTACCTGCACTCCGGCGCGCGCCCCGCGAGCTCGAGTCCCGTTTGGCGGTGTTATTCCAAATTTCTTCATACTTTTTGGTCGTAAAACACGTATTTTCAGCTTTTTTCAAAATTTTTGTTCAGCATAAATTCCAAAAACCTCACAGTTAGCTGGCCCGCGCCGAGACACGTCTTTTGACACCTCGCACGCACGCCTAGCTCACATAGAAGTTCAAAAAATTTTTGGCACAAGGTTTTTCACTATAAGACAAAATCTACCTAAGGGATAGTACAAAATACACATACCTCAATAACTTTGCATCCCGGTGACGCATTTACAAGCTGTTTTCAGCAAAACTAATCGTTTTTAGGCTCCGTCCGACTATCCCGCACGTAAAAACTGACGAATCCGCGAAAAACATTTCCCGGTTATTGACTTAGAAAAATTTCAGTAAAAAACCTCTTTAAAACATTTTTATCTTAAAATTTACAGCTAAATCTACGTTTCTTATAATTTTAACAGACACTTACCTGCCTTACCTGCACTCCGGCGCGCGCCCCGCGAGCTCGAGTCCCGTTTGGCGGTGTTATTCCAAATTTCTTCATACTTTTTGGTCGTAAAACACGTATTTTCAGCTTTTTTCAAAATTTTTGTTCAGCATAAATTCCAAAAACCTCACAGTTAGCTGGCCCGCGCCGAGACACGTCTTTTGACACCTCGCACGCACGCCTAGCTCACATAGAAGTTCAAAAAATTTTTGGCACAAGGTTTTTCACTATAAGACAAAATCTACCTAAGGGATAGTACAAAATACACATACCTCAATAACTTTGCATCCCGGTGACGCATTTACAAGCTGTTTTCAGCAAAACTAATCGTTTTTAGGCTCCGTCCGACTATCCCGCACGTAAAAACTGACGAATCCGCGAAAAACATTTCCCGGTTATTGACTTAGAAAAATTTCAGTAAAAAACCTCTTTAAAACATTTTTATCTTAAAATTTACAGCTAAATCTACGTTTCTTATAATTTTAACAGACACTTACCTGCCTTACCTGCACTCCGGCGCGCGCCCCGCGAGCTCGAGTCCCGTTTGGCGGTGTTATTCCAAATTTCTTCATACTTTTTGGTCGTAAAACACGTATTTTCAGCTTTTTTCAAAATTTTTGTTCAGCATAAATTCCAAAAACCTCACAGTTAGCTGGCCCGCGCCGAGACACGTCTTTTGACACCTCGCACGCACGCCTAGCTCACATAGAAGTTCAAAAAATTTTTGGCACAAGGTTTTTCACTATAAGACAAAATCTACCTAAGGGATAGTACAAAATACACATACCTCAATAACTTTGCATCCCGGTGACGCATTTACAAGCTGTTTTCAGCAAAACTAATCGTTTTTAGGCTCCGTCCGACTATCCCGCACGTAAAAACTGACGAATCCGCGAAAAACATTTCCCGGTTATTGACTTAGAAAAATTTCAGTAAAAAACCTCTTTAAAACATTTTTATCTTAAAATTTACAGCTAAATCTACGTTTCTTATAATTTTAACAGACACTTACCTGCCTTACCTGCACTCCGGCGCGCGCCCCGCGAGCTCGAGTCCCGTTTGGCGGTGTTATTCCAAATTTCTTCATACTTTTTGGTCGTAAAACACGTATTTTCAGCTTTTTTCAAAATTTTTGTTCAGCATAAATTCCAAAAACCTCACAGTTAGCTGGCCCGCGCCGAGACACGTCTTTTGACACCTCGCACGCACGCCTAGCTCACATAGAAGTTCAAAAAATTTTTGGCACAAGGTTTTTCACTATAAGACAAAATCTACCTAAGGGATAGTACAAAATACACATACCTCAATAACTTTGCATCCCGGTGACGCATTTACAAGCTGTTTTCAGCAAAACTAATCGTTTTTAGGCTCCGTCCGACTATCCCGCACGTAAAAACTGACGAATCCGCGAAAAACATTTCCCGGTTATTGACTTAGAAAAATTTCAGTAAAAAACCTCTTTAAAACATTTTTATCTTAAAATTTACAGCTAAATCTACGTTTCTTATAATTTTAACAGACACTTACCTGCCTTACCTGCACTCCGGCGCGCGCCCCGCGAGCTCGAGTCCCGTTTGGCGGTGTTATTCCAAATTTCTTCATACTTTTTGGTCGTAAAACACGTATTTTCAGCTTTTTTCAAAATTTTTGTTCAGCATAAATTCCAAAAACCTCACAGTTAGCTGGCCCGCGCCGAGACACGTCTTTTGACACCTCGCACGCACGCCTAGCTCACATAGAAGTTCAAAAAATTTTTGGCACAAGGTTTTTCACTATAAGACAAAATCTACCTAAGGGATAGTACAAAATACACATACCTCAATAACTTTGCATCCCGGTGACGCATTTACAAGCTGTTTTCAGCAAAACTAATCGTTTTTAGGCTCCGTCCGACTATCCCGCACGTAAAAACTGACGAATCCGCGAAAAACATTTCCCGGTTATTGACTTAGAAAAATTTCAGTAAAAAACCTCTTTAAAACATTTTTATCTTAAAATTTACAGCTAAATCTACGTTTCTTATAATTTTAACAGACACTTACCTGCCTTACCTGCACTCCGGCGCGCGCCCCGCGAGCTCGAGTCCCGTTTGGCGGTGTTATTCCAAATTTCTTCATACTTTTTGGTCGTAAAACACGTATTTTCAGCTTTTTTCAAAATTTTTGTTCAGCATAAATTCCAAAAACCTCACAGTTAGCTGGCCCGCGCCGAGACACGTCTTTTGACACCTCGCACGCACGCCTAGCTCACATAGAAGTTCAAAAAATTTTTGGCACAAGGTTTTTCACTATAAGACAAAATCTACCTAAGGGATAGTACAAAATACACATACCTCAATAACTTTGCATCCCGGTGACGCATTTACAAGCTGTTTTCAGCAAAACTAATCGTTTTTAGGCTCCGTCCGACTATCCCGCACGTAAAAACTGACGAATCCGCGAAAAACATTTCCCGGTTATTGACTTAGAAAAATTTCAGTAAAAAACCTCTTTAAAACATTTTTATCTTAAAATTTACAGCTAAATCTACGTTTCTTATAATTTTAACAGACACTTACCTGCCTTACCTGCACTCCGGCGCGCGCCCCGCGAGCTCGAGTCCCGTTTGGCGGTGTTATTCCAAATTTCTTCATACTTTTTGGTCGTAAAACACGTATTTTCAGCTTTTTTCAAAATTTTTGTTCAGCATAAATTCCAAAAACCTCACAGTTAGCTGGCCCGCGCCGAGACACGTCTTTTGACACCTCGCACGCACGCCTAGCTCACATAGAAGTTCAAAAAATTTTTGGCACAAGGTTTTTCACTATAAGACAAAATCTACCTAAGGGATAGTACAAGGGGTGCACGTTGAAGAGCCTCCACGTGGCGCACCCTGGGCAACGTCGGCTCCAATTGCCCACCAGGTTTGGGTGGACAATTGGGGCGGGCGGCAAATCTTCGACAGGAGGAGAAGGTCATGGTTCCAGTCACCGATCATCGTTGATGGTTGGTGAAGGGAACCGGGCTATAGACGGTCACGCGTCTACTCCCCCTCTGCTTACAGAGGAAGGTGAGTTGGCGCAGACCGTCGCGGGGCGGCTAGCACCGCGGTACCCACGAGAGTGTGGGTGGTGGAGGGTGTCCCATGCCCGCGTTGCGTCTGTCCGGCATCCGGCGGCAGCGTGGGGACGCCGGGGCGGCGGTTGGTTCTGCCCAGCCGTCGGCCACCCCGTAACCCTGAACTGACAGGACCGGGGGTCCGGGCCACTGAGGCCCGGGCCGCGAGGTAGACAACCTCTATAAAAAATTACCCCAATCCTAAGGTCTAGCGTGCCGAGGGGATGAATGGCCGGAGGGGATCCGGTCGTTAGCGCAAAAAAGGGACCTCACCCTTAAAAGGAACACAAAATGGAATCCACGACAAACGGAAATAAACTACCCCAGGGCGGTACCGGCTGCTCAGCAGTCGGAGAATCCGCCACGTTCCCTTTGGGAACGTCAAGCCCCCATTCGTATTCTGGGGGGGGCAACGAATGTCGTCCGCTTGCCATTGGCAACAAGAGCCGAGGAGGCTCCTGTCCCTCAGGGGACCAAGAAGAGGTAAGGAGTGATGCGGGGTCGGAGTCCGACGCCGCATCGGGAGGCACGAGCATGGGAGGCTCAGGGAGCCCCTGCCGTGCCAAGGAGGTGGCCGCGAAGACGAGCAAGCGGCCAAGGTCTGGGGACAGCCAGGGATTGTCCTCAGACGGAGAGCAGGCCTCGGCCCGAAAAATTCCCACAAGTAGGCGGGGTGGGGTCCGAGAGCGAGGCAAGGGGAGGGGGCTCAATGCCCGTGAGGCGGAGAGAGCGGAGGAGTCCGCAAAGGAGGGGGGGACCGGTCGTGCGGTCGCTTCGGGGTCCTCGAGCGATGAGGCGGGTGCGGTTGACGCCCCCGACCCCGAGGCGGACGGCATGCGCAGCTTCGCAGCAGTCGTGGAGGCCGCCATCCGGAGCGTGTCGTTAAAAAAGGTGAAGACCTCCAAAGATAAGGCCATAATTTCGGCGACGGCCTCCATCATGGCGGCAGCGGGGGCGGCCAACTACATTGGCCCTTCGGCCGGCGAAGTGGCCGAATTGCGGGCGGAGGTTGCCCGCCTGACGGCTGCCACGGAGCTTCTCCAAAAGGAGAACGGGAGGCTCCGGGCAGACCTGGCCGGCCTGCGGGCCACCGGGGGAGCGCAGGCGAAACCACCGAGCCGGCCTGTCCCGGTAGAGAACCAGGTCCTTAGCCTGGTTCGGCAGGAGCTGGCGGCCTTCCAGGCGCGGTTTTCCGTCCTGGAGGGCATAGTCTTGCGCCCCCCCTTGGCGGGCGGAACGGCCCCGGGGCCGAAGGCGGCCTCGTACGCCGCCGCTGCGGCAGCTGCCGCCCCTAAACCCGGGCCGTCTGGCCGGGCCCAGGCGCCGGCCAAGTCGGCGTCGGCCAAACCGGCGTCGGCTAAACCGGCGACGGCCAAACCGGCGTCGACCAAACCGGCGTCTGCTGGAGGAGCCCCAGCGCCGGCACTGGCTGGCGGGGCCCCGGCGCCCAGTGGTAGCACCTCGGCGCAGGCCCGGAAAGGCAAGGGTAGGACGGCACGGGAGGCGAAGGCCCCAGAGCCCACGCCCCGCCCCCAAAACTCCCGCACTTCTCCCGCGACCGACGCCGACTGGCAGGTGGCCGGGGAGAAGAAAAAGGCGGCCAAGGCGGCCAGGAAGAAGGCGCAAAGGCGGCGCCGCAAAGAGCGAGCCGTTGCGGCTAGACTTCGCGCCCCGAAGACCGCGGCTGTAGTGATAACGCTACAGCCGGACGCGGTTAAGAGGGGCGTGACGTACTGCGACGTGCTCACTAAAGCGAGGGAGATGGTGGACCTCCGTGAGCTGGGGATCACCGGGGGCCTCCGGCACAGGGTGACCGCCACTGGCGCCCGTATGCTGGAGATCCCCGGGGCGACTAGTGGCCCCACCGCGGACGCCCTAGCTGAGAAGCTAAAGGCGTCCCTCAATGCGGATGACGCTCGAGTCTCCAGGCCCGTCAAGTGCGCAGACATGCGCATCATGGGCCTGGATGACTCCGTAACGGAGGAAGAGGTGGTGACCGCCGTTGTCAGGACGGGCGGGTGTCCGGCCGACCAGGTGAAGGCGGGTACCTTACGTCCTGACTTCACGGGCATGCGAACCGTAATGGTAAGCTGCCCCGTGACGGCGGCCAGAGCAATTGTGGAGGGCCGAAAGCTCCTGGTGGGCTGGGTTTCAGCGCAGGTCAAACTGCTGGAACCCAAGCCTCTGAGGTGTTTCCGATGCCTTGTGGGACGTCACGTCGGCGCCCAATGCACCTCGGAGGCAGACCGCAGCACACTGTGCTTCCGCTGCGGTCAGCCCGGACACAAGGCCGGCTCCTGCAACGCCGCGCCGCACTGCGTCGCATGTGCGGCTGCCGGCAAGCCGGCCGATCACCGGGCGGGGAGCAAGGCCTGCGCCCCACCCGCCGGAACCGGAAGGAAAGGCAGGCCCTCCATCGCCGTCGCCACCGCCACCGTCGCCGCCGCCGCCACCGCCGCCACCGCTGCCGCCGCCACCACCGCCGCCGCCGCTGTCACCGCCGCCGCCGCCGCCACAACTGTCGAGGGGCCCTCACAAGGGGCCCGGGAGGGGGATGTAATGGAGGAGTAATGGCTCCGTTACGCCTCCTCCAGGCGAACATCAACCACTGCGCCTGCGCTCAGGACCTGTTGCTCCAGAGCGTGGCGCAGTGGTCGATCAACATCGCCGTGGTCGCTGAGCCGTACTTTGTCCCGCCCAGGGATGACTGGGTGGAGGACCTGAGCGGCTCAGTGGCCATAGTTTCGTCGGTCGCCGCCGGCACCCCGTCCCTGGAATGCGTCACGAAGGGACAGGGGTGTGTAGCAGCACGGTTCGGAGAGGTTGTAGTCGTGGGAGTGTACTTCTCTCCGAGCCGAACTCTCGCCGAGTTCCACAACTCTTTAACAGAGTTGAGTGTCGTCGTCGCCGGAAGCCATCCCTTCCCCGTGCTAGTGCTCGGGGACTTCAATGCCAAGAATTTGGCCTGGGGTTCCCGTTGCACGGATGTGCGGGGCAGGATGGTGGAGGACTGGGCTCTGGAAACAGGCCTGGTCGTCCTAAATCGGGGTTCTGTTCCCACGTGTGTGCGGATGCGGGGTGAGTCAGTGGTGGACATCTCGTTCGCCAGCCCCGCTCTGTCACAGCGTGTCATTGACTGGCGCGTCATGGAGGAGGTGGAGACCTACTCCGATCACCGGTATATCCGGTTCGACGTCTCCGCCCAGACCTCTAGCGCGCTGGTCCAACAGGCCCCGAGTGGTCCGCGGTGGGCGCTGAAGCAGCTGGACCGGGAGCTCCTCCTGGAAGCCTCGATCGTGCAGGCCTGGGTGTCATCACCGGACAGGCCTGCCGATATTGACGAGGAGGCGGAGTGGTTCCGGGAGGCCATGTCCGAGATCTGTGACGTGGCAATGCCCCGAGTCCGGCCAGGACGCGCCCGACGTCAGGTGTACTGGTGGTCGCAGGAGCTGGATGCGCTACGCAAGGCGTGCGTCGATGCGCGACACCGGTACACCAGGCACCGCAGGCTCCGCATTCGTCCTCCGGATGCGGAAGCCACGGAGGCGGAGCTGTACGAGGGGTACAGAGCAGCGAAGACCGCCCTCCAAGAGGCTGTCCAGCGGGCCAAGGATATGGCCCGCGAGGAGATGCTGGAGACTCTGAACAGAGATCCGTGGGGGCGCCCTTATAAAATGGTGCGGAATAAACTCCGCACCTGGGCCCCCCCGCTGACGCAGAGTCTCCGCCCCCAGCTGGTGGAGGAGGTGGTGAGCGCTCTGTTCCCTTCACGGGGGGTGCACACCCCCCCGCCCATGGCTCCGCCAATTGCGGTGCCCGAAGCGGACCACGCGGACGACGACGACGACATCCCTGAAGTGACCGGGGTAGAACTGAGAGCGGCGGTAGGAAGGCTGAAGGCCAAAAATACCGCCCCAGGACTCGACGGCTTGCCGGGTAAAGCCTGGGTCCTGGCCTCGAGGGCTCTCGGGCCTCGACTGGAGGCGCTCTTAAGCGCATGTTTGGAGAGAGGCCAGTTTCCACTCCGTTGGAAGACGGGGAAGCTGGTCCTCATTCGGAAGCCAGGGCGCCCTGCGGACTCTCCGTCCGCATACCGGCCCATCGTGCTGCTCGACGAGGTCGGCAAGCTCTTTGAGAGAGTGATTGTGGGCCGCCTCGTCGGGCACCTGGTGAGGACGGGGCCGGATCTTGCGGACAGCCAGTTTGGTTTCCGCAAGGGGCGCTCGACGGTGGACGCCATCATGCGCGTGAGAGCCCTCACGACGGGGGACGCGGTGTCCCAGGGTGGGGTCGTCGTGGCGGTGTCACTCGACATCGCCAACGCGTTCAACACCCTGCCCTGGAGCTGCATTGTGGAGGCACTCCGGTATCACCGGGTGCCGCCCTACCTCCGTCGAATAGTCGAGGCGTATCTGACGGACAGAGCCGTCAGCTACCCCGGTCGCGATGGGGAGTGGAACCGGCGAGAGATGTCGTGCGGTGT